>JAOXOE010000632.1:7585565-7620499 GCA_028565055.1 Phoeniculus purpureus | reverse complement strand
TCCTCACCTCAAGCCTAAATTTCCCCTGGCGTAGCTTGAGGCTGTGTCCTCTTGTCCTGGTGCTGGCTGCCTGAGAGCCTAACTTAATTTGTTTGAAATTAAGTTAGTATCATTCATAGAAAACATTTGATGGCAAAGCACAATCTGATCTGTCTCGTGTATTGAATTTTGTTTGTGTGCTGGAATTGAAGTGAGAAACTAGATTTAAAATGTCTTTACGAATACCAATTGAAAACTTACTCACATATACCATTTTGAAATTAAAAACTGTATTTTATGAACAACTAAACACAAAGAAGTGTCAGTGCAAGCGGAAAGCTTCCCGTACTAAGAGTTTGACGGCAAAGTTTCCTTTTCATTTAGAATGGTTTGGGTATTTTACATTTCAAATCTGTGTTCATACTTATTTTGTTGCCAGGCAACCAAATCAAGGACAATTTCTGTGAAATCAGGAGTTCAACAAGACACATGCTGGTGACTTTTGTCCTGTCTAGCACTTAGCTGAACTCCTCACAGCTAACTGACAAGACTCAACACTGGAATCAACTGCAAAGACCCTGAGGCACAGTACATGTCAGACAATTTAGTTATTTGGACTCCTAAATGATGCTCAAAGTTAAGGCACAGAAACGAATCCTGCTTAATCAGTAACAAATGCTCAAATCACGAAAATAATTATTGGGATACAGCAAAGGAAGAACCTGCCAAATGATTTCTGCATCACCTAATATTAAGCACTTAAAACCTACTTGCCTCATTAAAGGCTGAGCTCCGTGCAAACCTCACGTCCACTGGAACACTTGGTGCTAAAACCAGAACTTAGGAGTTCTGAATCTCAGCACAAGACTAGCACTCTCGATTACAAAAATCATACAAAAGGGAAAGGAAAAGTAGGCATTTAACCTGAAACGATAAATAATACGGTCCAAACACCCTCCTTTTACCTCATCTCACACACCCAGTCCTATTACTATGAGAACACAGGAAAGGGGGTACTATGAAAAAGAAATCAGGAAAAAGTGACGTTGGCATAATTAAAAGAGATGGAAATCTTTTCAAAAGTATGAATAAATACAAGTGCAATGCTTAACTCTGCCTACTAAATGACATAAATCTTGCATAAACTGTCAAGCAGAAACTGATATAAGGGCAAACTCATTATTCCTTCTGGCACTGTGAGCCGGCTATGTCACCATGAGTGAATAAATTATGTAGTCACTTTTAAAAAGGTTATTAATCTCAAACAATTATCTCTGCCTCATTTTCACCACATCTCTTGGTTTTGCTTTTTTATCATTCTACATTCACAATTGATAGATCTCATAGAAAGGCATGGGTTGAAAGGGACATCGGAGACAATCCAGTTACAACTCCACTGCAATTGGTAGGGACACCTCTCACTAGACCAGGTTGCCCAGGGCCCCAAGCAACCTGGTCTTGAACACTTCTGGGGAGCAGTCATCCACAGGCTCCCTGTGAGCCTGTTCCAATGCCTATTCCCACCCCAACAGTAAGGGATTTCTTCTAAAGAGCTAAACTAAATCTACCCTCTTTTAGCTTGAAACCATTCCCCCTCGTCGTATTGCTACTGTCTCCTATAAAAAGTTGCCCTCTGGCTTTCCTGTAGGCACCCCCGCTTCAGGTTGCTATAAGGTACCCCCCCAGAGCCAGACTGAACAGCCTCCATTCCTTTAGCCTTGTCTTCATCCAAGCGCTCCAACCTTCCTCTGGACTTGCTGCAACAGTTCAGTGTCCTGTTTCTACTGACAACTAACTTCTTGCCCAACTTTCTTTTTGCAGCACTGCACTTCTTTTTACCATGACCTACAAGCTCTCAGTTGTTCCCTCATCCAAAATCACACCAAAATTTGAGCTGGGCTCCCAGTGAAGTGTCTAGAATTCCCTTGTTGTATTTTATCTGCATTCCTCTGTTCCTTCGGTCCTCTCTTTAGCTTTCATCTACAGAGATCCCAAATCAACTCTGTTTATTCCTCTGCTGATTCCCTATGTGTGCACATTCTGATGCGGCTCAGATGGACCTCTGGTATTGCCCCCAAAATAACCCCTAGTCCTGTCTCTAGTGAGACCAGCTCAGTCCTCTTCCTCCTTCAAACCCAGCTGAAAGCTCTCTCAGGTAGCCAGTCCATGTCATGAGTGAGAATCCTTTTCACCCTTGGAGAGAACGGGAATTCCATCAGGTGCCAGCAGGCCTGGTGCCCTGTAAACATCCTCATGATCAAAGAACCTGAAGTTCCTTGGATGGCAGCAGTTTGTAAGCCATGTGTTAACGTGGTGTGTTTTCCCGATTCTTCCAGCATTTTGCCCTGCAGCTGATGGGGTTGAGGAACACACTACCTGTGTTCTTGGTTCACGGCAATCCCATCAGTGACCTGAATCACCTGTTCAGGCTGTACAATAAGGCAGTTATAGCAAATCCACCATTTTAAAAAATCGCCTCAAGTTAAGCAGCACTATCAAGCTGGAGTTCACCAACACTTAAAGGAGGAGATTAAATTAATGAATCAAGAGCAAAATTAGCTCATTTTCTGACAACATCCACCTGTTTGTTGAAATGGCAAATTGATGGCAAAAACGAACTTCAATAACATTCATACACGACGCCACGAAATTAATAAATTAATTAATTAACATTAACATCTGCAAAGTTGTGTATCTGTAACATCTATGAAAAGGAAAAGCTATTCTACTTACCGAGCCAACTTCTGTTTAAATATACTGACACAAACACCGGCGGGACCGTGAAGAAATCTACTACCGAGTTAACTTCTAGCCAAAACCAGAGTTTGTCATTGGCTGCTATGAACTGAAAAAAAAAGAGGGAAGGGGACAAAAGAATCACATTACGCTCACGGTGGGTGCAAGTACATGCAGTATTTTCCATTCTAAAATGTTAAATTCCAAAGCTGGCGGAGAAGTAACCAATGCTTTAAGTCAGTCCAGACAAAACAGCATGCCTCGCTGGAAACAAGGCTTTATTGTGCATTGCTTGGCGATCACACCGAGATGAAAACGGCATGTCTGACTAATCAAACAGATCACTTACATAATGATTTCTAGCACCTGCTTTAAAAATGTATTTTTTCAAATTTATAACAATGTCCCAGTAGATATCAATTAGAGACGTGTAGGTAAGTACAAAATATAACACCTCTGCTCACCCATCCTTCTGTACCCTTCTTGTAGTGCAAGACCTAGAACAGAACACAACAACTATCTGCCTTTTAAATACTTCCAGGGACGGGACTCCACCACTGCCACTGCTCTAGGTAGCTGATTCCAATGTCTGATAACCCTTTAGGTGACGAAATTCTTTCTAACGTCCAGCCTAAACCTCCCCTGGTGCAGCTTGCAACCATTTCGTTTGGTCCTGTTGCTTGCCACCGGGGTAGAACAGGCTGTTGCACTCTTCACTCCAACCTCCTTTCAGCTAGTTGTAGAGAGGGAGAAACTCTTTCTTTAGCCTCCTTTTCTGCAGGCTGAACAACCCCAGGTCTCTCAACAACTCCTGCAGTGGACTTCTGGTCCAGGTCTTTCATAAGCATCATTGCCATTCTGTGGTCACATGCCAGTACGTACACGAACCTCTTGTAGTGAGGGAACTAGAACAGAACACAATATCTGAAGTGTGGCCTCGCTACAGCTGAGTACAGGGGGGGGAATCATCTCCCTACTCCTGCTGACCACACTATTTCTAATACAAGCCAGGCTACCGCTGGCCATCTTTGCCACCTGGGTGCACTGCTGGCTCATATTCGGGTGACTGTCAAGCAATGCCCTCAGAGTCCTTTCATGACATGCAGCTTCCCAACCACATATCCCCAGGTCTGTAGCCTACCAAGGGATTGTTGTGACCCAAGTGCACGACCCAGCACTTGGCCTTGTAGAACCTCCTACAATTCACCTTGGCCCATCAATCCGGCCTGTCTAGACCCTTCTGCAGACTCTCTCTAACCTCCAGCAGATCGACACACCCACCCAGATTGGTGTAATCTGCAAAGTCACTGAGGGTGCGCTCAGCCACCTCATCCAGATTGTTAATAAAGATATTAAAGAGAACAGACCCCAATACTGGGCCTGGGGGAATATCACTTGTGACTGACACCAGACAGATGTGTTCCTGTGCAACTTGGTCTAGGTGGTCCTGCCCACGGCAGGGGGATTGGACTACATGATCTTTCGAGGTCCCTTCCAATCCCTAGTGATTCTATGATTCTATGACACCAGCCAGATTTATCTCCATCCACCACCACTCTTTGGGTCCAGTCATACGCTTTACAAAGAGTCCCATTATCATCCTACTCAGAGAAAATCACCAGGATAACTCCTGCAAGGCAGGACTTCAGTCCTTTAAATTGTGCCATAAAATGAGGCCCTCTTGACTACAAAGTCAGCTTAGGTAAACTGGCAAACTCAGAGGCTAAGAGCATCATAGTTTGAGCTTCTATCCATCTATGTGCTTAAATAAGGCCAAGCTACCATTCACATTCAAACAATTAAAGCATGCATGTTATATAAATATGGAATATAAATATACAAAGAAATATAGAATTTTAGTGCATAATAAAGATATTTAATGTAGTAGTTTTACTTATATAAGTCTTAAACTATGGATTAAGAAATTTCATACATTTCATACATTGCTTGGGGTTTTTTTCACTACAGACAACATCCGCTGTCTTGCTTCAAAAGCAAATACACACATTCTCTAACTACTTCATCCACTAAATCTCCTTGCTCTAGAATTACTTTAAAACTTTAACAGAAAATGCATGCCAACTTTGCTGGAATCTCAGATAAAATACTGGAAAGCAAACTCTACTGATGTCAAGAACGTTGTCATCACATTTCAAAAAAATAAACTGACATTTCATTAACATGTCGTGTTCACTGTCAATGACCCAACATAAAACTGAACACATTACCCAGCTTCAGCAGTAGCCTTTTCCCCTTTAGAAATAGTCATAACATTTGAAATGAAAAACTTAAAGAGGTCAGATTCATATTTTCACTACCTGCAATACGTGTTTTACTTACTATTTTATCTTTCCACAGGGCACAACCTTTAGGCTTTCCAAAAGGTTGAAGTGTGTATGCAGCAATGAAATAATGTCTGTTCACTATAAAATATTTCCATAGAAAAGTTTAACACCTAAATAAGTATATTTAGGTAATTAGCAACTAATAACACCAAACTTTAGCACACAGAATCACTCTGGTTGGAAAGGACCTCCGGGATCATCAAGTCCAACCATCTACCCTACCTTACAAGTTCACCCCTAAAAAGAAGCAATCTGTACATGCTTGAAGAAACATGTTCTTCCAGAGGACTAGTGTAATACTGTCACTGACAAAGGATTGCTACCATACCTGCCATATCTCTGCTTTACCCTACTGCCTGATTTTGTGCTAACTCAGGTAATTTGGACTTAAGTCTTCACCAGCCGTTTGCAGATTTCACATAGTTGGATACTAGCCAGCCAAGATCTTTAAACTGATAAATGCAACATCATTTTGGGGAGAACAGATGGAGAAATACGAAATTTTAAAATGCTTCTTCAAATACTTAGCCAGTGAGTACTCACAGGAGGTACTAACTAACAAAAAACCCCAACAACTAAAACAGGTAAAGGCATTAGCAAAATCATTAACCGATCTAATTCCTGCATCTACACAACCAAGTATCACCTTGTCTTCAGGAACTCGTATTTAGTTCAGTAGTTCTTAAGGAAAAAGTGAAGTTACAACTACATTAGCAGTTTAACTTAGATAAGAAACACTAACCTGAATTGCAGCCTTATCAGACCCACTGATCGCACTCCCGTTTGTAGCACAAAGCAGTTTTGGACAGCACAGAGTTTAGTTAAAACTGAAAAAGTACGTTCTAGCAGCACTATCTTATGTACCACAGCAGTTAAAGTACATTCAGTCTGTAGGAGCAAAACAGACCCTGGAGTACTCTCCCTCCAAAAAACATCAAGTGAGGCTATGAAAGTATCAGCATTGACTGTCAGTACATTCTCTCTTACTGTGCTTTGCTCCTTGTAGTAAAAGTTACCACTTGAAAGGCCACGGTGTATTTTTAATTTTCTCAGTAAGAACACACAACCCTAGCACTAGTTTGTAAAGCACTTGTATAGCTATTAAAGAAACAGCAGAAAGACCAGGGATGCTGTGCGTTGACCAGCGTTAGAAAGTTAATCTATACAGGCTATTTGCTGGCAACGAGGAAATTCCCTCAAATGCTTCAGAATTAGGGGCTATTACAGGCTGTGCTTTTGCAATGCACGCTTAGAATACGTGCATACTGAAGGAGCTTATCCATCGTGCTAGCTAGACTCTGTGTACTTAAATTAGGTGAGGAAATAACCTAGGTTTGAAAAAAACGAATACATCTTACTCGTTCATGAGAAAAAGCTGGTCAAGTTGGTTTAGAAGTGCTAAAGGAATAATTCAACTAATACTGTAACGGATGAGCTCCTGTAATTCAAGAGCAAAATGGATAAGGGAAGATCAGGAAGCAACACTTACGTCAAATTTAAAGAGCAATGTGACTGGCTTTCTGCTCACACAAGGTTTTCCTTGTAGTTCTGTTGTGTTCGAGGCTTTTTTCCCTGATTTTTCAACTAACAATAAGCAAAGTCAGCTTTCAAAGTGTATTTTAAAAAACCAAAGTGGGTTTTGCTGAGGGAGCTGGGGTTGTTTAGCCTGGAGAAGGAGAAGGAGAGACCTGGGGGGAACTTATCACTCACTATAACTACCTGAAGGGAAGTTGTAGACAGATGGGGGTCAGGCTCTTCTCCTGGGCAACTAGTGACAGCACAAGAAGGCAGGGTCTGAAATTGTGCCAGGGGAGGTTTAGGTTGGGTTTTAGGGAGCCCTTCCTCATGGAAAGGGTGATTAGATGTTGGAACGGACTGCCCAGGGAGCTGCTGCAATCCCCATTCTCGGAGACACTTAAGAAAAGGCTGGATGTGGCCATGGTCTAGGTTGTGGTGACGTTAGGTCACAGGCTGGACTCTATGATCAGAGAGGTATTTTCCAGCCTCAGTAATTCTGTGATTCTGTGGTTACTGGCCCAAACCTTTAGAGGTGCCTACCTGGTTCAGATGCCCCACCTTTTAGACCTTGAAACAGCATTACTGCATTTTCAGAAAGTGACAAGCGTATTTTAAGCTCATGCATTTCAGCATGTTGAGTTACAGCCCTTGCATTCATTAGCAGTCTGGGAAAGTACACGTGCACTGATCTGAATACAGCAGCTCTACCAGCTGCTATCTCAACTTTCAACTGCCAAGGTCATACCTAGCAGCAGAGGAATAGACCGAGTATTCACTAGTCATCCTGAGGTAGCTATCACTTCTTTGAGCACACTGAAGCTAGATTTGACACCACTGACCAACTCTAATAGCTTTGACCTTCTACCACACAAGAACAGTCTCAAACAGATGACTTAGCTCAGTTTCCTTTGTGACTTTAGACGCTTAGTTTCATCACCTAAATGTTCTCAACCAAACGCTTTCGTCACGTATTTTAGAAATCAGATTTATTTTGTCCATCCAGTGTAAAGTCAATCTGTACTTAAATACTCTCCCTAGTGAGTAGCTAGCTCCTCTCCCCTATCTCATGCTACTGTAGTCACACTACTTACACGCAAGCCGAAGTAGAGAAGGAAGAACACATTGAAAGCCATGTCGATCTGTAATGTGAAATCTTTGTAGAAATTCTGGCAGGATTCTATTGGGCTATTTGAAAAAAAAAGAAATCAGAGTAAATCGTCAGTACATGGATTTCTACTCTGGTGAGATTTGTACGCATTTCACTGAGGACCTTGATTCAGATATCACATTTCTGGTTTCCAGTCCTTCACAAGATACCAGCAAGCATATTGAATTCATTATTTCATTCGTTCAGTTAGTCATTCGTACAGTCTATATTTACCTGTTCAGGTAATCCCTGAGAATTAACATGCAGATACCTTAAAGAAAGGACAAGCAGGAGAATACCTAAGGATTCCTTACCCCACATTAACCCTTAAAGAACTGACTTCTTTCTGTAAGAGACATACCTACGAGACTTTAGGAACGCACCTAACAAATGCACAGCTACAGGAAAACATTACATGGGTTTAATTCATGTCACAATGTAAAACCTTAAAAAAGTAGTTGCTTAGGAAAACATTACCCATGAGCAACCTGAGGTACTTAGTCTTAGACAATCCCTCACTTATAAGAAGATGGTTTTGGGGTGCTTTTTTTTTTTTCTTTCTCTCACTTCTTTTCTCTGTACAGCTATTTGATGTACTTTGTATATAGTACTATGAACTGTGTAGAAAAGCAGGATAGCCCACTGGTAAAATTACATACCAAAAGAAATTGAAGACTCTGAAGCAGTACTCTAAGGGTTAATTTCGGCATGCAGGTTGATTAAAATACCTTTGTGTGTGTCAGGCAGCCATTGCAAATTCTAGCTTATTTTATTATGCTTTATTTAACAGTGGGACAGGTCCAAAGCGTACTCTATACAAACTGGTACCTCATAAATACATGTTTAACTACGGAAGTAGGTAACTTCCACAATTATGTCTAGTGATTTATTTGTTTGGTTTCTAAAATAGTTTGGTGAAGCCACAGACCAAAGTGAAAGTCACATCCCAATATATGCTGATATATATACACTATATATATATAAAATAACCCACCATAGATACATATATATATACACATACATATATTGCAAATGATCATGTATTCACAACTGTAATAAAGTGCAAAACGAGAACACAGCTAATTTGATCATTTGAAGGCACAGAAAACATTATTTTATGATGGAAGAAATGATTTGGCTTCCCAGGGCAAATAAATCACTGAATACGAACATAATACCAGTTAGTATAGTGACAGCTCGGCAAATATAATGCTAGAGTGTTCAACAAGCAAGATTCTACACATTATGAATGTCAGTTACCTAATTTAAGGCATAGGGGAAATTACCTGGACTACCAGGTCATTACACATGCAGCCAAATTTTCCATTCCTTGTATACATCAGAGGTCAAACAAATTAAGTACAGCATGCCCTTTCCTGTCTTTAGATGCATGAACGCATACAGTAAACTTCTCCTTGATGTACAACAGCTTTGCATTTTAAGAAGCTTCAGTGCTATAGGAAATTTTATTACCACACTTTATAAAATGCTACTTGCAAAGTCATTGATGTTATGAACAATTGCTGCTATAGTTGAAATAAAATTGATATACAAAAGCAAGCAGAGGGGAACGTTAACATCCACGACAGAAAACAGCATCTCATACTTTACAAATACAGTGGGTGTAATCTGAAAATCCAACAGGATAATTTTCCGTGTGGCACCATTGAGAGCGAAGGATTTAATGAAAATAAGGTAGGCTACGCATTGAGTCACTATGTACCCTACCAATAGAAATCACAGCAGGTAAAGTACAGGCAGAATGAATAACCCTGCACCAGTACAGAAGTTTGAAAGCTTAATTCTGGGTTAGGTTCCTGTAAAAGCTGCAGAAGTTAACTGAAACTGAGGTTAACTGAATTGCACAGACTTTTGACTAGGATATACAGAGCCTCATTATCTTCCCTTCCACCGTTACCTGGTACCATTGTTAGACAAGGTCAGACAAGTCTGCAGCTAACAGCTCTGATTTTGAACAAATGTTCTTTACAAAAACCTACAAGCTCTGACAAATGAGTTAATGCATAATGTATCTTCATCTTGTTTCCAAAACACTTAGCCCAGCGGACCACAGCGCTGGTTCAGAGTTCTGCATACGTAATACCAGAACAACTGCTTCTGCTAGTCACATCCATAAAACATAATAACTTCAGAGCTCACATCTCTTTCAATTTCTGAGTTATGCATTTCAAACACAAACACACCATTCATTCCTTTTTATTTTACATTATTATTTTCTGAGAAGGGCATGCTAATAAGGTCAAAGAAATTATTCTAGTCACAGGATGGATTACACAGATTTTAAATTTTCCTAATTAAATTTTGATGACATTGCCCAGTTCAGAGGTTTTTGTTGGTCCTGGAACAAGTCGGGGATTGAGAGTCACCGACCGTCAGGGATTGGAAGGGACCTCGAAAGATCATCTAGTCCAATCCCCCTGCTAGAGCAGGATCCTCTAGAACAAGTAGGAAATACGATTTTTCCTCATATTTGAGCTGAGAGAAAACTACTGCCACTAGTTTATCATTGCACCGTTCAGACTGCCACGCAAGGGAAGCCAACTGAAAATCCTCTTTACATCATTTCCCAGAAACAGAAGTGCTATGGTTCTTAGAGTTCTAGGTATCAGTGCGCCGGAGTCTCCAGGGCTAAAAATATATTCCTTGGTTTTGAACTAGAATACGTTGGCTTGTCCTGTGGAATTTCAGTCCCTAAGCCAGCAAACGTTTCACCCTTGAGGGAGGCGGTTATTACTCTTTCACGTGCATTACTGGAAACGCAGCTGCAAGCAACCAAAACCAGGAGAACACTAAAATCAAGAGAACAACATTATGCTGTCGACTAAATCAAAGATTTCCCGCGTGATTGGATAGTAATTACAGTAATGCTGCAATTCTCGGTGCAATATTGATGTGCACATCCAAAGAACACCTTTCGTTTGCTACACACCAGCCGGAAAAAAATCCAAAAGCCTGTTTCAAACAGGAAAATTCATAGCACCAGTTTTATTTTACTTAACACAGGGACATCCTGCTGATAATCTATCAGAGACTATAATACCCCTTTTTCCTGACATCTTGTCATGTAATAAACTAAATTCTATAAGCAGGGTCTGACGCGGGTAACCCCAGGAGGCTGACGGAGTCGAGGCGTACATCCATAGGCGTTACCTGCCAAGCTCAATTTATTGCGCGGTTGTATCTGCTCTTATAGTGTTTTACACCCGTCACGCGACTTCAACCACAGTTTCGTTGGTTTCATAGTCGTAATCCTTCATAACGTCCCGCTATTTAATTGGCCGTTACAGAGAGATGAACTGCCTTAGCCCACCTCTCTGATACCTGCAATGGGCCCCCTTCCTAGCTAACATTCCTTACTAAAAATATAACTCCTTTTGGCTTTACGTCTTTCTGAGGCAGCTAATTAGAGCTGTTCTCAGGCTAGCACAGGAGCTGCTCTCTAAGTCAGGGTTGTCCAAAGCGGCTGTTATTAAACCAGCCCTCGCTCAGCAAAGAAGAATTCCTCTACACAGGGTCTGGACTACAAAAGCAAGATTTGAGAGACTGACAGGTTAATACTTACATGAAGTAATCATTTGCTCCAACTGTGCCCTCTGGGCTCCAATTTAACATAAAAATTCGCACCTACAGAAATAACACTGGGCTTAGTCTGTCTGATCTATGATAAAGTCAGAATCTCACTCGATTTTTCAGGCACAGACTACATTCTGTTCATACTCTCCCTTCATCTCCTTCTCTTTAAATGCTACTATTTGTTCCCGTTTCACATTTTTACTATTCTGTTTATTATTACAAAACTTTTTGTAGCGATACCGTAAGTTATAGAGCCCCATTATACAATTGTAAGCATAGAACAGTTCAGCGAGCAAGAATGACTGTAAGGGAAGTAATAAAATTACTTCAGTTTAACTGTACAGAAACGGGGCAAAATTTTCACAAGGTGTTTCCAGCATCCTTAAACCTTTTTTGTGATAAACACTGAAGCCAACACTTTAGGTGCCACTTTCACCACAGCTGAACAAACCTCTGGTCGCTTCAATTCCAAAAAATGTACTATTTAAATAATTCTGTCGCAAGTCATTTCATTTAATTTACTTATTGTTCTCACTTATTTCTGCTTCATTTGAAATGCTTCCAATTAATCTGAAAGGGTTGTACTGAGATTACGTGTTAAATAACCACGGAATAAGCAGGAGGGCAAATAATGTTCTCAGGAATTATTTGTTTCTGCAAATACATTAATACAGAACTTCCCACAGAAAATTAATTTCCAGGTTTCTGCAGTTGCAAAAGTTGAAAGTGTTTTGCTTGAGTGTTTTCTCCTGTGTCATTTCACCTCTTGAGAGAAGCCATAAACCCAATTGCCAACTACAGATCAAAGAATTGGCATGACATAGCAATCTACGTCACAGCACAACTCCTGTCACTATGACGGAAGCAATAGGAAGAGACTGCACCCATTCACTCAGACTTCAGGCCATCGTTGCAACCACAGTGACACGTATGTGCAGACTTTACAAAGAGTGTTCCCCGTAGGAAGAGGAAAGACGGAGCACACACGATTGAGAATTTCATAGAATCATAACGGATTGGAAGGGACCCCAAAAGATCATCTAATCCAATCCGCCTGCAACAGCAGGATCACCTAGACTAAGTCACACAGGAACTCATCCAGGCGGTCTTGAATATCTCCAGTGAAGGAGACTCCACAACCACCCTGGGCAGTAACTATTTGAAGTAACTATCGAATATGCACTTTATAGTTCTTTCTACTTTCGGTGTAAGTAAGTGGACTCGTATTTTCGGTGCGTGTCATGTCAGTCTGCTGCTGGTTTATTGCCTTTTTTTTCTTGTTAATGACAAGGTCTACAAAGACTAAGATTTATGTAAGTATAATTATATACCAGAACTCAAAAGGTTAACGTTGAGATATATTAACCTATTGACATTCTGCCACTCTTCTTGCTGTTCAGAAGTTTTACGTAAGATGTTCATATCCCACCACAAAAGACAATTATTTCTACTGCAAATTCAGGAAACTGCTGATGTTAGTATTGTATGAGAGCTGCCACATCTTCAGAACGCTAAGAATAGAATTTCTAACAATTTTAGTGTGAGAAGCAAAATTGTCTGCTGAATGGTGAAGGAAAAGCTGAATCCATTATTGCAATTAGATACCTTGTCTGAATGCCTAATCTTAATTAAATACAATGTAAAATTGAAAGTTTTAACTGAAAAGATCTCAGTACATACTTGACATGCCTGAGACAGAGAAACGACTGCTTGATACTACGAAAAAATTAGGAAGATTTTTAGTTCTTTGCTCATGACAGTTTTTAGGCTGTACATTATATGAAAAAACCATAAAACGTGTAGTCTTTCAACAGAAAGAATGTCTGTTGATGACAGTGAATGTTGAGGTTTAATTATTACTTTGTACAGAAATATTGGTAGAGTCTGATCAAATCAACACAAATGAACACATAACTAAACTGCTCAATATTCAGTAGCTTTTGTGCATCTCACCATTGAAGACAATGCAGTCGCTTTTTACTTTCAATTTCTACCTGAATTAATACGCATTAATTTGGGCATAGACATTTTCTTTGATCATAGAACTATCTACAGTGGTCTTTTTTTTTCACTGGAAGCTCCTTCATAGCACTGAATTCCCAGAAATTCATGTATAGAATAAACCCCATTTTACATCGTCAAGAAAGAAAAATAAGCTTGGCACAAATTCCATGACAATGTCTGTTTACGCTCCTTTAACACATAGTTTTAAAAGTACAGCAAACGAAACAAACTAGGGGTGGTACGGTTAGGGTTTTTAATTGTGTTTCAGTAGCATAGTACTGAATATTACTAAATGAAAAGCCAGATCTATCACGTAGTAAAAGCAATGTTCATACAATGCAGAACACTTTCTATTCGTTTAAGTTATATTTCTATTCAAGTTTCTATTCATTATATTTTAGTTGTCTAGCTCAGAAGGGAGCAAGATATTAAAGTCATCTTTACTAAAACAGACAGCAAAATTACGAACACGGATGCCTACCGAGTGTCAGCCTAGTGAGACTGACACTGCTAAATCGGCAAGATTGCCAAATGAGAATAGAAGATGTCAAACATCTTAGAGACTAACTTTTTTCCCCACTTTCATTTGTTAAGCAAGTTAGTCCCACGGGAAGAAAACAAAAGCATTTTTTTTGCAGTACATGCACTGGTCTTACAAATGCTTTACACTCTTTTTACACACTTATTTTACACTCTCTTGACATGACATGGTGTGATCCAGCACTGGAGAAGTTTGCTTCCCAAAAAGTAATTGCAGCCAGCTGGATCAGAACAATTCTTTAGTGAATGCATGGGGAAGATCTGCACTGCCTACAGGAGAAATGGAGTGTAACCTGCTTTAACAGCCTTAAGTCTTAGAATCCATAAAACTCAATGGAGTCATTCATCCCTAATTGTAGATCCTTTTTCTAACAAGTTTGGAGTGTAGGGAGTGAAGCCTTCTCACATTTGTTTTGAAAACACATTCTTAGGCTCATACCCACTAAGCTCTGTGAATGACATCAACAATCATTACAGCCTTTTTTAGATTTTCAAGCAAATAAGCAAAAAATAAATCTGATCAAAATAAAAGATGTGAAATGCAAAATCAAACTATCTTCAAAGATTTCTTAGACTAATGTTTAACGACATCTTAAAAATTGTAAGCACCTCAAGAAAACTGCTTTTTGGGGAAAAAAAAAGAGGAGCAATTCAAGAGCTATCATTCTCCTCTCCTAATTTCTATCACAACACCTTCTGTTACTCTTTGAAGCCTTGCAGATCACAAGCTGACATCAGAATATCACCCTTCTCTCTGTAACCCAATTAAAAACACACACCATGACTCATTTGTTCTGCAGATGCTTTCTACAACTAAGTACTTCTGTGTTATCATGCTAACGCACAAAGTTGCAGGTTAATTTGGGCTAAAATTCACAGGTGTATTGACTCCCCTCCAAAAAAAAATCCAGTCAGAAGACATAAGCAACAACAAAACCAGATCAGCCAGTAGCAGACTGCTACGGCAGCATCGTTTAGTAAAAAGCATTTTAAGAATCGGAGCCAGAGACATTGTTAACCCTCATGATTCTTTCCACTCTTTGTGATCCCTGGATTTTGTGATAAAACATGAGGTGCACAAGTGTTCAGATTTTTTAACTCTGAATATTTAAGATCTTAAAATATGTAAAATTAATTCAGCTTAGAAACTGAGAAAGAAACTCAAAGAACCACAGAATTGTTTACGTTCAAAAATACCTCTATGATCCTCCAGCCCAAATATTAACCTAACTCCACATGAAATCAGCATTAATCCATGTCCTCAAGCTCTGTCTCTTAACACGTCCAGGGATGGCAATTCAACCAACCTCCTGAGCAACCCTGAAAAACTTCTAAAATAACTAACCACCCTTTCAATGAAGAAGCTTTTCTAATGTATAATTTAAACTTCCCATGGCACAACTCGAGGCCATTTCCTCTTGTTTTGGGAGAAAAGATCAATACCCACCTCTCTACAGCCTCCTTTCCGGTACTTGTAGAAGCAGTTATGTCGTCTTCCCTCAACCTCCTTCTCTTCAGACTAAACAACCACAGCTCACTCAGCTGATCCTCATAAGGCTTGTTCTCCAGACCCTTCAACAACCTTAATGCCCTTCTTTGGATCTGCTCCGGCACCTCAATGTCTCTCCAGGAAAACAAACTCCACAGGTGGGTCATATTCTCACACAAAGAGATCAGGTTTATCAAGCAGAACCTGCCTTTCATGAATACATGCTCACTGGCCCTGATTACCTGGTTGTCCTGTAAGTGGCGTCAAATGGCACTCAACATGATCTGCTCCATAATTGTCCCTGGCATCAAGGTCAGACTGACAGGTCTACCATTCACCAGATCCTTCTTCCAGTCTTTCTTCTAGATTCACATCTTATTTGCTGATGTCACGTCCACCCAGACCTTCTGACTAGCCAGAACTGCCGATAGATGATGGATAACAGCTTACTGGTCATATATGCCAACTCCTTCAGCGCTCTTGGGTGTTACCCATCTAACCCCATAAACTTGTTTGGCCTTGTCTAAGCTGTGTAGTAGGCCATGAAACATATCCTCTTGGATTATGGAACTATTCTGCTCCCCATCCCTGTCTTTCATCTCAAGAGGCCAAGTACCCAGGAATATGTTAATGATCCTACTGTTAATGATGCAGGCAAAGAAGGCACTCAGTGTCTCAGTCTTCTCCTCATTCATGGTCACTGTGTTTCCCCCTGCATCCAATAAAGGATGAAGATTCTCCATAGTCCTCCTTCTGTTGTCAATATATTTGTAGAAAGATTTTTATTGTCTTTCACATAAGTAGTCAGGTTGATTTCTAGATAATTTTCTCCCTGCATAGCTTCACTACATCTTTGTAGTCCTCCTGAGTTGTCTGTACCCTCTTCCAAAGGCAATAAACCTCTCCTTTTGTTTTGACTCCCAAATTTCTCTGTTCAGCCAGGCCAGTCATCGTCTCCACTGGCTAGTCTTTCCAGACATGAGAACAGCCTGCTTCTGCACCTTTAAGACTTCCTTCTTGGAGTTATGTCCAGTCTTCCTGGACTTCTTTGCCCTTCAAAACTGTCTCCCAAAGAACTCTTGTCAATCAGTCTTCTGAACTGGCCAAAATCTGCCCTCTGGAAACCCAAGGTAGCAGTCCTGCTGAGCCACTCCTTACTTCTCCAAGAATCAAAAGTTCTGTCACTTTGTGATCACTGTGTCAAAGAGGGTCTCCAACCTTTACAATCCCCACAAGTCCTTCTCTGTTTCACAAGCAGCAGGTCCAAGAGGGAGCCTTCCATCTTTGACTCCTTTACCAGCTGTGTCAGGAATTTACCTTCCACATACTACAGGCACTTCTGGGACTGGTGCCTCTCTGCTGTATCCTATTTCTAGCAGACATCTGAGAAGCCCCTCACAAGAACAAAGGGTAGTGATTGTGAAACCTCTCCCTACTGCTTATGGAGTATCTCATTTGCCTCTTCTTGACAGGGTGGTCTATAACAAATTCCTACTATGGTAACTGCCTCATTGACCTTCCCCTCGATTCTTACCCATGAGCACTCAACCTTACCACCATCATCACTATGTTGCTGACATCCAGCAGGATTTCCAGGGGAAAAGAATGAGAGACTATTCATATTAATTTCTGCCAGAAATACACATGCACTTAAGAGCCAAATTAAGACTGTACAGCTGCAGAGCAAAGGCATACTTTCTTGATGCCCAAGATGATCATGTCTGGCGTAACTCAACTGGCTTTTACAGACCTATCTGTAACTGACAACATACAAAGTCACAGTTTAGTACCACTGCTAGTACTTACTTCACCTGAATTAACTAATCCGTCCTTACAGAATTCAGTATGATGTTGTCAGTTTTAATCTTTTTCATTTTCTTCCACTATTCCTAAGTACATCAAGATTTTGCACAGACAGCCCTATTAAAACATAAGACAACCTACAAGCCAAATCAAAGTCTTACCTTCCTCAGCCCAAACACAAAATTGTGTACAGGTGTGATAACAGCCAACTGCACCTTACATTTTTACATTGAACTGTTGGGATACACAGATCATATACAAATTAGAATAGCTCAGTCTAAAAATAGCTTATCTCTTAATTTCACCACGGAGTATACACATTCAGTGCTGCCCGCAGTGTACGTCTTCTCTAATTACTGACTTTCACAAACAACAACTAAAGGCAAATTCCTGGATAACAGCCACAGAATCAGGAACTTGGTGCTAAAATAGGAATACATAAATGACTCGGTCAATCCCCAATATTCTTCTAAAGTCTTCCAGTAGAGCACACAGGAAAAAACCACACTTTCCTGTAAAGTACACCAAGATCTTTAACCAACCTGAGATAACTGCATTTGGAAAGTTTTGCTAAAAACCACGTATGTAGGGGTACACAATTTTATTTTGCATTAGATTCGTTAACTGCTTACCATAAGCTAAGAGCACGTGCAACTACAAACAACTTGAGAAAACAATCTCCCCGGTGACAGGGCTTTTTTATGCCAGGAACGACATTTTCTGTCAAAGGTTTTTATGAGAGGCTACTAACACTAAAGAGAAAAACATCGGGATAAAGTTTCAACTAGCACATTATTTTTCGCATCATTTAAGAACCCACTGCAGTTGTATCTAGTATGTTGGTTGCATTAGAGAACGGCTGTTAAACTGCATACCATGTGTACTACAGCTGAGTCAAGCTGTGTGTTTCTATGATCCCTTTCAGTTAGTTCTCATCTGTTATTTTTTAAGTGTTCTTTACATCGTTCTCCAAAGTGTGTAAAGGAGTCCTAAGTTGTAGCTGCTTACTCCAGAGAACAGAAAATAATAGGTGAAATGAAAATGAAAACACATCATATAATGCAGCAAAAAGAACAGTAATTCTTTTTCAGTGTGGACACTGAACAACTAAAAATGGATCAAGACAGTGATCACATCAGAAGGAAAAGCTTTTTTAATCGAAATGTATAGTTAAACACTGGAATAGGGGTTTTTCTTTAGAGAGTGACCGGTGAAACTCCGATTTTAAAACAGTGTTAAATACTGATCTGCCTTGGCTATATGGACCATTTATAGTCCCTGCATTTGTCAAGAGAATAATCTCCAGGTGGTATTTCTCAAACTTTCCCCTTCTGTAGGAGAGGACCTACAACCTGTTAATCTTCAGGCAAGTATCTGAATAAACTTTATAGCCACTCTCATGTTTCAGCTGAATGAAGAGTGACTTCCTGTCAGACCTTCTTCCTCTGTTTTATGTGTTTGTTTTGTGGCTGACGTCCTTCAAAATTTCCCAAAGGTGCTTTACAGACTTGCTATCCATTTTCCTCAAGCTCAAACTTTTCAACAGCCCACCAACATTGTCACTTTCCAGTTTGAACACCCCCCTCCATCTCACTGACTTTTGCCACCCTTCTATTATGTTGATGCTGTTCTCCAACTTTTATAACTCTCCAGCTGCAGTCCTTGGAAAAACTCCTTACAATCTCCACAAATTATTATTATAAAAATCTCCAAAAATATCCTCTAGCCATTCTAATTGATTCCAAATTAGAAATTCAGTCTAAATTCAGCTATCCTAATGGAAAATATGTTCATAAAACCAGTTCATTCAACTGACTGTGTTTTCTGAAAGTCTTTAACAAAAATGTCTGGCTACTATCTAGTTTTAACCGGGTAGTAACGAATTTGAACCCAAGGTAGATTATTTTACTTTAATGTAATTGAGCAATGAAAGCAAGCAGTACTGCACAGTGACAGCAACTTGATACTGCACTACTGGATCCCCTTTTCTGGGCAGCCTTTTTAGTACATGCAACCAACTCCATTATTAACCAGTAAAAATTTATCCATATTGTACTAATGGTAATTCTAAAGCAGTCCTAATATACAGTTATATCAGGCAGGAAAATATTGTTAAATGTTTCAAAGGTAAAAACTGTAAACATGAACCATGTACTTTCCTTTTAAAAATTTGCATAAAGTAGAAAATATATTAGTCCCAAATAAACTTTCATAATTTCACCTTCTCTCACCCATTCCTCATGAGGACTACCAGCATAAGGGTCCTGTTAAGTACCTTAATCATTTTATGCCTAAGATACGTTCAGGGTGCCATAGGTTACGCAACTCGTGTAGTCCCAACTCTTACGCATCCAGTGTCTTTGTCACTAGATATCACAAGGAA
The DNA here is from genome assembly GCA_028565055.1 of Phoeniculus purpureus. Lineage (NCBI taxonomy): Eukaryota > Metazoa > Chordata > Aves > Bucerotiformes > Phoeniculidae > Phoeniculus > Phoeniculus purpureus. Next base: position 7,600,961 of record JAOXOE010000632.1, on the reverse strand, counting down.
GTCTGTATTTGCATACTTGTTCCACATTCCTATGTGCAATGGATAGAGGAGCTGAAGTGAAAAAACCCATCAAACTACCAAGATTAACCATCTGAGAGATTTTTAAAGATCAGTGTGTCTTTTTAAATTAAATCAACTGCAAGTATAATCCAGGTGCCATTCACTCACATCTTATATAAATACTTAGGACAGCCCTTTCTATCAATTTTGCTTTTCCTATCCCTGGACTCCTGAAGAATCTTTGTGGCACACACCCTTTAAAAGTACAGCCCTTGAACATAGTTTCTCTACCCATACACTCATCTACCGTGGCTTACTTTCCACATGTATACAGCTGCAGTCTGGGGAATTTTCCTACTCAGAAGTTGCCATGTCATAGCTGTGTCAGCTCTGAAACCTGACACTGTACCAGGACTGTTTTAAACCCAAATGACAGTATTCTTGAGGCAAAATGCTGACTCTGTGACAGACTCACTGAGTAGCCATAGTTACTTTGTGAACAAAAAAAACCAGTTTAAACAGTCAAAGAAGAAACTGAAAAAATACTTCAACTCTTGACTAGTCTAGCTTTTCAGACAAGAAAACCAGCCTGCAGACTGTGCTAGAGTCACAATCACAAGGGCTTTTCTAAATGGGAAAGGCAATGTCCTTTCCAGGCAGGTCACTGACTACGGCTTTCTTTTTCAACGGTCCGTTTATCACCATTAAGAAATGGAAGAAGGTATTGCCAACACCATAGCACTTGCTTGAATCAGGAATCACAATCCTGATAGAGACCTACTTTACAGTGACCTAGGCAGAGGATTATAACGATGTTAAAAACTCACTTACAGTGTCCCCCTTTTATCTAACACCATCTCAAAATGGCTTGCGCTCCATCATCCATTTCTATCCTGGCTACTGTGTATGGGATGTGTAGTTACGCTTATGACTTAAGCTACTAGGACTTTATGTAGCCGTTTAGATATACCCGTGTTCGGTTTCAGAGCCCTAAAAGATTTTTCCTTCATTATCAAAGAAATAAAAACCCCTCAAATAATTGTTAATGAGCATAGGAATAACATTAAAACGTTCTCAGGGAAGCACAGGATCGGCATGTGGATGGCATGACAACAGCTGTAAGAATTACTTCCCTTTTTGACTCCTTTGAACATATTTAAGGTTTTTAGTTACCTGCTTCAAAGAACACACTAAGAGTGTATTTTGTCTTCTATACATAACTCAAATATTTTATATTATAGGCCCTCAAAGTTAAATGTACTGAGATAAACAACATTTATTCACCAAGTTCAATACGAGTTCGTAATCTGTAAATTAATTTTGATACCCTTGAAAGCACAAAAAGTAACCTCTGAACACATACACTCAACATTTGCAACTGACCACATGTGCTGAGCAACAGGTCGCTTAGGAGAATCACAATTACCTTTGTAAAAGAAAGAGAGAAATGCTCCCATTCCTCGTATGAAATTTCACTAGAGTGGTGTTTTCTACAGCAACACATTTTATTTTGCAGGCTACTTAATATTACAGGAAAGACCCAAACCTGTCACACTTCAAAATTCTTCACAAATTCTGTCTTTAAGTAATAATTACATACAATCTTACCTCTTTTTACTGACACCTGCTGTTAATGTTAACAGCAGGGGAATGTTTACTTCTCTGACCACGACTGGTTCCGTTCAGTTATGACAGTGGAGCAGTTAGCAGACTCCTTCCTACATTTTGATCACACTGCAATTGTCTAGTTAATAAACTACTTTAATATGCTGGAATTTTAAATCTATAAATTTGACACATATTAATGTCCTATTCATTCTATAAAAGCTTAACTAAATGTAGTGATAGACATAAGTTGCATTCGCTTAAACGTTCACAGTTGATGGGGTTTTAAAAATTTCCGTTCATGCACTCAATGCTCTAGACTGCATTCAGTATATCCATCGTTATGGGAAGCTCATTGGCATGCACAGGCAATGCAAGAGTATACAAAAAAAAGTGACGTTGCATCATGCAATGAAAGCACAGCTTGGCCTGGGCTGCCATGCAGAAAAAACCTACATCAGTGAGTCTGCGGTACGGCTCCTAGGTAAGAGTTGATATGAGAGAGGTGAGTTATTTCGGCAATGAAGTAACAGGCTGAAAATGTTTACACTATTATAAACAAAATACTGTACATAGCACCAGCACCACTCTGGAGGAGAAAAGATGCTCGTAGAGGAGGACAAAAAGGCTCAGAAAACAAGGCTGGGGGGGGGGGGAGAATTATAAATTACAGTAACAAGTCTGAAATCCAATTGGTCCTTTTTAACAAGCATTATGTTATTTCATTCAGAACACTCCCATCTGAGCTTTCAAAGTAAACCTGGATTTTCAATGCAGCTTGCAAAAAAGACAATGAATGAAATAATGACACACAGGGTAATCTGCAAAATGCCCATAATGTTCAGTAATGGATTAATAACTGAAGATAATACACACACAGAGATGTAGAAGTGAAGTTTCCAATGCAGTGCACAGGTTCTAAACCACACAACTGATACTGATTTCAACAAATCATGTGTTGGACCGAATGAATATGGGCAATATAAGGGATGCATTGATGAGTGATTTATTCAGCCATCTTCTGCTGCTTTTCTAGAAAGAGACATTTTTTTCTGCTGAATAAAGCAGGATTTTTGTAAAAACTGCAGTCATCCTGAATTGTCTGGACCTTACTCACCTTCACAGCTGTTCTGCGTGTAAAAATGCAACCCGAGTAACAGGGTAACCACCTAGCCTGCTTAGGGCATCTGCATTAGGCCCAGTACTTCACAGCCTGATTTCAGCAAGTTCAGAAAGAACTAGTTGACCAGGTAATTTATTTTAATGCAACAGTCCTATAGGAGATGCTGTCATGCCATGAAAGAAGTATGACTCTGTAACACAATAACGCATGATCTGTGTCCTTTCACATGACGAGGTAGTCATAGAAAAGTCCTCACGACGCAGATGGAACCCAGAGATGCCCTTCATTGTACAATCCCATCACTCTGAGCATCAACATAACCCTTTAAAAACAAAATGAGAAAAATCATACCCGTTGCTATTAATGCAGCAGAGAATGACAGAAACTAAACCTGTAAGGATCTCTTTAGATCAGGTACTACAGCTTACCATAGGCATCCCCAGAACAGTTTGTTGTTCTGTGAAGTGATCGTTGCCATACAACCAGCTAGCCTTGAGAGGTCAAGCATCAGTCTTCAGTGTCTATATTGTTGCTACAAGCCAACCTCACATTTAAGAACTTTCTCTGCTTCAGCTTGGTAGTAGCTATTGAACTGATTAATATTTTAATTGACAAAAATTTTCCCCCTTTTGGTGCAGCGACAAGCTGTGCTAACTTTGTGTAGTTTATACAGGTCTGCTGCAAGCGACAAGCTCGAAAAACTACCAAGTGTACTGTACTGCTACCACATTTAACTAAATTGCTGGGGCATTTTGCTTGCAGTTCAACTCTTTCCAATCCCTGAATATGAAAATCCTTTTCATAAATAAACTATTGACAAAGTTTAGTCTGGGAAAACGGGGCATCTGATTCCACCTTTCTACTTTCTCCTAGGCATATCGTGATGGACAGCAAAGAAACCCCATGGATCGGACTACATTCTTGATATTGTAAATACGTCTGCTCACACAGTCCATGGATTTCACCAGAGTATTTCACCACATACAGACTTAAGCACACTGGATGGAGGCTTGTGTAGTGACCAAAAATACCCCAAAATTCCTCAACCAATAGCAGTATCATAAAAATAATTGATCCAACCCACTCACTTAAGAACGCTCAGCTCTATTTTTGTCTCAGCACTATTCTCAATACTGGCACATTTCAAGTAGATGGCTTGTTTCGGTGCTTCAGAGAAAAATGGAAAAGCCTAATAATTAGCATGAATTAGTAATAACAAGCTTTAATCTCCATTATACTTATTGCTCACCTGTATGAGCAAGAAGTATATACCATATACAAGAAAATGTTGATGGCAACAAGAATTTTTCTCTCTGACCGTCTAACATGTTTCTAAAACTAAAGGGTGATATTTTTAGGAAATCCAATGCCTGAAGCTTTTGAGTGCTTTTGAAAAATGTCACTATTCCACCCTTTAGGAAAGCTTTAGGAATGTGTCTGTTTGTTTTCTGTACGCTGAATTTATACAGTCTACAGATTTCGACAGTGAAAGTGCTTAAGCCTGCCAATTAAAATTAAGATTTGCAAAAATAAACCTGTACTCTTAACCTAAAAAATCCATCATCCGCTATTACTGCATTTTTATTGTATCACGTACTAAATAGGAGTAAAACAAATTGAAAGCATCATTGTAACAGGAGTTGTTTCCTTGGATTCTAGCTGTTCTGTCTATAACACAGAACAGACGCTTACTCTCCAATTCAAATCTATCAAATTATTTTAACTCTTTAATGGAAAGCTAAAATTATTAACAATTTACTATCGTGATTTAAACTAACAAATATTTACACCACAAGTGCTTCTCCAAAAGGCAAAAACCAGGCTTTTATGCTGGTATTCTACACTACAAGAATAAATCATAGATCCCTATTTGTCACAGAAATATAACATAGCTGTATACAGTGATATTAGAAATATTACGCAAAGCTCTGTGCTAACAAAACTGTTATTGCCTTTGTGACTCCTCGAAGATTTTGTTTCATTTAGCCAAGTGTCTAAGTTCATCATTTTGAATAACACATCTGAATTACTTGACTGAAGATGGCCATAAGCCAGTCACTGGAACTACAGGGTGACTGGAGTTATATCCATTAAACCATGATGATTTGAACCATTGCACTGCTACTGCATTTTAGCCACAAAATGAAACACGTTGGCATTTCGCATTTTCCCTAGGCAGCCAAGCTTATTTAATTCACGTAAGACGTGTTTACAACAGAGAGCTGGTCTAGAGAAAAAGCTTTCTCTCCCATGAATTAACAGTGCCCTGAGAGAAGCCTTAAGATACTGTGCTAAAACACTTCTCAGTGAGTGTACATAGGAGTTCTGTCATGTAACACGGATAGAATAGCACCAGCCTGTCCTTAATATCATAGTTGCTGATCTCACATTCCCTTCCAGCCACTGTCTTCCCAGCCAGTCTCTCTCACACAAAGACGATGCAAAAACAATCTAAAAAATCAGAAACCATCTCTCTAATGCTCTCACTCTTCCTATAAACACCGTTTGTGGAACACACCATAGTTTGTTCCTGTTTGCAGAGGATTTTCCACGTAATGTGCTCTATGCCTTCTTGTAACTGTTTATGACAGGACTTGCTTTTCCTCAGACCTGCAGAAGGTGAAAGGACTGACATGGAGGTTAACTAAAGACAGACATTAAGAGGAGGCAATACCTGGCTGTCATCTTCTCAGACAATCAGTTACCTCAGACCTACTGAAATGAGTTGTACCTGGTCAAGAGAAGACCTCACTTTTGCTTTCTGCAGGACAACCCCATCTTGCTTCCCTGCATTCAATACTTCGCCTAACTCCTACTCCCATTGCCAAGTCACACAGGAGGGAAAAAAGACCCTATGCTTTGTCTTGCACTGAAAAATGGAAAAGGCCCACTAACTTCCAATGTGTAGTGCTTGCATCAGTTTACACTTAAGTAAATAGCACTAAAACACATTACAAGCTTTTCAGTTAAAGCAAGGGCAGAAACCTTTGGCTCTGCAAAACTGAAGTTTGAGATAAGATGCACAACCACTGCTCAGGTTTTTAATTTTTATTTTATGAAAGATGGAACAGAAAAACCAGTAATATTAACCATGTTCTCTAAATCAGCATTGCAAAAGATAACTTAAAAAATAAGTACAATCATTTTACGTCCTCTTGAAGGGGCATATCTGCATAAACACACGTGGCAAGGTATAAAGCTCTGATAGAATCTGGGACCTTAAAGACAAAAATGGGAAAAGAAGGACATAGCAAGTGGCAGTTAGAGACAAAAATGGGAAAAGAAGGACATAGCAAGTGGCAGCAGAACCCAATGGCTAAGCTTCCCAGTTCTCATCTACTCAAGGGCTGAGGGAAGCTCAGGAAAACGAACAGATGAGACTAACAAGCTACAACTTATTCATGGCAATAACATCAGTTTCTCTTAGCAGAGTTCTATGTTGCTGACTTCAAATGCTATAAAGAAGACTCAAAATACAGAATACTGAAAACATCTTTAATCCCTAAGGAAGAGCAATATCGCAGGACATCTGAGAAACACAAGCATAGAATAACAGCAGATACAGTAAGCCCGAAATATACACTGTACTAATCTATCTCTGATGATGCCTGAAAAGAATTCTTTATCATCTCTTCGTTATATCCCACAGAAGACACTCTGGAAAGCTGGAAGAATTAGCGTTTTAAATACTAAGAAAAACCATCTCCAAAGTTCATTACCATAGAATCATCAGGACTGTAAATCTTGGCAGTAACTGAAGAAAATAATTAGACTGGCCTTATTAGTCTATAGGGGTCTTCCTTCCCTTCTTCCTGCTTGTTTAGGTGAAATACAAACTATCAGAACCAATATTCTGTAATTCATTCAATCTCTTTTAGCAGCTCATGTGCATCCCCGAGGCCTTAAGCTGGTTATATTTATTACACACGATGGCAGTAAGATACTGAAGGTTATAAATTAGCAAAAATTCAGGGACACGCTTTTAGAGCCACACTAGGTACGATGCTGAGCCTTAGGAAAAGCAAGGAGCTGAAAAACATGTTCATGACTGACTGAGACACAACTTCACTTCTATACCATGAAAACAAACATTTACATATGGAACAAAATCTGTGCTTCCACAAGTATCAACATTTGCAGCTTCACGCACATTTAAAAACTATTCTAGGCTCTAGCCGAACAATATTTTTGTTTTATACATATTTCTTCACCAAAAAACACTAATACTACTGATGTATTACTGAACAAAAAGAAGATAAAGTATCTTATCTCACATATCTGATCCATTTTTGAAAAAGCTGAGACAGCTTCCATGGCAGCATCACTACTCTGCCGTCTATATCAAGGAACGCTGCAGTTACACATTTAATTGTATTCAACACACGCACAGCTAGAACAGTCTGTGCACCTGCAAAGTATGAAAACGTTTTAATTTACTAGAGTGGCACAAAGATTTCGCTTTCATACCATATGCCATAGTTACGTATGCTTTTCCTCTTTTACTGATAATATGATCAGTTACAATGAGCAGCATAACAATTTAGTTATCTTGAACTGCCTTACGGTAATCAAGAATCAAAATATTTTCATAGAATCATCATGGCTGGAAAGGACTCCCAGGATCATCAAGTTCAGCCCTTAACCCAATAGCTCTCTAACAGTTAGACCATGGCCTCCAGTGCTCTATCTACTCATTTTTTAAACACCATCAGGGATGTCAACCCCACCACCTCCTTGGGCAGCCTGTTCCAGTGCCCAACTGCTCTCTCAGTAAAGAGCTTCTTCCTAACATCCAATCTAAACCTCCTCCAATGCATCATGAGAAATTTTGGGGTTTTCATATAAATACCTAACACTACTTTCATTTTGGATGAATGGTAAAGACTAACCACTCCAAAAGAAAGAAATGACTGCATTTTTTCACTCATGCATGAGGCTCACGCATGGTTTAAAAAATCTAATCCTTTCCACCCAGTCATTTCTCATTGCACATTGTGAAGGTACAGGGGTAAACTTCATTGTAAGAAAAAACAATGGCAGGCAACGAGGCTCCTATACACTACATTATAGAAATATATACCGCCCATGCTCTAAGTCTGGTGTTACCTTTAAGCCTACTCTAGGAAACTATCTAAAAGTTTTATGATCTTCTAGTAGCCCATCTGTTTTGATAATGTAACTTTATAAGATCAGGAATCATGATGACTGACGACTTTCAGTTTATTTTCTATGATTTCTCTTATTAATTTCTTCAACTAGACAAACTTCAAATCTGTTGAGCTGAAGGTAGACATTGCAACTCCTTTTTCCTCATTTCCTCATTTTTTAACTGCAATTGCATAAAAGGCAGCACGGCAGTCTGTTGCAGCTTTTATTGATGAGTCTACCCCGTACAGAATGACTCGCATGGAAATGTCACACGTGTTAGTAAGATCATAAATACGGATATTAGTATCACCATTTGATCTGGGGAAAAGCTTTATCTTTCACTTTCGTCACCTACAGCTTCAGATCAACTGTCCTTTTCTGTATTGAAGCACAGGTGAAAAACAGGATCTAATACTTCATTCTGTGTAGGCGACGCTTTCTCTTCACTTTTGTGAAAATTCTCCGTAGGAATACGACAATGACTTCAATAGGAGGACAGAGCTCATTTTATTTTAGTCCATGATTCCAGATGCCTGGCCGTGTTGTTTTCATTTAGAATTATACCTAAGCTTACGGGCAAATAATACTCACATGGTATCAAGACTTAAAAAAACCAGGAAGGTTGCAACAAGACATTCATGCCTTATGCTTTACTGTTTTGAACTTCGAAAATAATACTAAAGATTTTCCCTTCTTCTTCAGTAGATCTAAAATCATTATTGTTGCAAGCAACTGTTTTCAACAAACAAAGACTGACTGTGATTTATAGTTGGCAACTGATCTGACAATAGTCATCCTGACAAACTGTAGTCAACACACATTCAGAAAGCAAAAGTCAAGAGTCAGTTTGTTGCCATCACCACCATATCTTAACTTAGAACTTATTATGCACTCGCTGACCCATAGTACGAAGCAGGCACCTAAAAGCTGACTACAGTTTTTACCTGCTTTTTCTCAGAAACCAAATATCCATGAGAAAATTTGGTGACAATTTCATCTACCTCATTTATGAATACAGCACTGGTATAGAAACTAACGTGACTCGCATTTGCATTTTTGCTTTATCTAAGACATCTAAATTATGAAAAAAAATGTGACAGAGTTCATCAAGAAGAAGTACAGCAGAAGTTTCAGTCTCTAGCCCTTGTTCTCATGAGGAACTTCAACTTACCTGGCATCTGCTGGAAATACAACACAGAAGAGAGGAAACAGTGTAGAAGGTTCATCAAGTGTGTAAGATAACTTCCTGTCACAGCTGGTAAGTTAGAACCTGCTGGGAGAGGAGCCTCACTAACCCTACTGTTTACAGAGAAGGTCTGGTGGAAGATGTGGTGGTTGGAGGCCGTCTTCGGCTTAGAGACATCATAAAATGACTGAGTTCTTGATCCTTGGTGAGGTGAGGTGCAAGGGTCAACAAAACCACCAGCACAATGGATTTTTGGAGTGCAGACTTTGGCCTGTTCAGAACTTTGGTTGAGGGAGTCCCTTAGGAAATACTCCTGAAGGACAAAGGGGTCCAGGAAAAGGCTGGGCACTCTTCCAGAAAGTACCCTTAAAGAAGCAAGAACATGTTGATCCCATGTGCTACAAGATTAACTGATGAGGAAGATAAACAACCTGGGTTAATTGGGAGCTTCTGCTGGGCCCTCAGGAAAAAGTTTATTACCTTTGTAAGAAAGGGCAGGCAACTCAAGAAGAGTACGGGGATCTAGTTAGGGCCTGGAGAGAAGAAATCAGAAAGCCAAAAGCCCTGTTAGAACTCAGTCTGACCACTGTAGTGAAGGACAAGAAATGTTTCTACAAATACATCAAAAGCAAGAAGAGAGTCAAGTAGACTCTCCATCCCTTACTGGCTATGGAGTGGAACATTATCACCAAGGATGAGAGCAAGGCTGAGGTACCTAATGCCTCTTTGCCTCGGTCTTTAGTGACTACAGTCCAGTTATCTTCAGGGTATTCACCCTCCTGAGCTGGAGAACAGGGCCAGAGAGCAGAGGACACTTTACCATGATTTAAGAGGAATCAGTTAATGACTTGCTAAGTCATCTGAACACTCACAAGTCTGTAAGGCCTGATGGGATCTATCCAAGGGTGTGGATGGAGCTGGCAGAGAAGCTTGCTAAGTCACTCTCCATCATTTGTCAAAGCTCCTGGCTAACAGGGGAGGTTCCAGATGACTGGCTGCTTGTGAATGTGACATACATTCACAAGACAGGGAGAAAGTGTGATCTGGGAAACTACAGGCGGGTCAGACAGCACTGGGGAAGATTATGGAGTGGTCAGTCCTGAGCATGCTCATACAGCAAGTGCAGGGCAGCCGGAGGACCAGGGCCCGTCAGCACAGGTTTATAAAAGGCAGGTCTTGCTTGACCAACCTGATCTCCTTCTACGAACAGATGAGCCGTCTACAGGATGAGGAAAAGGCTGTGGCTGTTGTTTACCTGGACTTTGGTAAAGAAAGTTTGCAAATACCTATAACAAAGGCACCAAGGACACCCCCAAATTCTATAAACATTCATTGTCATACTCCCCAAAGCTTTGGCTTCGTTGTCTTTATATACTGCAGCCAGCAAACAGTCTGTGACATTCCAGAGTGCCATCTTCCTTACATCTGTTGGGAATTAAGACCCACCTGCATACCAACTTCATAAAACTACTAACTGTATACAGATGACAGTGGACAGGAAGAAAAATTCAAGCAAGTTCTATGTTCTCTTCCGCAGAAGCTGATTTCTCCACCCCTCAATCTGCTGTGGAGAGCATAAGCTATCTAGGGCCAGAAGAGGTAAAAGATGAACTCATGTAAATGAAAGAAGCACCACAGACCTCTTCTTAGTTCCCACAGCTTTTCAAGGAATGATGAGAGTCGAGGGTAGACTGGCTGCAAGAGAGTTCAATTACCTCCCCCATTTTGTCAGACAAGACCCTAATCTGAGAGCCTGCATCATGCTCTCCAAAGCGACAGAATGCTACTGCAAGGGCAATACTTCCCCTGTTCCATTCAGCAGAGCAACAACACGATTTTGCAGTCCAAATGACTTCTCAAGAGACACTGGTCTGATCACTGGTCAGGACTTGGAGATCACAGCTTGCTGTCTGTAATTCTGAGCAAAACTCTTAAGCTCACACGAACCAATTAAAATAGCTTTCTACTGTCTGTCTTTGTTTTCTATCCAACAAAGAGAGATGTTCTACGGGACCTAGTACTGACAAACAAAGAGGAACTGGCAGAGGACATTACAATCATGGGCAGCCTGGGCTGTAGTGATCATGAGATAGAATCTAGTTTAGTAGGCACAGGGTAAAAAGCAAGATCACAAACCTGGACTTTAGAAGGGCTCACTTTGAGCTCTTCAAGAAACTGCTTGGGGGCTGAAGCATCTTCCTTATGAGGAGAGGCCGAGAGAGCTGTGTCTGTTTATCCTGGAGAGGAGACTGAAGGGAGATCTTACAAAAGCTTGTAAGGGCAAATGTGAGGGTGATGGGAGCAGGCTCTTCTTGGAAGTGCCCACTGATAGGACAAGGGGCAATGGTCATAAATTGGAAGACAGGAATGTAAGGAACACTTTTTTACAGTAAGGCTAACAGCACTGGAAGAGGCCGCCCAGACAGACTTGAGTCTCCATCTCTGCAGACATTCAAAACCCACTTGGACATGTTCTGCTGTGATCTGCTCTATTAGGGCAGTTGGACAAGTTGATATCCAGCAGTTCCTTCCAACCCCTACCATTCTCTGATTCTCTGATTCAAAATACTACTGCGAAAGCCACAGATTTAGTTTGCTATAATCTAAAGTGATTATCTCTATTCTTGATATTGATTTTGTTGGTTTTCAGTTAGGTATGAGGAAGATCAGTATGGTAGGAGGTATGAGGACAACTCAAGGAAAAGTAAAAGCAGAGCAAAAGCACCACCAGAGGACGCCCTCAGAAATCAGAGTGATCCAGTCTGTTTCCAAAATTCTGATTTCTAAACTGGCACCCACAACTTTGTCAATGTAAGTCATGTGTTCTATCGTTGTCTAACCTGATCATCCGTCCTCTCCAACTCGACTGCTGGCAGAGGTAGGTTAAAAGAGCTGAGAGAAGAACGAACCAAGTCTATTAGCAACTACTAGTTAAAATTTGGGGTAAGATGACTGGTGACATCACTTCCTTTATTTGATGGTTCCTTCAGTCTTTGTTATTGATAATAACCCTTCTTCTTCTCTTGGTGACTTTCCGTTTGCCTTTCCCTCCTGCACAAAAGAGGCAAAACCGGGTTGCTATCGGGAAATCCACAATCTAAGAACAGAAGCTTTTACTGGTGTCAGGTGAGGCCTCCAACCCACAGTGACCAGATGGAGCTGCAACTGTAGTACCACAAGAAAATCAGCCAGAATTCCAGAGCTAACAGCAGCTGTTCAAGAGATTGTAAGCAGCTGCCAAAAACTGGATGGAAAGTTGTGGCGTCACAAATATTCTCAGAGGTATGGCAAGCAAGACAACTATCACTACACGTTAATCCAGAGCTCTTAATTCAAAATAGAAGGTGTGGCACATTGCCCAAAATGAATTTTACAGTTTTAATTATCTGAATTCATTTTGCATTAGTCACAACATTTAGGGAAGAGACATTTTGTTTCAGTTTCTTCTCTTTCTGCTTGTTTTATGATCTGTTCTGTAAATCTACACATTTTTTATCATTAACTTCTGAATTTGATAGAGACGGCCTCCCTTCTTTTTTTGTGTAACACAGAACGCAGAGGTGATGAAAAGACGAGATGCACAGGCTGATCACTAACAATGACAACAACCTCTAATTAAATGCATTTTGTAATCCCACCAACTGCTGCTGGCACGATCAACATGTTGCACGGACATTTAAAATTCACCATCTTTTCCAAACAGCACTCGAGAAAATTTGCTCGCAGTACTGCTACTGTACTGTTACTATCAAAGATTACCTTCCCTATGTTTGTCATTCAAAAACCCTTCTTGTACACACATAATCCAAACTTTAACTCTGAAGAATTATCTGAGATACAATATTCAAGCAAAACTGTCATTTTGATATTGGACAGGAGAAACCAGCACTGATAATCGACTTGAACCTCCCTACCAGTAAACGAAAAGCACTGAGGGTATGAACCCGAAAACTGATCACTGATTCTGTAGATCAGGCAAATGTCTAAAAACCAAATTAATGTATTGGGTTCTCCTAATTCTTCTAAAATCATTCTGCCTGTGCTTTTTTCACTCAGCTGTAAAACTTGGTTACAGGTTTGTGGTTCTTTGGTGGCTGTTTTTTTGCTATCATCTTTCGCTAGGCTCACATCGTGTTCTGTACTTTACCTGTATTTGCTCAAAAGACAATCAGTTAGAACCTCGATATCCTGGACTTAGAATTGTCTTCAGTAACATAAATACAATGCAGCGGGAAAATCCATTCTTCTCCCTGAACGCCCTAAAACACTTCGTGGTTACATGAAAACCCTACTATGCCTTGGTGTCCAAGCCCACAATTCCCGACTTCACAATCTCAGCTTTTCCAGTATAAACTATTTTCTTAGTATTGAAGTAAATTGTAGCTGACTACAGTTTATTTGTACTATTAATGTAACTGAGCTACATCTTGGTGAATGTATGCACTACTGTACATTAGCAGGTACTCTGCCTCCACAAAACCGTATTATCGTGACACAGAACGGTACAACTACACAGCAGAGGGGTAAAAAAATGACTATGGGTATTTGTAAGGTTAGAAAAGTACAGTACCTCTGCGCCTGGTTGGTAGCCCACATAAAGGTAGTGCCTACGAAACGTAACATTTTTAACTACAACTTAAAGGTATGCTTAAAAGAAACCTAGAAGAGCAACCTAGAGACGAAGACAGGCTACAAAACTTCATATGAAGTTTTGGTCGTTGCCAAGCTCTCTGTTTCCTGGGATTGGCCAGGACTTTGGTCTGATCTTTATTTTATTTATTTTGATTACCACTGAAAAGCATCTAAACATTCAAAACGCATGTTTGTGCCACTGCCACAGCTCGCAGAAGTGGATGAACGACTTATCTTGACACTGTTCCATGAAACGCTAGGGAGAGCCCTGAGAGCACCGGTCAGACTCTATGGCCTCGACCAGTTTTGTGGCACATGCTGCCTAGGCACTTTGAGCCTCACCCTGCACCGACCATGGGGATCTGCCGAGGCAGCTGGTCCCTGAGGTAATTGTCAGCCCAGGGTTGTCATGACATTGGCCTGGCTGGGACCCTTCCACCACAGAGACCTCCCACAGTGCCACTAGCTCAGGCCAGCACAGTGAGGCGCTGCCAGCAATTGCTCCACCAAAGGTCTTGATTCCTAGTAAAAAGGACAGGCATGGAGCAGGACCCAGGGCAGGGAGCTAAAGTTAGGGCATGGGCCGGTGCAGCAGTGGCTACAGCTTGGCCAGAACTGAGCACAAACAGCCTCCTGGGGAAGGGGGGGGTGTCCCCGGGCAGCCGGTTAGGGCCATTAAAGATTGTCACCGCCAAGGCAGAATTTCTTCAAGGTCAAAACCCAGCAAGTGGATATTTAACCCTGTGGAAAATTTTAATGGCTAAGACACAAAGGTATTTTTTAGAAATTCAGAAACTGGAAATATTGTATTGGACTTACGTATAGGACTTATAATTGGACTTACGTATAGGAAGTCGGCCAGGATCTGCTGCATTCTACTTACAAGTAGAAGCTGCAAAGCGCTAATCGTTACACTGATTTCTTAATCTGACTTCCCTAGTCAGTATTCTGAAAATTTACTTCTGCACTGAAAAATAAATTAAAGGGCTCAAAGCAGGGGAAAAGAAAGGACATAAAACCCCCAATCTTATGGCTGTTAATGCAAAGGATGTGAATGAGACGCAACAGGCTCAAAACGAGCATTTTTTTATGCATTACTACCTGCATACTACCTACTAGCACATTTAATCACTACCTAGCATTATCTTCCAGTAAAGGGTAATTAAAAAAGCATACATCATTAAGAACATGCCATTCCTGCAGTATATTCTACGCGTTCTGAAGGCACCGGCAAAGATACAGCTGTGGTTTGATCAAACATAAAAATTAATAGGAGAGATTGCATTTTCCTGAGTTATTCCATAACACAAATCTGCCGTGCTCTACTTTAGAGGAAGTTAATGAATAAAGCAGTGTAATTCTCTTGTGTGACAGACACGCGTGCAAAACACAGTTGCACAAATATTAGCAAAAGTTATTCTAACATTAAATAACAACAATATGATGAAAGAAAGTGAACTGCTAAACAGTACTTTGATAACAGAGACAAGCAACATGAACACACATCAGAATAAAACATTCTGAGGAGTTTACAGAGGTCCTAGAATAACTACCAGGCTGCAGAAATCATAGTATCACAGTATTACCAGGGTTGGAAGGGACCTAATAGATCATCAAGTCCATCTCCTACCACAGAGCTCAAGGCTAGACCATGGCACCAAGTGCCATGTCCAGTCCTGCCTTGAACAGCTCCAGGGACGGC
>JAOXOE010000632.1:7554619-7565625 GCA_028565055.1 Phoeniculus purpureus | reverse complement strand
AACCTGATAGCCTTTTATGAGGGCATAACCAGGTGGATGGATGATGGCAGAGCAGTGGATGTGATATATCTTGACTTCAGTAAGGTATTTGACACAGTCTCCAACAGCATCCTCACCGCCAAAATGAGGCAGTGTGGTCAGGACAATAGGGTAGTGAGGTACAGGAAGAATGAAGATATTTCCAACCCTAACCTGTTTTTTTTATGCATCCAAAGTCATGTTTCATTATTGCAGACAATAATCATCTTTTTGGTTATCTTTGGTCAATGGGACAGAGTCTAGTTGGAGGCCTGTATCTAGTGGAGTGCCCCAGGGGTCAGTGCTGGCACCAGTCCTATTCAATCTATTCATTGATGACTTTGATGAGGGATTAGGGTGCACTGTCAGCAAGTTTGCTGATGACAAAAAGCTGGGAGGAGTGGCCGACACCCCCGCAGACTGTGCTGCCATTCAGCAAGACCTGGACAGGCTGGAGAGCTGGGCAGGGAGAAATTTAGTTAACTATTAACAAGATCATGTGTAGAGTCTTGCATCTGGGCAAGAACAACCCCAGGCTGGGGGCTGACCTGTTGGAGAGCAGTGTAGGGGCATCCTGGTGGACAGCAAGATGAGGATGAGCCAGCAACATGCCCTTGTGGCCAAGAAGGCCAATGGCATCCTGGGGTGGATCAGAAGAGGTGTGGTTAGCAGACAGAGTTTCTCCTCTCCCTCTCCTCTGTCCTGCTGGGACTGTATGTGGAATATTGTGTCCAGTTCTGGGCCCCAAGTTCAAGAAGGACACAGAACTGCTGGAGAGTGTCTAGTGCAGAGCCACAGAAATGATGACGGGAGTGGAACATCTCCCTTATGATGAAAGGCTGAGGGAGGTGGGTCTCTTTAGCTTGGAAAAAGGGAAACTGAGGGGTGACCTCATGAATGTTTATAAATATGTGAAAGGTGGGTGTCAGGAGGTTGGAACCAGGCTCTTCTCAGTATCATCTAATGAAAGGACAAGGGACAATGGGTGTGAGCTGGAACACAGGAGGTTCCACATCAATATGAGAAGGAACTTCTTCATGGTGAGGGGGACAGAGCACTGGAATGGGCTGCCCAGGGGAGGTTGTGGAGTCTCCTTCTCTGGAGAGATTTAAAACCTGCCTGGATTTGTTTCTGTGCTACTTGATCTAGGTGATCTTGCTGTAGCGGTGGGATTGGACTAGACGATCTTTCAAAGTCCTTTCCAATCCCTAATGTTCTGTGATTCAGTGCTAATTTTCCAAAGAGGACATTTGTAAGGTTTGATGCAAAGACACAAAACCTCAACATCAGCTTTCGGGAAGATATGCCCACTGGTAATCTGGAGTTAAAATTATCAAGTGTATCATTTACATCTCTGGAGTAGCTTTGAAAAGTAGTTGTTTCTAATAACTAAAAAGGAAAAAGTGGGGGTGAAGCAGAACAGGCAACTAAGTACACTAATGGAATGGCTGCAAACACAAGCCTGTACAGCAAGTCACCTCAAAACACAAATACAAAAGTAAAGCTGGACCAGCACTTTCCACTGCTTACCTATATTGACATTTTGTTATAACGTTACTGGGCTTCCACATGTAATGTTGTAGTTTTAAGAGGAGACAGCACTGCTCTTAGAATGGCATTACCTTGAATTATCACACGCATATTAATAACTGTCTTCACCCACATTCTAGTGCTTGTAACTGAAAAACTCGTCGTTAGTTTGTGCAGACAATTGTGACTACAAATTACCTAACACAGGGGACATCAGGGGAAACAAGTCAACTCTTGAGGTTTTACTATATCCTTAAAGGGTAAGAAATTAATCTTCAGCCATAACCACAGCAGATGTTCTGAAGACCCTCCACAAGATTAATTCTTCCTCATTTTCAGTGCACTATTAACTTAAAATCTCACTAATTGAACATGTTATGGTTATTTCCACACGAAGTCCACACTCCCTGTTCCAAGTCTGCTCACAAGGATTGCTGCACGTATCATTAGGTGACTACTGAAAAGTCAAATGACCTAATAACCACCCTAAACATAAGGTCACGGCAACTGTATTGTCCAAAACAAAGCACAACTGAAGAAGAAGTATCTTTCAGAGCAAAACTTTAACTGATGTTCAAGTCTCAAAGTTGAACGGAAACAAAAATAGCACTTCAGATCTTTTTCTGCAACACTGTTAGATTAGACAAAGTCAAAATATTATTGGACAATTCCCATCAGTAAACCACAAAATGATGCAGGACTGATAGGTCCACTAACCACTTAGCATCCAAAAATCTACCCTACTTTAACAGGATTTCACAGGAAATTAAGACAATTAAATCTTTTGGACACTGAGGCACAATCAGCCCCAAAAGAGCTAGTTAGATTTGGTTTTTGAAAACACTGCCTAACCTCTGAATTATGCTGAAATTTTTTCCTATTTAAGTATATGACCATCTCTCCCTGTCACTTTTGCAGTTACTGTGTATTGTTCATTGACTAGCTCCTCATTGACCTTTCTTACAACATTTTCGGAGCCAAAGTATTTCAGGATTATTTCAAAGTCAAACCAGTGAAACATAAAACTATTTTTATGCTGTACTGAATTGTTCATTATCTATCTGACATTCTGAGAATAATTAAGGACACACAGTCAAGGTAATTTTTTTCTAATTGGAACAATATCTGCACAGCTTACGACAACGTCTTACCAGCTTAAAACTGAAACTGCTTCTTCAATGAAAAAGCTGTCTTCTCTATACCCGAAATTAACAGATAAAATACAGTACTTCGCCAGACGGCTTTAACTGAACGCATTTATGTTGCTAAAAACAGCATGGAAGCATTTTCAATCAAAAAGGAGAAATGAAAAGGTATTCTGATGACTCAATAAAAAATGCCAGAAGCAAAGGGTACACGTAAGTGAGACAAGGTCAATGCCAGGTACTTCCTTCTTAATACTCTGGACACAAATATTTACATACCTTAAGAATCAATAAGCAAAATCATTAATTATAATTAAAGTATTACTGTGAAGAATTATCAGTGTTAGCACAATAATATATTTCTCAGGAAGAGTAATTCCAATTCAAATCCATCATTTCAACTTAATTTTTAATTGAAGAACATGGAAAAATGCTTGAAGGATAAAGAAATCCCCGTTGAAATTCATGACATTGACTGGGTAAACCTAAAGTTAGACAACTAAAGAAAATTTACCCTTTTTTAAAGCACCACAGATTTTTTTTTCATCAGATGAAAAGCATCAAAACAAGGCTATCACCATCCTATTTATAATCTTAATGTCAAACACCACTAAAATGCCTGTTTCTAAGCCGCAATTTTTCTTCTGCAGTAATTCTTAGATTTCCTCTGGTTAGATACTACTACTCAGTGCTATCCACTGATGGAAAACACAGCAACACAGAAACCAACAAGCACAGCTCACTGAAGAAGTGGGGTTCAGATGTATTTTACCACTGATAAACACTGTGCCCTATATAAGAGAAACCCTATCTTTACCCTAGCGTCACTGCAACTGTTCAGTGAATCCTACCACAGTATGCTCATATTAACTACTCTTGGAACTACTATTTGTTGTGAGGGTCCAGTTCACACTGGTGCTGAAGAGTCACAACACTAGCCATTCTAGACGCCACCTTCTCATGCAGTAAGGATTTCTTGGTTTGTGTGGCATCACCTCATCCATTGTTTGGAAAGCTCTGCCTCAGAAAACCAAAAAAGAAATTTGAAAAGTGGCTGCAATTAAAACACAAAATCATTATAAAACCTGCATAAAAACAAATTCCATAGCTTTCAGCTTCATGTTTTCCCCCTACTCTATACTGTTCAGTGTTTCGCATAGATATTTTCTGGATCGTGCTATCAAAATCTACATAACAGAGATGAACCCCCTCACACAGCAAATACGTGTGAACATCTCTTAGCAACAACCGGTCATGAGCCAGTAAGGAAATTTAACAGTGATCCCACTTAAAACATCCCACTTATGCATACCAAATGATAATGCCAGCAATAAGAAGCCGAACTGTTCACTAAAGCAGCGTGCTCCTGAATGCTTGAAACTACCCCTTCCCCACAGACACCAGAATGAGCTGTGCTTTATCGTTGACAGCTATTTCAAAAACACTTGCATGAGAACAGTAAGGTGTGCTCCTGTCCCCAACCGTTTCAGTTCCAGAATCTTGCACACTCAGGCACTACTTTAAATTCACTACGCACATAATGTGCTTAACATAGCCACTGTTGGAGGAATCAAGTAAGAAAAAGAAAAAAGCATGTGTTACTCGATCCTGCTGAAATGCAATTGTGCCAGCCTGATATGGGTAGCAACCACCACTGCTTTAAAAATTGGACTCCTCAACTGGCCTCAATACAGACATCTGAAAAACAAGAGCAAGCTTGATGTCACTGGCCTCCTAATTGTATGTGTAACAGCAAGAGTAAATATCACAGTGATATTTAGGTTTTTGAGTCAAGCCAACTTCAAGCATTCGGAAAAAAGAAGCCTCATCTCTCGGTAAGCACTGTCTTCTCTGACTCTTCTTTAAGGCTCTGATGAGTCAATCAGAGAAATACTCCAAGATGGAACTCACCTCTTCCATCATGAAGACTTCATTGCTACGATGGACACTCAATTCTTCAAGGAAAGTAACTGTCTCAAAAGCCAGGTCACATTTATACTCCTACAGATGGACTTGGTGAATGCTTTTATGCACAAACTTTGTTTTCTAGTATTTACCTCAATTAGAAGGCTTTGCTGTTCATGGCATTGACTTTCACTTACTGGAGTTACACTGAGGTGGTGTTTGGTTGTTTTTTTTTAATGGAACTCTTTCAGTTTGACTGTAAGCTAGAGAAGATGCTTAGCTTCATGAACATACTCCTCAAAGGACTGCTATGTATTAAGTCAAACACAATTAAGTATTCATAAATCTATTTGATGTATATGGGAATAGAACACTGCCATTTTAAGGACAAATCAAGAAGAAACAGGTGAACTAGCCGAGAAAGCTGGATAAAAATAAAGCCTGACCTAACATATGCAGACCACACATGAGAGGAGAGGGACCAGAATTAATTCTACAGGACTAAACTTGACTAAACGTTCCCCAAACAAGGTAACTGGTAAGACAAATGCCACTGATGTTGTGTTGAGGAATGGAGAGATGCAAATGTAATGGAAAAGACAACATAATGACAAGCAGCTCTTTCTTTCAAGAATTATTTTTAAAGTAGACTGAATTTAACACAGGCAGTGAGTTTCAATTGCCTAGAATGCATGAAAGAGGGATACTTACTGCTTGTTACTAAACTAACTGCTTTTTAATAAAACTAGAGGCATAGACACTGAAAACCACTATTTGAATACTTTTTAAGTAGAGGTTCCGATTCACGTTTTTAGAAAAAGACCCAACTTTACTCCAAATTGTGTTCCAGTTTTTAAGAAAATGCACTCCATTTAACCTCCTGTAACACAGCAATTCATGCCTACACTAACTGGGAAAATGAAAACCACCTCAGCTCATTACGTTTTCTATAACATCAAACATTCTCTGACGGGTTCCTCTCTCCCTATGTTTTTCTCATCTTGTATTTGACCTTATGTCAAAACCAGATAAATACTTTTCATCTTCAACTCCTCAATACACACAGACTTGTTGGAATGCCAGTATTTCCCCTGGAAATTATATTGCCATTCAACTAGCAGTGACAGAAATACCCACCTGATTTACTACGTTGAGGAAGCAGTCCCCCACTAAAGACCATTACCTCTGCCAGATAATTTAATCAAAATCATCCCTCTTCAGTGCAGGTTGTATAGCTTCACCACTTTTGTACTAGCATATCTCATATCCAGTAAAAAAGAAGTCATTTAAATACTCAAAATGAGCAAATGTTTAGTAGCTTATCAGTTCAATGCTTTTATGCTCATCTTCAGCATGTACTGTCAAAAAAGGCTCTGAAATTGTCAATACTAGTTCTAAACCTACAGCAGCTGGTACATTTTGTATCTTATGAGGCACTGAACTGCTCAACTGAGAAATTATAAACCATTTCTCCATACACTGAAAGACAACTTGTACATTGCTCATACCTTAGGAGGTATGAGTCCTCTGCTGGTTTCTCATTGATGGCTGAAGCTAAATTACTTGTTTGTCAGACAGTGGAGCAGGATGGTTATTTTCAAATCTGATTCTATGAAGCTGTGTACCAATAAGCTAACAGTAGTTTCAATTAAGTGCTCTACGTAATAAACTTTTGGATACTAATGAGCTACGTGCAGACTCTGTGAATAGCTCAGGTAGTATACAGAGACATACAAGATACATTAATTACTTCAACTGCCTTTGTACGTTGTGTAAGAATATGATTAAGAGAAAGGAATTAAAACATTATTATTTCTGACACAATTTTAAGGGTTTTTTTACTGTCAGTTCATTCTACCTTTTTCCAGTAAACTGTCCTAACATAAACTCATAAAAACAGTGTGAGATGAAGTACAGCATGAGGCTGCTATTTCACAGCAATCCTGATTTCAACTTCACACACTCGCATGAAGCTTTGCAGATTAAGTCCTTTGGGTTACTAAAGCAGATTCATATTTTTATCTTTAAGCATGTCTAGGACTGAGTGGCAAAAGCCAACCTACAAAGCATATTTGCTGGTAATGTTTCCCAGTCACAGTGAAACCTTTTGAAGTGTGGTGATGGGCAATGCCTTGGTGCGCCAACAACCCAAATCGGGTTTTAGAAATTCAGGAGACATATGCCTACCACCTACCTGGAACAGCAAGTTAAAGGCTTCGTGTTGCTAGGTGCTTGCTTCTGGGATGTGTCCCTTACAAAGATTCAGCAGTGCAAACAGTGCACTGTTTCAAACATTTCCCAGATAACCCCACAGTCAAACCAAGCCATTTGTTATAAAAGAGGCCAGCACCGACTTAAAGAACACTGACAAAATGGCACTGGGAGTTCTCCAACTGTACTGCGTCTCATGATGCACATGAAACGGCAAAAATAAGCATGTTATCTTTCTGAATTATGATGGCCGATTTCTGTGACCTGAAGCTATGTTACCAGAAATCCTGCGACAAGAGAAATGTGTATGTATGGCTGAGACAGGAATTACCAGAAGTGAATCACCTTTTTTGCTGACAGGGTATTTTGGGGTCCACTGGAAACTAAAGATGGTAAATGACGTCACAGACTCAGCTTGGCTACCGCCAGTACAGCGGTCTCCAAAATCTCAAAGAGCTTCTCATCTAAGAAGAAGCATAACAGAAAGAGCACTACATAAACAGGATGCGTACCAAACGCAACTGTGTTAAATCCAGAGGGATTTAACACAAAAATCTCTGACCAACATTCTAAACTAATAACATTTGGCAATTAATTTGTTTTGCTCTAGACAGTTAAAAAACCAGGATGCATAATATCACGACAGTCAGAGAATAAGGCAGAAACTAGTGTTCTTACAACAGCTTGACGTTGATTCTACATTATGCTGGAGAAATGAAATTTATTGGTCTCTTGACTGCCACCATTATAGTTATAACAATATCCTGTCCATCCCCCCCTTCCTTGGTTCCTTCCTTCCTTTTTCCTTTTTAACTACATAACATTTCTAAAAGAAAGACAGAGGCACTATCCTACTCAATTAGGAATAGTATGTATCTTTAAAACAAATCAAGACAAGTAACTTCCATGCCACTGAGTAATGGAAAGAACTAGGTTAATGTAGCGGGCAAATGGGAGAAATGACCAAATGAGAGACACAGGGAAAAAAACCTCCAAAGAACTTGATCAGCTCAGTGTAAAAGGACATTGTTTAGACAACAGCAAGATCTGCCTTGGTGAGACCTCATCTCCAGTTCCAGGGTCTCCAACACAAGAAGGATGACCTTGGACTAGATGATCTTTGGAGGTCCCTTCCAACCCAACGCATTCTAAGATTCTGTCATCTGTATTACAGACATCTGGCAACTAAAATCAACACTGATGAGTGACATGAGAGAGGCCTCATGTTAAGGTGCCAGGGAAGTCTCTCCTGCTGAAGCTCAGCAGTAAAGCAGCTTTGGTAGTGCTGCCAGTTGTTAGCACAGAACACAAATGTGCAGTACAACTTTATCTGCTTTATTTTGTTTTGCTATTATAGTGTACCAATATATCCTAAAACACTGAAGCATTTTTTTGACCTAACAGACACCAATTGTACCTTCCAGACCTTGTCAAAAAACAGCGTAGCTTAACAGTTTAGCCAAGTTTATTAGCGTTCTCCCAAAACCAGGAATAACCTGAACTATGGTATTGTGCCTCCTCTTCCCACTTGCGCAAATAGCTGCTTGCCAATTGTAAAAGCTATCAAGGGGCTAAGACACATCCACACAGAACAAGCTAAATTTAGTAGGAATGGAAAGCCAGTTCTACTGCATTTATTTAACAATACAAACATAACACTGGTTCCACAAAAAAGAAAACAACATGATTGCTCATAAATTCTGCTTCTCTTCCTTGAAACCGGGACAAATCACCCTCAACCGTTACTTTTCTCCAATGCTTAACTACCAGTGCTGCCACACGGTGTCGCATCCCGGTCTTAAGAGAGGGGGGTGACGCTGGTTCACGGATGAACAGGTCTGACGCATGATTACCATCTTTGGCAGTGATACGCAATCAATTGCCAAATGGTGTACTCAAACCAAGTCTGCCCAAGTCGAGACTGTGGATTTTCAGTTTCACTTCATACATAGGATAGATATGTACATGCACATAATGTAGCACGTCTGCGTATGCACACACACACGAACATAGTACTGAAACAATACACAGTTGCTATGTAGCGTTGCTCCATGGCTGGACACAGCCATCTGAGCTTATGTGCTGTCTGTAAGCACTGTTAGAAAACAGAGAGCTTAATAAATATGAAGCCCTGCAATTTCATCTTGTAATATTTAGCTTATAAAAAACATTAACTTTACCTTTACCTTGTTTGTATCTCATCATGGCATAATTAAAGCTTCAGAAATAAAAATCATAGAGTAGTAAAGGCTGTATTTCTAACTAACAGTTGTACTATCTACTTCATTAAGGGGTTGGACTCTATGACCCCTGGAGGTCCCTTCCAACCCTTAATGATCTGTATCTATGTATCATGAAACATGCTTACACTTCTGCATTTATAAGAACTGAATAGCATTGAGACAAGCTCCACAACTATCAAGAGCAAGAATTTTTATTATCTGGTCAACATCAGAGAAAGTGAAAAAACCCAACTATGAAACTAACTATTGAAATTTTGTCTATTAGGCACCACCACTGGTTCAAACCATTTTTCATCTTAATTCCAACAAACATTTCACAACATTTGTTGTCTGAGTACCATAAAACATCTACAGCTAAAAAGGTTCTATGTAAAAGACAAATTTTCATAGATGAGCTAAAAAAGTATCATAGTATTACCAGGGTTGGAAGGGACCTAATAGATCATCAAGTCCAACCCCTACCACAGAGCTCAAGGCTAGACCATGGCACCAAGTGCCACGTCCAATCCTGCCTTGAACAGCTCCAGTGCATGACAATTCTTTTCTGCTTACACTTTTATGAAGTCTGAAAACATCTAGAGAGATTCTGGTTTTCCTTATTACTCAATTTTAATATCAATAGCTTTTTTTCTGTATAAAATACTGTCCCATTGTTACTGAACACTGATAGCTGAAGAAGAGCAACAGAAAATTACATCGGAACTATAATCAGAAAGGAATCTGCACAAAATGGTTTTGAAAAAGGGTTATGATGGGCACTTGCATTTACAACTTGTATAATGTGTACTTTGGAGAGTATCAAGGTGACATCTGAAAACTACAGTATTTACATTATGAATTATAAGAATCCATACTATGATATTAAATATTACAGTTCAAAAACAATTTTTTCTTTAAAAATAAATAACTAATCTAGCAGCACAAATTTTGTGATATTGCGATATAGAAACACAAGAAATTAAGTACATGGATTCAACTTTCCCTAAAGAATGAACGTTTTTCCTCTGCTATTATTTGGAAAGCCATTATTTTTTTCCTTGAAAGGACAAGGGGTAAATCTAGAGGCCATTCTTCCGCAATTTTTGTCATAGTACAATGCCTGAAGTTAGTTGAAGTTTATTAAATGAATTAAATCACTAGCTCTAAAAAGGAAGCAAAACTCCTGTTTATTACAACCATAAGCCCCAAGTTCAAATTTCACAAAGTTCTGGATCCGCAACATGTAGTATCAATACTGAAAAGCTTCACATTGACTACTTTCCTGAAGCCAGTGTTGTAAATGGTAATTCACTTGTAAATTTGATACCAACCTAGCCAGTGCAATAACAGACAGGTTTTTTGTCTTGAAAGACAGCAACTATAAACAAAGAAAAACCATGACAACCAAGTTAGCAAATAAATACTTTTTCTGATTTCATTTGCCCCAGACTGTCCCAAGCCTCGACTATTTACCAAGGTTTTTGGGTGATCTGGGGATACCCTGAATGGGAAATCTCGGGAGAGGAAAGGGTCAGCCGCTGAGGGTCGGTATATCTCGTGGGATTAGCCGGGGAGCTACAGGATCCGCACTCATACGGGAGCCTTACAAGGCAGCAAAACAGAAACTCGCACCCAGACCGGGCCGAGCGCCAACAGCACTAGCCGCTTTAGCTGCTTTAGCTGCTTCAGCCACCAGACGGGGGGGGAAAGTGGTAACAATGCTGCAGCAGAGGAGGACCAGGCTTCGGTCACCACTGCACATGGATATGGGAACCCAAACAGAGATCCCCCAACAAGATGAGGCTGTGTATGTGACAGGCTGCCAAGAATGTAGCACTTCTTTACCTTTTCCTGGCTGCACACGGTGCGAGCAGGTAGATTGTCTGCTTGACCAGGCGGCACAGTTGCAAGATGAGGTTGAGAGGCTGCAAGCTGAACTAGAAAGGCTCAGGAGATTTAGAGAGGCTGAAATAGA
>JAOXOE010000632.1:7539236-7554519 GCA_028565055.1 Phoeniculus purpureus | reverse complement strand
GGTTCCACATCAACCTAAGAAGGAACTTCTTCCCAGTGAGGGTGACGGAGCACTGGAACAGGCTGCCCAGGGTGGTTTTGGAGTCTCCTTCACTGGAGATATTCAAGACCCCCCTGGATGAGTTCCTGTGCGACTTAGTCTAGGGGATCCTGCTGTTGCAGGCGGATTGGATTAGATGATCTTTTGAGGTCCCTTCCAATCCGTTATGATTCTATGATTCTTTGCAAAAGGAACAGAGCACTGGGTGAAGAGAGGACAAGTG
This sequence comes from Phoeniculus purpureus, assembly GCA_028565055.1. NCBI lineage: Eukaryota > Metazoa > Chordata > Aves > Bucerotiformes > Phoeniculidae > Phoeniculus > Phoeniculus purpureus. The sequence goes on along the minus strand of JAOXOE010000632.1, from coordinate 7,554,257 downwards.
TGAGTAACTGAATTGACTGCAGGAATTTAAGTCATATCATAAGTATTTAATTAGGGAATTACTTGGACAAAAAGAAGCATTTAGATACAAGCAGAAAAACTAGGACGTGGTGAATAAAGGCACAGGTATTTATATTGCATATCTTAATGCACTCTATTACAGTACTATAATTTAGATGCAGAATAAAAGCAAATTAAAAAGAAATACTAAATTTGCACTATTAAAGTTGCATGAATAGTTTTGACTCTACATTTATATAAGAGTAACTTGTAAAAGACACACACGAAGTTCCCAACTCAGAGCATATTAGGGTAAAAACCTCAAAAAACTGAAGAGACTGAAAAACTGCAACTATTGAACAAAAGCCACTCCGGGTAATGCTATCAAAAGTAAGTTTTTCAGCATGTGGCTCTATAGACACTTAATAAAATTTCACTCAAGACTGATAGAAACAGCAGTTTCCATTAAGCACTTAGAAACTATGTACTGTAAAAGTATCGTTAGTGGGCTGTGATAAAAACAGTACACTACTTTCTCTTCCCTTCAACCACATAGTTCTAAGAAATTAAACTTCCATTTTATTTGGAATGACCAAAAACTATTTGTTAATAGCTTCTAAAATAAATTTCTGTCAGTAACAACTTTGGGAGAGAACGCATTAGTTTTATAGTCCCTTTGCCGCTACTATCAGTGTGTAAAAATATAGGAATTTTGTTAGCTTCAGTTTCTTTACCAAAAAAGGATTAGGTAGAAAACTTGTTTTAACAACTACCCTGTCACCAAGATGCATATTTAATAACCTACACAACAAATGTCTACTTCTCAGGTTCTATACTAACAGAGTTTGTTCTAAACAGGATAAAAGGATCGCATCACACAGCACCAAGGTAATCAGAAAGCTACATGGGTGAGCAAAAAAAAACACACAACACCAAACCAAAAAAGAGTTAGGTTGTAATTTTCCACTAAAACTGAGCACTTGCAGCTGCAAACAGCAAACGCCTCAGCACTCTTTAAAAAAAATAAATCACTAAATCATACAATCATTTAGACCTTTGAGATCAAGTCCAATTACTAACGTAACTGTACTAAGCCCGCAGCCTTCAGATGCTAAATCTTTCCTTACTTTAATCTAATCAATTGGCGGGGGGGGGGTAGTAAAATTTATCAATTATTCATTTATTTCTACAAATTTCTACACATTTGATTGCCTAGTCTCACACGCTTTCCAGTATCTATCGCAAACATAAAACGACCACAGCAAACATTGTAGTAGAACAGCACAACCTAAAACACCTATATCTGGTGCACACGCTCACCAAATTTGCTCATATGTATGTATTTTACACATACACGTACATATACAGCCGTACCCAAGGAACAGAAACACTCATAAAGAGCTGAGTACAGTGCAGTACTGATGTAATGCACAGACCAACAAATTAACTCTCCTGACAAATAAAGACTTGTCAAGTATGATTACTGAAAGAAGAATGTGAATCAAGCTGTGGGTTTGGCTTTACAATACAATAAGAGACTAAAATATTTATCTCCTCTCAAAGAAAAAAAGAACTGTTTCAGTGTCATCTTTTCCCTTCCCCCAGTAATAAAACCCAGTTAAGCCGACAGTTTTGTAAGTATTCCGATCTTAGTAGAAATACATCTTTATGAAAAATTTTTATCAACACAGGATTTTGATTATATCCCCTATGAAAATACGACCACCATTAATACACTCTTACAAACCATCTAGTATCTTTCATTGACAAGTTCCTTCCAACCTTCACATCAAATATTCTTGCTGTGGTATGTCTTGTTGGATGGGATTTTTAAACTACAAAGAGAAACAAAAAATAAAAGACAAGAAATAAAAGCCAGATGATGGTGAAGAAACCTAGCAGATTAGGATGGAATTTGACTTAAAGGCAGGTAATGGGAGTTATTTATTTTTATACATAAATGGTGCAGTTACTAAGTTCCTAAGTTAACAATAAGCTCCATGGCCAGCCTTGCTCACTCATCCCAAGAGGCCCAAGCACTTGCCCTGCTCCCCAAAGGATGCATACTAGAAGTCCTCTGTCAGTCACACACTCCATAACGTAAGCCATCACAGAGCAATCAAGTCTAACTGGTGCCATAGTAAAACCAGAACATGTGCTAAGGAGCCTTGCCACACTATTACAACAAAGCATCACCCTTTAGTTTCTTTTTTGCCATTTCTTTTCTAACGTAATTCACTTCTTCCCAAAATTTATGTTGTTTCCCTTTTGCATACCTCCCCAATCAGGTAATACAACTCATTTTTACACCCCTATTTCTGGTGTGGCACTGACTCCACTGAAGGTACTGCAGAGAACTTGCAGAACAAGATAATTTTGGCAACAAGAATGTCTGCATAGAGACTTCATATTCTTGTTACACAAACATAAATGTGGGGGCAAAAATGACTTGGCAGCACACCTGTCACAAGCTTTAGCTCAAGTAATAGCTTTCCCAATTTTGGATGAGCGTACTATTCTCTTGAAATAGTGACTTCGTTTCATTCTGTTTCAAACAACGTCAACCCACTTACTTTCAAGCAAACCATACCATATACTGCTTATAGGAGGGAATAAAAACATTCGTCTTACTAATAATGAGAAAAGGTATTATCTTTTAGAAATGCAACAGAAAAGCATTTGAAACAATCATATTAACACCTGGACTTAAAAACCATACTGCATAAAAAGTGAATCTTTCACTTGACATCAACAGTAGTCTTCTGTCTGTGATGTGTTACAAAGCACATTACAGGTTCTATAAAGCGCTGTATGTTTATTCTGGCTCAGCTTCTTCCACCTGTTCTCCTCTGACATTCCTAACAGTACCAGAAGGGTCAAGGCTGCCCAGGGGGGTTATGGAGTCTCCCTCTTTGGAGATGTTTAAAACCCACCTGGATATGTTCCTGTGCGACTTGGTCTAGGGGATCTGGCTCTGGCAGGGGGATTGGACTAGATGATCTTTCGAGGCTCCTTCCAGTCCCTAATGTTCGATGAGTCTGTGATTCTTTGATTTTTTAGATTTAACTGATTAACCTTATCTTCTAGTTTTTTAATTAAAGCATCAACAAGAAGCCTGGTTCTTTCCTTCCTTGGATACAGAAACACAGTCTAGACACAAATATTTACTTCTTAGGAACAGAATACAACAGGCACGAAGAAGTATCTGGCAGTGTTTGGGGAGTACCTGTGTTCAAAGCTAGAAATACATAATCAACAAGCACACACTTAATTGGGAACCTGCCTAGATTATGAAGGTAGTATTAGCCTTTAAATCCAGCGAGTGAGTACTCAAAAACTGGTGGGTTTTTAGTGGCAACAGAGCAAGCGTTTGCAGAGTGTCAGCATACAAAGTGAGCACCACACGCTCCGTACCAAACTAGGCAAATTGCCTCATCACCTCCACCATGTTATTCTTTCCTTCGTTACAAATTCCACAACATACTACAGCTAAAATATCACTTAATCCAAAATAATTATTCTTTTTTCATTCTTTTTTGAATCTGCTTATGTAAAAAGATAAATCTTCAGAGAGGGAACTTAGCACATTAATCACCTGTAGTTCGTTAAGAACAGTAACTGCTCCAGACTCACTCTTAAACCACATTCCCTTCATAAATCTGACACATGGAGTGAGTGAGTGCACATTAAATGAGCTGTCTCTTTATCTTGATCACTAGGTTGCTTTGAGACTAGGGCAAAATCCAGTTTTTTCACAACCCTCCTCCTCTCCTGGCTTTAGTATCTGCTTTCAGATCGTAAGACGCGTGGGGCAGAGGACCACTCCTTCATCAAAGCTAGCAATAGGACCTGGCATAACCACGCCGGTTAACGCTACCATAATAAAAATAGTTCAAGCAGACCTTTTAGAGTTGCTAAGTCCAATTTTGAATACACAATGCTCCTTATATAGACTGGAACATTTCAAAATGTCCCAGTAGTGACTTTTACCACTGGCAGAAAAAAATCACAAAAATCACAAACTCTTCAGCCCTCTAAACAGAAACTGAATGGTACAGAGGCTTTGACACCAAGCACAGGAATCAACTTCACTTTCAAACGTATCAACATGAAACACACACGAGCTTAACAGCAAGTACTGCCACCTCCACAAAGCCCGTCTCCGGGCTGCATCTCTCACAGTATCAAAACACTTTTGGGAAGTTTTAGCCCCAAATATCACCATACAACTACACACACATCTCAGGTTTTCACCTTCAGATGTCTGAAGCCTGGTGACACACTTTAAAAGCACCAACTCAAGACTACATAATCTAATCAGAAACCTGAGGCCAGAAGACAAACAATCTACCATTAATTTATTAATAATCTAATGATTATTTAAGACAAAACATTCATGGAACATTTTATACAGGATCTGCACTGAATTAAATGAGCATTTAACTTTTTTTTTTAAGTTTTTAAGAAAAGAATGCTCTCATAAATGCTCAACATTATAGTCTTTTAATTATTAGAAACAAGCCCAAATAAAATAAAATAAGCTGATCAAGTAAAAGCAGGCATCTGTGAAACCAGATAAATTTAACTACAAGGGTGAAGAACCCTCTACCTTCACTGATATTTAGTGGCCAGAAAACTGCTGTGCTCTTGGAATGCATGCATGATTTGGTATGAGACTAAGTGAACGGTTATGTAGCTTTCAGACCATTCTTACTTACTTGTAAATGTTAGAACCATTCACTTTAAAAGTCATGGGCATGACCTTTTATCTATAGGAGTTACACAATAGCCTACATTTGTATACTACTTAAAAAACCAAAAAGCATTTTACAGACCAACAGAAACTAGAGTCTTACATTCACTGCTAAAAAAAATCCATTCCCAGGACCCAAATTACTTGTGTCAAGGAAAAGACAATTCAATCAGAGAAATGCAGTTAGAAAGCCAACATTTAAAATTGTTCATCTGCTTCTTGCACATGAAGATTTTTAGCTGAGCTGAGAAAATGTAACTGTACGTGAAACACAATCCTTAGAAGTCTGTTTACACTGCCCGAAGCATTTCTAGAATTTTTGCTTTGCTTTAAGCTATCATGACCTTCCTGGGCATTTCTAATACATGCTTTCAAAATAAAAAAACTCTAGACCTTAAGCTCCCACTGACAGTAAGATTGCCTTGAAAACAATCTGGGTACCTCTCACCTCAAACTAGATCAAATAGGCAACTGCTGTAAAAAACCTGTCCCAATCCCATTTTCTTCCCCCTCAGCCAGAACAAGTTTCATCCCTTTATCCACACAGACTTCATGCATTAGACAAAATTCTTAGATCACCAGTTGGAAAAGCAAAAGGTAACCTTGGAATTATTTCCAAAATAAAATACAATTTTGGTAACTTACACTGAAATTAATTACTAGTTCAACACATGTGACATTTTAAAGCATTAAATGTCATCCAAAGTCACAGCCTTCAGCATTATCTTTGCTCTTTGCCAACCCACTGGTTCACCATCCCAACTTGAGCAGCTAAGCAGGCAATCCAAGGCTACTTGGATCAGCACAGCTGGGACACAAATGGAAAACCCAGAAGTGCAAGCCTGATGCTGAAGTTAGAATTCCGGCATAACCAAAGCAAGAAGACTCTAGAATAGCAATTGCAGAAACCCGCACATACATCGTACAATCTTTTAACAACTTCACTAGTTCTGATGGATTAATTTTGGTTTTTTAAAAGTGGTGAGTGATCTTAGCTTCAAGAGCCATTAAGTCAGATCAGGCATGGTTTACAACACCTTTCCCCTATACCAAGTCATAAAGTAAACACTGCATAACGTGGTTCAGACACCCTCAGAGTAATAATCACGCAGTCAGGCACGCTCCAAATCAAACAGGTATGCCCCTACCATCTCTAGAGCTCACAATCATCCCCTCTCCCTACAAGACTCTCACCCACACCCCTTAAATCAATTGGCTATGTGATGTGACCCACCTCTTGACAAGATGCAGCAACATCTTGGGGCTTATCATTACTTAAGGACTTTAACAATTAGTAACTGAGTAGGTTTACCCTCTTATTGCACCTGACATGAGTCTGAAGTCTCTTCTGCAGTACGCTTGAGTTGTTCCAGAAGGAAATGTTAGCCATTTCAAAACAGAGTATTCTGTTTCTTTGCACATAAAAAGCACAAAGCACAAGGGACAACCCTACAGAATCATGGAATTTACTTTGTTCCTTAAAAAAAAAAAAAAAGAAGTAAACATTTCACCCTACAGGTGGAACAATTTTCTACCTCTACATATTATGAATATATACTCTCTCATTCAACTGCTCTCCGTAGTAAGGATTCCTTTTACTTTTGTACACAGCCGGCACAGAAGCTAAATTAACATCTGTTTGCTTTAAGCCATTAGCATTTTGCACTTTAGAAAATACAAACCCAAATAATCATAAGGACAGTCGATAAAGGCAAAGCTTTATATACTGCTTTACTAAAGCAGCTGTAGCCGCAGAAATGACAACATGTTCTGACTTCATGGGAGGAGGATGAAAAAGAAGTTATTTTTAACTTATTTGTTATGAATAATTTCTAAGAGCATTCAGCTTGAAATATTTTTCATTATAGGTTGTGTAGCAACATCTCAGGTAAAAGGAAATTACAATTAGGGGATTAGACGTTAATGAAACAGATACTGCTGCTTTAAAGAGCTTTAAACGAGCATGTAACTTTACAAACATTGAAGTACCTTCTCCTACATTTACATATACAATAAAGGTGGTTAGGAAAACCCTACTCAAGTCCAAAATACGATGTGTAACGATATAAAAAAACAGGTACCTGGATTTTACCTGTTACGTTTACTGACAAACATCTAAATAAGTAAAACATACTTTCAACAATAATAATACCTATTTCTGAAACCACCTGACATTATCGCTGATGTTGTCACAGCCTCTGAAATCAACCTTTTTACCACTTAGATTACACAGGCAGAGTCAAAGCTGCACACTTTGGATAGCATTTTCTACTTACAGTAAATTAAAACTTTATTATACCCTAGGGACACATTCCATCAAAGAAACTAAATTTATGTTTTGCAAATATCAAAACTGAAGTTTTTGTGTTGGTTTCTCATATTACAGACCTGTTGTTCATACAGATTCTGTTCTTCTGACTCACGTAAAGACAACACCACAGCTTCGTTATACATAAGGCAAAGACAGAGGAGAACTAACATTTATTCAGGTAACACTGTGCCAAAACCCAAACCCTCTTAAAGACATCATACCTTAAGCACATAATCCATGTCTCTCTCAACACAAACCGCAACGGAACAAATGGTGACTGTATCCCACAGGCAGAAGAAAAACAACATTACTGTAACGGACACGGGGAAACAAGTATGCCTTACAGCTGAGAGCTCGAGTGATCATAAAACAATGCAAAGACAAATGCACCGGTCCACGATTTCTGATGCTGAACGAATAACAAGGTTTTGGATACGAAAATATTAAGAATAGGAGATAAGTAACACAAAAAGCTGAACGTTTTCCCACATGTCAATATACCAGAAACATACAGTGAAAGCATTAAAAAAAAATCCATCCTGGGGGAAATTACTTGTAATGCTCACAGACAGACCCTCGTGATAATTTTTCCTAATGAGACTGTTCTTGTGACTAAAAGGGAAAGGACATTTGTTATAGAATAACAACCTAGAAAATGTGAAAAAAATATCACACATCTGCATGCCAATCAGCAAATTCATTTTCAGAAACTGATTATTTGCAGCTAAAGGAGTCATCACAGAATCACAGAACACTTTAGGTTGGAAAAGATCTCTAAATGTCATCTAGTCCAACCCCCCCTGTAATAAGTAGGGGCATCTTTAGCTAAATGAGGTTCCTCAAAGCCCCATCCAACCTGACTTTGACCTGAAGGCATATGAACTGCTCTACACCAACTAAGCGCTGCAGCTGCATATTTGTCTCAGTCCTGCAGGTTATCCACGGAGAAGGGACCTTCATCAGCTGCACTAAATGTGCACTTTCTACAGTTCTAAAAAAAGAGCCAATATTTACCACTGCACATCAGCTTGCAGCAGAGATGCCACGATAGGATATTACCAGCAGTTCAAGCACTCAGATCTTCATTTCCAAAGAGAGCCTGGCAGAAGCTATAAGCCTTGACCAGAATGGAAACACACCTTTGTGATTTTTAAACATTATGTCTCTAAAGTTGACATCCCAGACATAATGGCCTCAAACCAAGTAAATAGACCTCACTACTACAAAATAAGAAAGCTTTTAAAAGCTTAAAATGTTAACACAAGAACAACTTTGAAAAAGCCTTACTGATTAATCTAGACCATCATGAACATCTAGGCCTGACTCCAAAACCACTTAGTACTGCCTCCCTCTATTCCAACAGGCTTTGGATAACATGCTGTTTCTGTAACTCTCAAACAGACAAATACAAGCCATACATCATCTCAAAGCAAACTGAACCCAACACATTTCAAGGGAAGCACATTCATTTAAACAGAGCCACGCATACTATATATGGGAATGAAGTGCTCCTCTGAAAGATGCGAACCCAATGAGTTCTCCGGTTATAAATACCATCAGGATTAAAAATGGGCCCTTCCTAGCCACTACGTATCTGGCAGGCACGGAAGATAGTTATCCTTCTCCCTCTTTCACTTACACAGCTACACTACTGGTAGAACAGTAACAAACAACTGTTGCATGTCCACCTTCCAATGTCACTATTCCATGCAGAGTGCTCACGCTAAGCAACCGTGAGGTCTGACCTGGAATTTGTATATGTAGCCCTGAGTAAGGGTGGCACAAATGGCAGCCTAGTCTTGTGATCTAACAGAGGTTTGCACTAACTTCACAGGCTGGGTGGAAGAGTCAGTCACTGCAGTCCTGCAAGAAGCAGGGAACTGGAACACTTCCACCTTGAGATACTCTATGATTCTATGGCTCTAAGCCTTCAGCTGCATAGCAGCATCTGATCTCATTACAAAAGCACAGCATTTTATGATGACTTTTTAAAGTGCAGTCCCTTTCCTTTTGTCCCTGTAGTACTTGGGGGAGAAAAATGTTTTTTAACCTTTAACACCAACAGATAATGTTTCAGCAATCTTTTCCTTAGGAAAGCTCCACAGCCTGTATTCCACTGTGTCTGTCTCAGACTTCTTATAATTTGGTGGTTTGGATACATGTAAAACTGTGTGCAATATGACTAGGTATGTCTAATCTTGAACCAAAAGGATCCCCAAATTTAATATTGAGTTATTTTATATTTACTTCTCACCAGGTTCTCTGAAACTGCTACACTGAACTACCACACTACAGAATGACTCAATATGGCTGAACAGCAGCCTAATCTTGATGAGTAATTACTACTTATTACCAGTCAACCCTGAAACTCACAGCAACTTTTCTCAATCGGAGCTGAATTCCACAGAATAGCAAAACCAATCTCTGAAGGAACACTGCTCTAAATTTTGTTTGCTGACTACAGATTACCACTTCTTTTTAGGATTTGTCCCAGGAGGGCCACTCAGTGATGAACAGTCACGATCCACTTTCTTGAAACAGCACAGGACAGACACGGACCACCATTGCTATTTTAATTATAATCATTAGATCCTGTCCCTGAAGAGATTATACTTAGGATTAGCACTCTCTAAATTTTCTGTCTCTGGGGCTTTAAACTGCCCTCATTCTGCCTTCAGAAATCCTACTGCATCAAAACTGCATACAAAGGTAACTGTTACTGAAAAGCTTTTTGTTCCCTATTACAGGCATTTCTTCTATTGAGCTAAAATGGGGAAAAAATGTGAAACCTAATCAGCATTTGCAGATTGGCGCACATGTGAGACCTGCAAATTCTTTCTGAGAGTAGATTTTCTCCTTAAATATGTGCATTGCAAAGCCTTGGAAAAAAAGTACGATACTGCACTAAAGTTCCACTTTGGTCTAGACTATTTGTTTTCCAGCTTAAATCCTTCTCAATACATTCTTTTCTGCATGCACAATCAATTTTAGCATGTCCTTGTAAAATATTAAATCCATTATGAGATCCAGCGAACCAAACATGTCTTCCTTTACCCATTGTTGGAAACAGCAGTACACTTGACCTTATGGGTAAGTTTTGTTTGTGGAAACACCATCTGCAAAGAGCTACTTTTTCTTTCAGTCCTTGACCTCTCCATCATGTCCATCTCTCAATTGGCAACCTGTCTGGTGAGGTTCTCATGGAGCAATTATGTGCAGACCACCTGACAGCCATGAGACCAGAACAATTCAGTGCCTTCAGCCGGGCTGCGCATGTGACCAAAGAGCAAAATGCATTACAGTCTAACGCTAATCCCTTCAGCCTTCCAGTTGTTCACACACTTCTGCTCAGTACATCTTCAAGAGAGCCACTGAGGTTTCCACCCACATACAGATTTAATTCAAAGGATCTCCTCCCTTTATACGTCTACAGACACCTTCCATTGCACACTCACACATTTCTCAACACATAGTACTTTGATCTGCATTTATGCAGGCATTGCTAGGACATCAACAAACCTACCTCTAGGAGAGCCAGTTTGGTAGAAACCTTTGATATTTGAGGAAAAACTTTCTCAGGCCTTAAAGGTCTGGGTGAGAGTTTTCAACTTTTCAAAGAGGACCTCATTTCACAGATTCACAGAATGGTAGTGGTTGTAAGTGACCTCTGAAGAGCATGTAGTGGAACCCATCTGCTAGTGCAGGACCACCTATTCCAGACACAGAAAAGTTGCATGGTATCTGCTGCCCAAATCTAGCACTGTATAAAATTAAACTTCCAAAGTACGTAGACCAAAGAAAAGCATCATGGATTATAATTTCAGGCTAGCAACTGCTATCCGTAATAAAATTAAACGATGATATGTATATGAGTCATCCTGGGTTGGGGGGAGGAAAACCTCTTCAAAACACTGAAATCATCCCAACAGGAACACAACAATAAAGATACATTCTATTAGCCAAAGGTGCACAAGCAGTACCACTGTTTAGGGAGACAAGGAGCACTGACATAGGGTCTACTACCACATTCTGGAAAAGGGTACAAATTTCACTGTATTCTACACTGGCCAGCTTCAGCAGCCAGTTGTGCCTCCAAGTTGTGCTATCTCCTTCCACTGTTTCTTCTTGTTTGTTTGTTCAAAGCCGAAACATAGTACAAGATAACGTCAATAGGAAATGCCCTTCGGGGACAGAGACAAGGCAGAAGCAGATCCACATAACCAAAACTACAGGCTGCAAAATACGTATTTAGCCACTATCTATACTGTGCACTTCACCATGCATTTTTATCTTATTTTTCTGTTATTTACAGAAACAAGAGCAACTAACACTGTCAGAGTCCAGCCCATTGAATTTCAGTCTCACATTCTACCTTTCCTATACAGACATGAATGAGCTGGTCAAAGCACAAAAATAAAACAAAAACCAAACTGAAGACAAGTTCTTTAGCAATATTAATGTCACACTACATGACACACTACTGACAACACACGTTGAGATTAAAAAATTCTTCCTTTTGACAGATATTTAAAAAAAATGATCTCACAAAGCAAGCATGGAGTATGAAACTCCTAGAATGTTCACAATCATTTTTAGTATGTTCTACAATGACATGAACTGGATATGGAATTTTAAGGGGTAACATTTATCATTCTGTTACCAGACTTTGTTACTTGACTTTGTTACCTCCAGGAAAACACACGGGACTTCTTGCAGTTTCTTGCAACAACATATATAGACAGGGGTGTTAGCGCAGGGTATCTGTTAATTACTCATGCATATGTGTGAGTTACTCAGTAAGAAGCCAGAGAAAGCAGACATAAGATAGTGCATTCACTGGGACCACTCTTTAATGTAAACAGTGACATAATGTTGGATAACCCTACTCTGCTACAACCTGCAGAGCAGCAGAAAAGGCAGCATAGAGAAGAAAGGGTCCTGACATGCAGAAGATGTCTTCAGCCCCACAGCAGGAGGAGCTACTTCTTGTACAACTGCTTCTGATAGCAGGTTCAACAGATCTGGTATAGCATTTATGTTTTACACCTGCAGCTTCCAAGGGCTTTCCCAAGTTACCATGCAGCACAAAGCATGTGTTTGATAACAGCAAAGTTTAAGGCATTACCAGTTGTTGCTTCAGTTACCCTTTATACCCGCAATACTAGAAAAGTATTTTACAGGAACTAATTAGCCCTTACACATACAGCATATTCCCTCCAGTTTTCCCAGCAGCACGTAAGGAATACAGGAGGATGAGTCCTTGAAAGTTATTCTTCACCAGAGGCTTAAAATCCTTACAAGTGGAACAAACAGAACCTAAAAAGAGACAGATATCTCCCCCTACCTGCAGAGTCCTATATCCTTTTGCCTTAGGCCATGATACTCAAGAAAATGGCTACTTCAGGTCTCAAACATTAAATAAACTCAACTCTTAAAATATGACAGCCACAGGACATCAACTCCTTCAGACTTAAAGTGTTGGAATCCCTCAATGGCACCTGTTCTTTAGCAAATTGACATATTTAGCCTAAGAGGTTTTAAAAACAATTTGGATATGCCTGTCTGTAATGGTTAAGAAATTACTGATCTGCTTTAACTAAGTCCCAACAATGGACTACAGACCAACAACACCCACCAAGACTCTATGTGTAAGAAGTCTTGTGTACAAGGTGAGAACTCGTAAGATTTTCTTCTTCTTCAAGATCCTGATCTTGATCCCTGCCTTTGCAGGTTTGTCTCATCATGTCAAAAGTAAAATGCTGAATAAAGACAGCAGAAACTCACGGTAAGTCTTAACTACCCACCTGGTCTTGAAAAACCACCTTTTCTGTTGCAGTAAATGACATTTACAAGACACAGTTATTACAAATTCATTCAAGTTTTGTGATTATACCTGGCTAACACCTCTCTGTGAAAGTTCAGGTCTGGTGTTGAACAAAATAAAAAAAACTGTTTGTTGAGAAGTGGCACTGCCTGGTACACTTCCTGAAGCTTAATGCCAAGATAAATGCTTTTCTTTATTATCTCTAGCAATCACTTCTCCCATAGATAGACCAAATTCACAGTAACTGTTCTACTTCCACCTGGAAGGCAGAGGCTCTTTTAGGCAATCTGAACTGAATGCCTACCTTGCTACACCCAAATACACAAGCAAAAATGTACTGTAGTTTCTCATACTCCTTGTTTCAGGCTTCCTCTAATGTTAGATCCTTTGTACAGCTGGGTTATGTGTGGTACCAAGTGCGCTTAGGGGTGAGGGGACAGGAAAAAGGGAAAGACAGCTCACTATACGTCAAAGCAAGCCAGCAACCTAGCAACCATATATTAAAAGGTGTGTGTATTTTTTGTGGGCGTCTGTGTGCCAGGAATAACTGAAGCAGATATTATTCCACTTGTAATCCAAAAAATGTGAATAGGGAAGGGGAGAAACTCCAGCTGCTGGTCTATTTTGGGGTTTGTCAAAAATCTACTTTTGCAGAGTCAACACTTCTATTCCATTTGTCTTAAAAATGAAAGTCAGGACCTGAACAAGTTCTTAAGATTTGGTTTGACAAGATACCCTTCAAACCAGAAGTCAACATTACTTTACGTACTACATTTCCTTCCAGCTGGCAATATGCAAAAATGAAAGGGGGCAGAGAGGTTGCCTCAAAGACTTCACACATAGGCTAAAAGAATGATGATCTAGTGTGTTACTTCCAAAAGCACTACGTAATTGTAGATATCTGCATTTAATTTATCAAATAGAAGCATCAAAGATTTTCATGGAATGGAACAAGCCTTAAAAATATTTACTTGAGCAAGAAGTTTACCTTTTCAATTCCACCAAAGTTTCTCATTCCAAGGAATGAGAGTTTAGATCAGCAAACACACACTCCCATTCCACCATCATACACGGGTCCCAGGAGTGCAGATTAAGTTCCAAACAACACCATCTCACCATGCCAGCAGGTGCCTTACCAAAAGGAAGAGCTGACACCAGCTACAACTTTCATGCCACCAGATGAAAATGAGTGTGTCCGTGTGTGGGATGGGAAGGAGCGAGGGGAGCAGAGGAGCTGCACCAACACTTCACCCCTCCAGTCGTGCTCCCTACAGCCCACGGAGACCCTATCACAGCAGCAGTCAGCACACCGCCAACCAACACCAACCCTATTGTGTCGCCTCACACAGGTGCTCTGGTCTCCAAGTCAGGGCTCACCACCACCACACTAAACCATCACAGGGACCAAGAGAGACAGGGGAGTGGGGGGAGTTACCTTGGTTTTGACCCCGCAGTGGCAGCAGACAGTCCACAGGTACTTGAGGGTCCTCCACAGCAGGATGATAAACAGTCCCCCAAAGAAAGTGACCATGGATGAGGCGAGGAAAGCCCACCACATGCGCTGTCCGCGGCTATCGCAGGGCACCTCCATGGTCACCGGGATGATGAGCGCATCCATCTTGGGCACATTGACGGGGGAGGAGGACGAGTCTGTGTTGAGATTGTTGGCGTTGATATTGTTACTCATTCTAATGCCGCCGCCGCCGCTGCCGCCCGGGTCGGAGCCGCCGCCGCTGCCATTTGCCATGGCTAACAGCGAGCCGGGGCTGCCCAGAGCTCCGCCCGCCGCCAGCGCCCCCCAAAATCCCCATCACCAGCCATATTGCTGCTGCCGCCGCTGCTCAGCGGAAAAGCAAAAATAACAAAAATAATAATAATAATAATAAACCCCCACTCAAATCAAAGCAAAGCAAACCAAACCAAAAATAATATTTTAAAAAATATATGAAGAAAATCGACAGCACAATCGCCGGGTCCCTCTCGGTAGCCAATAGGCCGGTGAATTCCGAACGTCCTTCTTCCACGGCGAGAATGAGACTTTAAAATTAAAAACAATAATGATAAAAAGGTGGTCTTCTCGTTCTACTCCCACCCCTTCCTTCGCCCGTATGCGCAGCCCCCACTCCGCCCGCCC
>JAOXOE010000632.1:7512204-7524787 GCA_028565055.1 Phoeniculus purpureus | reverse complement strand
TTGCTGACAGTGCACCCTAATCCCTCATCCAAGTCATTAATGAATAGATTGACTAGGACTGGTCCCAGCACCGACCCCTGGGGCACTCCATTAGATACAGGCCTCCAACTAGACTCTGTCCCATTGACCACTAGTCTTTTGTTATTATATATCACAATGCTAGTCTACGCAATCATTTCCGTTTCTAGTTCGATATTTAGTAGCACTGAAAACAATGTGATAGAGCAAGATATTTCATTGTCATTAAAATATATTAGCCTCAAAAACACATGTCAAGAATTCTTATTTCCCAAATAAAATAGATGCCAACAAGTCTTTTGTGATGAGACTACTGAGAAGTGGTAACTAATTTTATGACTAATAACACTGTAACTAAGTTCACTCACATATATTTACTTGGAATTTGTCCCCTTTCCAGCTTCTGAGCATTCTCATCCAGCTGCCAAGCCATCCAGCAACCGAAGTTTCCCTGTGGCAGAGTGTCATCAACATACAAAATGTCATCCTTCTTAAAGCTTAAATCCTGTTCCACCTCTGCCACACGATCATAAAGCGCTCTGAAAAGGAAGAGATAAACAGGCTCTACCAGTGACCCACATCAACTGAAGGAAACAACACACACAATTACTTTGAAAAAAAGTTGTAAACTTCTGTGTCATAGATATCTTCATCTAAACATGCAATCTTACTATGCTACAGGTTTTCACTTTCAGAGACTCACTGGGATAAATTAGGTGGTGAATAAATTAGGAGGTGCCCCTGCCCATGGCTGGGGTGTTGGAACTAGATGATACCTCAGTTACCTTCCAACTTAAACTGTTCTATGATTAGAAAACTGAATTTAAAAAAATGTGGTAAAACTGATGTTCTCTCTCATGACAGTCTTCACTTTGCTACTAGCCTTATGCTATCATTAGCAGTCACACAGAAGTACCTTATATAGAATCCATCTCCAGGAAGTTCTTTTATCTTATTAAACTCTTCTATCCTGTATTGAGTCTTTATTTTGATGTTTTCTCCAGGCTTCAACATTTCAAGATAAGCTTCCTCAGCTGTTTTATGTCGCATATCAATGGACCCATACTACAAAACACAGAAGCCCTTGGGTGTGAAATTGTATTTTAACAAGCAATAGAATTAGGTGAACTTGAAAAACATGCAAAATGTGTCTGTTTTTCCTACTGACAGGCTCTATATACAAGTAAATTTTGCCACTTAACTCCCCTAGAGTTTGCACCTTAAGAAGTCTAGCAGGAGACTGGGACTTGAGAGTGGAAAACACAATACCAAAGTGATAACAGCATACACAAACAATGAGAGTCTGTGCTTCTTTAAATAGCCGTCAAGGGGTAAGCTGAGAATCACAATATTCACACCAGAAAGAATTCAGTGTTTGGCAGGTGGTCTGAGGCAAATCAGAAACACAATGACAAAGCAGAATCTCCATCTGGATACCAGAGGTGCAATGGAAGTGTTTCAGTGCTCACACAGTCTCAATACTCAGCAGTATCTGAAAAGTTCATAAATGTGTATTTGTCACCTTAACAGTCCTGCCAAGTAAATAAATATTCTAATTTCAGATACAGAATGCAGTCAAAGACACATCACATGACTTTCCTGAAATTCTCATTAGAGTTTCACAGTGATAGGATCGATACTGTTCCCTGTTTTGCGTTATCTTTCATATCCTTGCCTTTCTCCTATGTAGAGCAATTGGATTCAAAGCTCTTCGTCCTATTTAGACGAAAAGAGATGTTCAAAATTCCAAGAGGACATACATCAACCCTCTAAATTTGTGCTTTCAGTAATGGCAGCTCGCCAGTTCCACATTTCCCATTGCAAGACAGCATGATACTTTGTGCGACTCCACTGTTTTGTCAGTATGCTGCACACTTTTCCTCGTATCTTACCTCAAGTATCATGTCACCCGAGACTAGTCCATCCGGTCCTTTTGCTGGACTATCATCATCTACATCCGAGACAAATATTCCATACAGGTTTCCACCACATATCTGGATTCCAAGATCCACTTGGGACTTTTTAACAACAACAGTTCTAGGTTCAGGGATCCTTTTGTTTGTGTCCACAGGGCCCCTTTTGTCAGGGAGAAATAAACACACATACTTCAGTTTTAAAACTTGCACTGCACACAATCCAACTATGCATTCAAAGAATATATATTTACATAACGATTATTCAGAGTAGGTCACCTACAGATACAGCCCGTAAGACAAACATCATATATGTTCCCTGCAGATCATCGTAACCAAACCAATTTTACAGGAGACTTTCTTTCACTTCTTGCAGACCCTATCTTTCAAAAACACTCTGGAACACACATACTTCACTCGTGTGTGAAATTATTCCAACCAGACACAACATTCACAGAACCACAGAACATTAGGGATTGGATTCACAGCATTCCTCTTTTTTTTTTCCCCTAACACCCTTCACATCTGTCCTGACCATTTTCTTTTAATCTTAAGGCAAAGTATTTACTCTCTACCTTAATGAATTCCGGGGACTTGTAGTTGGAGTGGTTTGTTTGGATGGGGGTGTCATTGTTCCTTCATCCTGTTCACTCACAGTATCGATTACGGAATGATTATCAGGCGTTGCAGCTCCACTGCCTTGAGGGGTGGAATGATTACTCACAGGTTCTAGGCGAGAACTAAGAGCAAAAAATCAATCACTGGATCAATGTTTCACCGATGCAAGCGTCTTTCACACAGAAAAAGACTTTAATTTGTCTGTAAATCAAGTACACAGTAAGAAAACGAAACAGCATGCCAAATAACATATGTTCACTCTAAGTCTAGGAGAAAGATAAAGCTCAGTTCTGAAGTGTGATCATGAAACAAAACAGCGCGGAGCATTTCACTAGGTCACAGGTCTCTAATCAGGTTTTGGAAACTCCAATTATATATATCAAAAAATTCAAACTGATTTGAGATACTAGAATTTCATAATCCTAGAAAGAAGTCATCTTATGTTGCTCAGGTTTTAGCTTAATATATCTAAGGATTACGCTCAAGTAAGAAAAAGAAGTGTAGGAGGTGCATCAAGCATTTTCCTTTTCTGGTTCACACATTACTTTGTAAGCAAGCACCTTCTCTCAGCAGCATAACCATGTTCATCTTTGCAAACATACTACCTGTCATCTCACGAGCTAAATTGCCACATGGATCAGAGAGTAGTTTTTTCAAAGTCTAGCCAGTCCTACCTTGATCGTGAGTGATTGCCAAGCTGATACATATGCGGGTTATACTGAGCCAAAATAGTAACGGTGTCGCACTGCTGTCCAATGATTAGTCGAGCCTGTTGCTCTGTAGCATTTCTCAAATTTATTCCATTAAACTATGGGAAAAAAATGCACAAACCAGAATGTCAAGTTTTCAGAATAAAACTAGCAAAATCATTCTTTGAGTTTCCTAAATAGTTAAATTTCTAAATGCTAATTTATATTAATTTATAGGTGTAAATAGGAGGACAGAAATACTGCTATGCAGTGACTACTAGTGTTTACCCCTTAGAAAGAATCAATGTAATTTTAAAATACTCAATAAACTGATGACAAGTTCTTCCTATGGAAAGACATACAGACATTGAGCTGTGATATGGTTTGATATCACTGATTAAATTTAAGTTGGTTCAGAATACTGAACAAATTCAGTATTTAAACTCAGATCCATGATCCATCCAGGTCCATTGTAGTACCATGCACACACTGCGCAACAGAAGAGGCTTTGCCACAAACAAGCATGAACAGATCCAACTTTTACACAGCACTTCTGTACTTTACAAAATGTTCCTTATGTTTATCTAATATTGCACGCAAAAACATGACTGTAGCTAATCTAAGCCTGAGTATTTTTTAAATGATGGATCTCAGGTAAAGATATGGCACAGCAACAGCAGCATAAAACTTGTGACAAGCTAGCTGCTTCAACATCACTCATCAGGCAGAGCATGATGTTGAGACTACAGTACTTTAAGTACAGAAATGAGCTAGCTTAAAATCTAATTGGACATGGCACTTGGTGCCATGGTCTAGCTTTGAGCTCTGTGGTAAGGGTTGGACTCGATGATCTATTAGGTCCCTTCCAACCCTGGCAATAGTGTGATACTGTGATAACACACAATGCAGATCTGTAATCGGAAGACACTATTTTATAATGCCTGACAAAAAGTCAACAACAATCACAATTACTGGAATATTACAATATAGAGCACCCTTTGTGACATGTCAGAGCACACAAGGTTCTACCAGATAGTCTTTTGAGGTAGTTATGGCTGGTGTAGTTAAGCCACAGGAATAGTAAGCAATTACCTCTAGTAACTGATCACCATACTCAAGGCCAGCTTGATGGGCAATGCTCCCACTCGTTACTTTAGAGACAAATATTCCTCCATTTTCTCCGCTCACAATGGAAATGCCTAGTGGCTCAGAACCCTTCTGCACTTTAACATGACGCGGCTCTTCCATGTAGGGCCTTTTGGAGGAGACAGTTAAAACTGAATTGGACAAAATTGCACATGAATGATCACAACATCAAAGTTACATGCAATATTTTATGTCTGTCTCAACTGTAATAAATGAAGGTCAAAGTCACTTAAAAAAACACTGACAAGTGTTTAAACGCATTCCTTTAACACCATGCAGTGTAAAGTGGGCGAAGGAAATGTACACGTATGGGTACGCGGCTGTTCTAAAACAGTATGGTCAGTATGAATTCCAAACAGTATGGTGCTGAAGTTGGTAGGAAAGAAGCTTCCAGATGCACATGATGTAAAAGTATATAGTACATCATGTACAAACCCTGTGCCAAAAAGGTACTGAATTTCAAATACAAATGCTAGGAGTCTTTATTGCCCGTGAAACTAAACGCCACAAACCGGTGGTAAACAAAGGACAACGATGCACAAATACCAGATTTCACATTTGTATGCAGGGAAACATAAATTAGTAATGAAGATTAAGCAATTGCAAAGTCAAGCCATTGCGACAGCTGCTTGCATGGCAGCATTACAATCACCATGCAAATCTTCCTCAGGGCAATTACCCAAACACGTAAAATAGCACAAAGTGCACAATACTGCTCGAGAAGGACAACCTTACATCAGGCCAACCTCAAACTCCTTAGTGATGAGAACCTAGGCCTAGAAGCCACAGGGATTCTCAGAAAAGACCTATTATGGAACAGATATCTGAAAGATGCAGAAGATTCGAGAAGAAAACACTCAGAAAAAGACACACAGTAGTAAGACACTAAGTATAACGAGAGAACGGCTTATACAGAAGAACACCCTGATACCTTGCCCTTCCCCACAAAGGAGCGCACCCACCTCTACAAACAAACCCGAGCCCTCTAGAAAGTGCTCCTTGGTACTACTGTGCACTTCATACTGTCTACGCAGCCAAAGCATTCATTTGAGTGTTTTCTTTCCTACAACTTCATTTTATCGTACAGACTTTTGCTGAACTCTGCCAACTGCTTAAACTCTTTTAATTACACCGTTCAGCCTCCAGATGAGTTAATTGGAAGTCGCTTACTCCTACCAACGTGAGCTAGGCTGAGGAAAGGTACTTCTGGAAAAGAGCAGGATTTGGGGCTCTGCGGGGGGCGGGGAAGATGATCTAATGTCATAAATTGTGCTCACTGCTGCAGACTTGGAAGGCAAATATTTGGTAGCCTCCTGCAGCAGAGGTCTAATAATTTGCCAGTTTATTAATGCATAAAAAACCTCCTGAATGCACAGCCTAGAACCCATTAATTTTACTAACACCAACATGACTGTTGGAGGTAATGCTTGTCTAATAATGAAGAAAAGGTGGGTTTACTACCACTGAGTATAACCTGAAGCCCACATCTTCTGCACGTAGCGTATCTTAACTAAACTGCTAATTCCCGAAAACCGCAATTCAGCGGTTTCTTTTGTTACTCACTGTAAGCGTGTAAGGCATGCATTTTTAGATTTATTTGCCTCTTTTGATTGGAATAAGGAAGAATCCAACCCATACAAACTGCAGAGGATTGTGTCTCACAGTTCTAACAAATGCAAAATGAAAGAGCACTCATAATGCATCTAGCAGAGATTCAATCATAAATTCAACCAGAATAGTATTTAAAAAGTGTCTTACTTGATAAGCAATGTTATTAACATCAAGTGCACTCTTCTATAATATTCAGACTGCTTGTTAGGATCACTAAACACGATAAAGTCTTAATAGATTAAATATTTTAATTTTCATTTCTATTAATATCACCAGAACAAACAAAAACCTCGATATTTTTTAAAAAACTGTATTATTTTTATCTGCAGAAAGGCCAAACTAATTACTTGTATTTTGTGAGGAAAACTAAATAAAATACTATGTAGACATCTTCAAACATTCAAATAGTTATTTTGCTATATTAAGAACTGTTTAAGTGTGTTTGGGTTTTGTTTTGTTTTAAAACACAAACAAAAACACCAATTAAAAAATACATTGTTTTTAGAAAGTGAATTCAGACTACAACTTGTATGCACGCATAGCAGAAGTGAAAGGGATAGAACCTGACCTTACTGCAGCTGTCTCATCAGCATTGACAAAACTATTGTCCAGAGATAGAAACACACCTTGTGCTCAGAGGAAAAAAAAAAGGGGGGTGCAAAACCCCGAGCTTTTTCAGTGGAACATTATACATTTGAAATCAGTAACCATTTGAAAGAGAGAATAAATTCTGACTTTGAATTTGCAAGTGACAATTAGAGGAACACTTCCATGAGAACGTAAGTTGAGTACACATAGTACAGAAGTCACACTGAAGAAAGAATGTAAATTCACAAATACTTCTTGAAATGTCCTTTCAAGGTAACACTGTCCTTTGCACACAATATACATTCTACTATATCTTAGTCTTGAATTCTTTAAACAAAAGACAAATTTCACACAACATTTTATGAATAACATTTTGTTTCTACCAGAAAACTCCGAATCCAGAATATCCTCATTACTTTATCATTCACAGTCTTTAATGGATGAATTTATGTAAAAACATAAATCAGTTAATACTAAGGGGTCTTGAAGTCCACATAAATGTAATCTATTCCAACACATCATCGCTCCCTTACACTGTCGAAAGGCATTTGGCCACCTTACTGTAAATAAAAGCCTGAATCATATTTGTCTTACTGTTCAATGCAAACACTTTCATATATTCAGTCTAGCCAGACAGTGGTAAAACGAAACCAGATGTCCAAGATATTCAAAGTGTCTTGAAAATATTCAGCATGAAATATAGAAAATCATTAAAATACACAGATGATGGTTTTGAGAAAAATATCAAGTTCAAATTGCACACACTACACATACACTTGATGGTATTTCTAGCAGCAGCATTTACAGGTACAGTCAAAGGTAGTTAAATGGCATGTGAACTGTATGAGAAAGTATCTGTGTGTAATACCCTCAATTTTTCATGCTATCTGGCTAAACTGAAGGCAGAGGTTACAGCACATTTTATAATGCTAAAACACCTGATATTTAGCTATCAGATGTTACAAATTCTTATTTTAATTCAGTTTTCCAGAGTACAGAACAAGCATCTGAGGTAGTTCAGTTAAAGGGAAGCATCCCACTTTAGACTGCACTTATCTGGTGTGCCCAGTATCCTAACACAGAAGAAATAAAGCCCTTATGAAATTCCTTACTTTTCTAAACTCAAGAATCTTTGGTTATGAAGAAAATACCCACACAAAGATTTCTTCACCACTTTGTAAGAAAATAAAAACAGCAACAGGACCCGAGATGTACCTCTGCTGCTACAGATCTGTCATTTAAGGTTCACATTTCTTCAGCCCAATAAACAAATATACAAAATTTCCTCAGGAATATTTGTATTAAAAGCAAATAATGTGGGATCTTACCTATCTTTTCTACGTTCTCCAATAGATACCGGACTAATGGAAATCCTAGGTAGTGTAGAAAGGGAGTTCTGAGACTGGCTGCTGGAGAAGGATGATGTTTCCAAATTAAGAGGTGACTGTGGAGGAGTTATCAAGCTGGGACTGCTACATTCAGAATGTGACAGGGAGCCTAAAGAAAATCAACAGTTGAGTTTTAGCATCCTGCATTTGTCATAGCTTGCAAATGTACACATACGTAAACACAGACACCATACTTACCAGAGACAAGAAAGAGGACTGACTGTTCACCAACACTCTACTAACCATGTAAAAGGCTTGGGAAGACCAGGTAACTAATTTCAGGCAGTGAAAACTTACTGTCCTTAATAACTACGTAACATCAAATCTGTCCTCTGTAAGTGTGCACACTTCATAGAATCATTAGGGATTGGAAGGGACCTTGAAAGATCATCTAGTCCAATCAGCCTGCCAGAGCAGGATCACCTAGACCAACTCACACAGGAACATGTCCAGGAGGGTTTTAAACAGCTCCAGAGAAGGAGAATCCACTTACTGCCATTCTGAGCAATGAGAGGACAGAACAGACAAGCTGCCCCATATACGCGTCTGAAAATACTTGGCAAAGTTAAAGAAGAATAATAAACAACAGGAAAGCAGAGGTAAAAAAACACATAGGTTTACTTTCAAATAAAATACTTATTTACAACCCTTTCCTTTGGATAGGAGCTACATTATGAAACACCTTAAAACACCAACAAAACCCCAGCACAAATCACATGCAGAGACAGGAAAGCTCTGCAATTTCAAAGCAGCTTGACATGACTTTGTATCTCCTCCCTGGTTGTAGTCTCTCCAAGTAATTTACTGGACAAGTGCCCTGACAGAACACGGTTTCCTTCCTCTGAACAAGCTATGAGAATAAATTGCTGATCACAAATGAAAATCATTTACGTAAGAATTGTATTTCCCCAGTTAGAAAAATCTCTGCACACAATCCATTAAGGCAACAGACCTCCTGAGAAATTACAGCAGCAAACAGTTGCCATTTTCTGTCATAAAACTGAATTCTTGAGCTCTTCAGCACTCCAGCTGGTGTTTGTATAATTTCTTTAAGTATCCTTCAACAAGCAACTTTTAATAAAGTAGTAAAATATTTTCAATGCATTCAAAAAGTAACTTACAATCTGTCATGCAACAGTGTACAAAATAATATACTTAAAGTATTAAAAAAATTGAAGGTCATCTCACTGCTATGACATTTAACACATCAGTTTAGGAAAAAACCTACAGCTTTTAAACATACAACCGTGTTTAATCTTCTTTTTTGTGCACTTTTTCTTAGTGCGCCAGGTCCTAGAAGCAACTTACAGAAAAAAAACAAATCCAGTTTTCATTAGAAAGTTTTAGTGTTTTGCTTCCTGCTGCAAAATGCCAATAAAACTGCCTTATATTTAGATTTTGGAGCAATCTAATTTAACAGCTGCAGAGGTAATACTGAAATATCGCAGGTAGTAATACTACATCGTGATACTATATAGTAATGCTACTATATACTACAGTAGTAATACTGAAAAGAGCATGACAAAAATGACTCATGAAATAATTCACCTCTATCAGAGCCCATCATGGATCTTGGATATCTTGGTGTTAAAGGGATCTTAATTCGTTCTGTTCTGTACTGCAAGTTACTTGAAGAACCTATTATGACAAGAAAACATTACAATGACAAAGGTAAAAACAATTACAGTGAACATAGAAGTACATTTAGATTCCACCTCTTGGATACGCACTTTTGAATTTAAGCATGAGCCTTGATGACTACCCGCAAACTTGTCGTGCATATGTCTAGTAAATTGTCTTGATTACACAGCCAGCACAAACAGAGCACAATGCAACTAGAGAGTACACATGCACTGGTCACTGTGTGAAAAGTATTTTAAGTATTTTTCAATGAAATGAAAATATTAAGTCTGAGCCAGAATCTAACATCTGTCTACTAAGAATCGATGAAACACTTCCCTTGAATTTACACTGGTTTCCACGCACTATTCAGATGCAACTGCCACTCATTAATGGAACACGAATACCTTTAGTCATAAACCCACAAAATATAAAGTAAAGGAGCACAGGAAGCCTTTAGGCCTTGCTAGCTACACCAATCCATAATGCACGTCCTCAAGAAGTCTCTATTCACTGCACCAAATATATGGGAGTCTCAGCTACACCAATCCATAATGCACGTCCTCAAGAAGTCTCTATTCACTGCACCAAATATATGGGAGTCTCAGCTATACCAATCCATAATGCACGTACTCAAGAATTCTCTATTCACTGTACCAAATATATGGGAGTCTCACAGGAAATAAATCAGAAAAACTAGTTACCAAGTCTTGCACTGGACGGTAATGAATTTGAACCGTGAGATGCTCGTGTACGTGAATTTTCAGAGTAGTCACTGGAGGGTTTATGACTTAGGTCCAAACTGAGGCGACCTTGATGCTGAGAACTACATCAAAAAGAAAAGGAGAATAGGGTGACGGTTAGAGCAGCTCAGCAAACAGGAAACTGGCTAACAAACAACTTGGTTGCCCTGAGTTACTAAAAAAAGGAGTGCTGCTTTCTGTCCCACTTCCCAATAGTCCCATCATTTTTATGCATTAAAAGAAGTGAGAGGAGAAACAGCCTAAAGTGCTATTAAAAAAACAAAACAAAAGGCTATGGCAAGGACAAGAAGAAACATTAGAAATTAGTTCAATAAAATAACACATTGCATTGTTAGTATTGGCCAGTAGAGGGAAACTTAATCCACCAGTTACTGAAATCCATGAAAATAACTGGCATGTCACTTCTGTGCAATAGCAGTTCAGAGAAACTTGTGTCAAGGTAACACACAAGAGCAAGGTATTTCACTCTGCACTATAGGAAACAACTATCAGAAACAATTTCATCCTAATAAATACAGAAATGTAACGATACATAGTTTCAAAACACCTGGGATGCAGATGCTGATGGCATATTTGGCTGGCAACTGATGGGCAATTGCTGGTGTGAACTCTATGGCTCCAGGCAGTATAGATTGGATTTCTCATGACTGCAGTTACTGCAGGGCATGGTGCTAAGTTTCTTGGTACCATACCTGCTTCAGATGATAAAAACACATTCTTACTACAAGTAATAGCATATAATCTAAGACTTAAAACTTATTTAAAATATTTATGCAATCCTGTATTATAACATTTCCATGCATGAACAAATACCTATAAATAAATACAAACATACAGACAAATAGTTAAGCACCATGCTGACAACTTTTAAACAGTACATGCACATTTGAAATCTGGTTTGTATGAGGCAGCAACAAAGTGGATTATATTAGCATAACCATAATTCACAGCAAATTTCATATACACTATTTTGTCTATTTTCTCATATTAATCTTTTTTATAAAGCAACAAAAATGCTGCTTTTTCCTTTGAACAGTCATTTGGCAGGAATGTAAGTTTCTATTTTGTACTAAAATTGACTGCAACTCAAGTTAATCTTCATCTTCTGTTGCCTCAAAGACTTCTGTTTCTACTGTGATCTATGACATTAAATCATAGTAACAGGATACTATGTATAACCCTATATAGTCTATACACACACACACACACTCAAATACATAGTATAGTGATAAAACCAGGCTCACCAGAGATAAGCCTGGTGGTGGGAACGTGTATGTTTGTGGGAGGAAGTGCTATTAAGGTCCTTTGATCTGCCGTCCCAGTGGCAGAGGGACAGAATGCTAAGTGACAGTAGAGGCATAAGGCATACTGATGAGCAGAAATCATGGTAATGCCTGGGAATGTCAAGCACAAATCTCACCTTCTCCCCAGAAAAACATGAGAAGGTGTCACCCAACTACAGTGCATCTACACCAATGTACACAGCATGCCCACCAAGCCACACTCCACCATCTTTCAACAGTTCTGGCTACCTGGGGAGGTGCCAGTGGATTGGAGATCAGCAGATGTGATGCCACCTACAAGAATGGACTGAATGAGGTTCCAGGGAACTACAGGCCTGTCAGCCTGACCTTGGTGCCAGGCACATAAAAGACAACCAGGTGATCAGGCCCAGTCAGCATGGGTTTATAAAAGGCAGGTTCTACTCCTGATCTCCTTCTGTGACAAAGTGACCCGCCTAGTGGATGAAGGAAGGGCTGTGGACATTGTCAACCCAGGCATTTCTCTGAGAATTCTCCGGCAGAACTGCTTCATAGCTTGTATTAGAAATAGTGGGACCACCATGAGTGGAGAGGTGACCCTGTACTTGGCACTGGAGGCTACATCTTGAACCCTGTGTTCAGTTTTGGGCTCCTTGCAAAAGAAAGACAGAGGTCCTGGAGCATGTCCAGAAAAAAGCAACAAAGCTGTTGTAGGGTCTAGAGCACATGTCTTTTGAGGAGTGGTTGAGGAAGCTGGGTTGTTCAGCCTGGAGAAAAGGAGGTTCAGGAGATACCTTATTGCTGTCTACAATTACCCAGAAAGAGGTTATAGTGAGCTGGATTCTGGTCTAGTCTCCTAAATAGCACATGAAAGTATCACAGTATTACCGAGGTTGGAAGAGACCTCACAGATCATCAAGTCCAACCCGTTACCACAGAGCTCAAGGCTAGACCATGGCACCAAGT
>JAOXOE010000632.1:7484308-7503649 GCA_028565055.1 Phoeniculus purpureus | reverse complement strand
GATCCCATCTGGCCCCATAGACTTGTGAGTATCCAGTTGGCTTAGAAGGTCATTAATTACCACTTCCTGGATTATGACGGGATTAATCTGGTCTCCATCCCTATCTTCCAGTTCAGGGAACTGAGTATCATGAGGATAACAAGACTGACTACTAAAGACTGAGGCAAAGAAGGCATTAAGTACCTCAGCCTTTTCCTCATCCTTGGTGACAATGTGCTCCTTTGCATCCAGTAAAGGATGGAGACTCTCTCTGGATCTTTTTTTGTTGTTAATATATTCGTAAAAACTCTTTTTGTTGTCTCTAACAGCCGTGGCCAGGCTGAGTTCTAGCTGAGCTTTTGCCTCCCTAATGTTCTTTCTACATGACTTAACTAAATCCCTACACACCTCTTGAGCAGCCAACCCCTTTTTCCAAAGGTGGTAGGCTCTCTTCTTTCCCCTGAGCTCCAGCAGAAGCTCCTTGTTTAGCCAGGCCAGTCGTTTACCCCACCGGTTTGTCTTACGACTCATGGGGACAGCCTGCTCCTGAGCCTTCAAAAGTTCATTTGTGAAAAAAGTCCAGCCTTCCTGGACCCCTTTTCCCTCCAGGACTGTACTCCAAGGGACTTTACTAACCAGTGTTCTAAACAGGTTGAAGTCTGCTCTTCGAAAGTCCATGGTAGTGGTCTTACTGCCTCCCCTCCTTACTTGGCCCAGAATTGAGAATTCAATCATTTCATGGTCACTGAGTCCAAGGCGCTCTCTGACCACCACATCACCCACCAGTCCCTCTCTGTTTGTAAGCAGCAAGCCCAGCAGGGCACCTCCCCTGGTGGGCTCACTCACCAGCTGAGTCAGGGAGTTATCTTCCACACACTCCAGGAACCTCCTGGACTGTTTCCTGTCTCCTGTGTTGTATTTCCAGCAGATGTCTGGTAAGTTGAGGTCACCACAAGAACAAGGTGTTGCGATTTTGCAGCTTCTGCCAGTTGTCTGCAGTGTCTTCATCCTGGTTGGGTGGTCTACAGCAGACTCCCAGCAGGACATCTAACTCGTTGGCCCTCCTCAAGCTCACCCATAAACATTCAGCTGACCCATCGCACCTATTCACTTCTATGCATTCAAAACACTCTCTAACATAGAGAGCCACCCCGCCACCCTTTCTATCCTGCCTGTTCCGCTTGTAGAGCTTATATCCATTGCAGCACTCTACTCATGAGAGTCATCCCACCATGGCAACTACATCATAGTAGTCGTGCTTCACAATGGCTTCGAGCTCAAGTAAAGTACTTTGATCAAGTAAAACAAGAGTATAATTGTACAACCTCAGAGCTGAAAAGAGAATGTTATTCCTCTACATTTTGAGGTGGGTGATTATGCAGAGCATAATCTTAAGCAAGCAGGTAAAGCTGAGGCAAAAATAAAAGGATTCCAATATATTCAAGTCTATAATCTCCATCCTAGAATTCAAATGCTGACAGGTTAGTGTGGATTTTCCATATACCTAAATCAAGGTAGGCACTACATTACTACTATAGTTTGATAGCAACAAATGCAATCTCTGTGTTTAGACAGGTAAACATATGTTCAAATGAGAAAGTCTAGCACCTGATCAGTAACGTAAACATTTACAACAATCTTTCAGGTAAAGAATAACCGAGTGTCTACACAAGAATGGAAAATTCATCAGGCTACCATGTTGTTTACCACAGATACAGCATATCACAGCATCACAGAATCATACAGGTTGAAAAAGACCCTTGGGATCGAGCCCAACCATCAAAATAAACCTTACGTATAACAGCTTGGTTGTGCCAATTCCTTTCACCTACACGTTATCACACTTGCTGTCTATATGCATGTGTGCAGTTTCTCACAGAACAACAATAAAGAACTAAAAAAAAATTCAGATTAGAGTTCTTTTAATCATATCTAAAGCATGGTATATAAGACAATGTAGTTTATGTTTTTGACTTACTCTGTCTTTTTCAAATTCTACCACTTCTGTTTCCCATTCCAAAGAATCTGTGTCTATGGCTGAGTCATGGGAACTGTGGGCCATCAACTGATGGAATCTGGCCTCCTTTTCCAACTGATTCTCCATCTTCTCCCTGTACAAACAAAAAATTTATTTATAGACTCAGACAACACTGACACATAACGTTAGCATCATGAGATACATTATATTTTGTTTTTTAAATAAAAAAAATGTAAGCTGTGTCAAACATTTGCCCCATGCTTCTATCTTTCCAATATTCTTGAGCTGCTACCAAATTTACTTGCCTTTTCTATACATTATCCTAACTTAGTCTCATGTTTTTAGCATTACCTTTACATGATTGCAGTGCATAACTAAATACCTCTCCCAAACTGAATTTAACTTGCCCTCAGATGAGTTGCGTTAGTATGCACAGGACAAGTGGGGCATGATGAATAGTAACAGCAAAACCTCTTCCACAACTTATTGAGATAAATGATGCATATCTTTGCATTCATAAATGACTAACAATACAGTTAGGAAGAATTAAACTGAACTTTAACAAATTTACTTGAAAGAATTCCATATTGCCTAAGTGTATAACCACAGTATGAAGCCTAGAACACCCATCTCATCAGCGAAGTAAAAAGGTTATGACAGTAGAACTTGGGATCTTGCCCACCACAGTAATTTCCACAATAACATATGAACAATACTTCCACATACAATATCATGAATACCTGCAACCCACAGCTGCAACAATAAATGGTTCGCTTGCAAATACACCTAACAAACCCAAGTTTTTAATCACAAATGTCCATGCAGATTGATCATTTCACCAACGTACTTCAATTCCTTTAGTTCACGACCAGCATCATTTTTCTGCTTTCTCATGTCATCCAGATTGCGAAGAGCTTCAGCCAAATCGCTCACAGCCCTGTCTCTCTCTCTCCTTAAGTTGTCACACAAAGTCCTTCAAAAGCAAAGACGTTTCAATTTAGTTATTTTAAACCCTAAGAACACAAAATATTTTTACCATAGTTAATGCAAACCTTAAAACACCACTGTCAAATATTTCTAACAAAAAAAAAAAGCATAAGTAAGAAAAAATTAGATATGCTAGTTCTTAAGGAAAAGCTTAAACAGAAATATTTTTCACCTCTTTCAGCACTTTACTTCTATTTATCTTGTTGAAGGTAGCTGCTGGATTCTGTGGTATTTACTATACACGTTAATAGGCATGAAAGTTCAGACAAAGCAAAGCACCTTCTAAGGCGCCCTCAACTTCAAAAAAACCCCAACAAACCAACACGCTGTGACAATTAATGCAAAGGTGAAGAAAGTTCTAGCAAAATTCAGCAAGTCCTCTAACTGCATCAAGTGCACACAAGCCACTAGAAATATCACTCATGTACCATCTAAGCATTCATTTACCGTATACTTTCCCTTTCTGCAACAATCTTATCCCGCTCTTGAAAGGCCCAATCTCTCCTACACTTGGCTACTTCTGCTTCCTGGACAGCTTCCTTTAGTTCTTGTGACATTGCCTCATATTGTTTCCGAAGCATTTCAATTTCTTTGTTTGCTCTTTCTATGTCTAGAGTAGCTGAATCTTGAATCTATTAATTAAGAAACAGAGAATTATTTCAACCACAATTTTTGCATAAGTAAAAACAAATAGCTTTATGGTACGGGTATTCCTGATGCATTCAATTATCATGTTTTCATGAAAAATGTTCATTTATCTTGAAAGCACCTTTGGGGGGAAAAAACCCATGGCAAGATGTTTTACTCAGTGGCACACAAACTTGTGTGTGTGCAACTCATATTAATAAGAATTCTCGTTTCCAAATAACCTCAGTGAACATTGTGAATTTCAGAGATGACATCCCATGCCTCCGCCTCATTTTGCCTAGCAAACAGAGAAAATCCTTGAAGCATATTTACAAATCAGACACAAAATTACATGCAGTTACACAGGCCCCTGAAGTCCAAAGCAGAGCAACAGAATTCCAGTAATTTTTGTTTGAATGCTTCTTGTTTTAGGTAAGAATTACTTTCTTCTTAAATTGATAATGAAACGTTCTCTATTGTGAACAAGAGAGAAGTTGACAGTACTTCTAAGACAAAGAGAGATGACTCCAAACTCACCGCAGAGTAAATTCAAGCCAGCTACATAAGCACTGAAGCCATGAACCTGCAAACAACTGTGTGTGGTTTATTTCAAGAATATAGACAAATCCAGTGATTCTGATTACACCTGTCATTCCATAAAAAACCAAAATTTGGAGGAATATTTTTAGGACCGGAATGTACACATATCAAACAGACTACTAAGTCACGATTAGCACACGGTAAAGGTTCATTTTTTTTTTTCCGCTAAATGTTCTCATTGTATTCAAAATTAAGAGAGTACTGAATCTTGAACTCCAGGTTTGCATCATTCTCACCTCTGTATTGAAAAATAAAAACTACAACAAGTAAGACCAACTAGAAGGGATAGTAATTTCTGGCTCTTCATTATCTTTTTCATTTCCAAGGACCATTTTCTTCTCTTCCAGTCCAGCGGCAGGAAAAAGACCTATGCGTATAAGCAAACAGCTGTTTACACTTGAAATGTTGATTATGGTTGGGAATCTGCCACAGTAGAGCACGTGAGCACTGCTAAGTCACAGCATAGCTCACCCAACTTTAATTGGGCTTCCTTGAGAAAAGCCCATGTTTCCAACATTCCACTATGTGGCCATGAAGATCCAAATACAACCAAAGATTTATTTCCAGTACAACTGGAAACTCAGTTTAATTGCTTCCCCATACACTCATTCAGGATTGTCAAATCAAGCAAAACTAAACTTTTTTTCTGTACTGGTAAAGGGTTGAAAACGTGTGCAAATTTGAAACTTTACAGTCACTTAATTAACTTCCTTTATGAAGAATCAGAATTAGCTAACTGTTTGTGCACGCCACAGGCATGAACACAACATGTTATAGGCGGCAGCAGCCTGCCAGCAAGTAATAAACTGCCTACCACCTGATCAATCATGCATTCTGTTTGCTATTTATTTTTATGAACGGAAGCTTAATACGAAGAATGACTGAATTTCTTTCAAGTAAGAAGTTCTGTCACTATGTCTCCAAGGACATACGTATGTTTGTATGTATGCTTATATGTAGGTATTTTAGGGCTACCTAGGGAAAAGAAATAAGACTGCCAACGTGCCCCGATCTTTAACTAATTTCTTGACATTTATTGACCCTTTAAAGCTAAGAAATAAAAGACAACTGTGAAGACTTGCAATACCTGACGGGCTTGGTAATATTCCCTTAGTAGATGGTCTCTCTGGATGATAGCTTCTGTTCTCTCTTTCCTGGCAACGTCTCTTTCTTCCTTCACTGTCTCGATATCCTTGCAAGCTTGATCAAGTTCCTTCTGGGCCTCTGCTTTGTCCTTCACTTCATGACAGTATTTTTCCAGCAACTCATTCCTCTCACAAATTGCTCTATCTCTTTCCACTAGAGCTGAGTTTAGCTCCTAAAACAAGATTGGTTGTTTCAGTAGGTTAAGGACACAAGGACACGGTTTCTCTCTCCAACTGGATACATGCTGACACCTTAAAAGCCCGGAGTGTGTTTACCACTAACCTTGTGAAAAACAGCAGCAGAACAGGACTACGCTCACATTACATACAAGTAAGTACTAGTAAAGAATACTTAAATGTGATACGAAAGTCATCACACCATCCCATTAGCATAAGTGCCATGTCAAAAGTAAGCAGGAATCTGTGAGCACTTGTGGTTTTAAGCAACCTGAATGAGAAAAGGTCATTAATCAGTCAAACTTGGCGTTTTTTAAAAGGCTTTAAATACGGTAAAGGATAGGAGTACTTTAAGCCTAGGTTTTATACGACTGAAATAATGTAGACAACCAAGTCACACAAGTATCTCATTGCTTCCTCCTAAGTTGTAGAGGAACATGAGAGTAACATGCCAATAAGGTATCAACATGCAAACTACAGAATGTCATAAAGCAGCGATTCAACTGTATCATAACAAAAAGCATTAGGCAAATGTCGCTCCGTTCTGTCTTTTTAAAACAATTTAAACCAGATTTTTTATTCTAAGAATGAGGCAATGAAACAGCTGAATTTCATGACACTAAATTATTAGATGGTCCAGCTCTCTAGAAGCACTGAGCCAAGGGCTACATGTAGGCATTCACAGCTGGAAACTCTTCATGTTTTGATCTTAAAAGGATTACCAAAGGCAAATAACATATCAAAAGCAAAAGGAAAGGGTCCAAATAGTAAAGGATAGAAACACACCACATCATTAACTGAGACTTCCATTCTGTTTTCCTCTACAGTTTGCAAGGAGTAAGATTGAATATTTAAAGCACGAGTGACAAACGCATTTTGCTGTAGTTACATATTTAGTTTTGAGATATGGTGTTTAATTAAGGCCAGTCAGGCTGTTAGAATAGTTCCATGACAATATTAAAAGGTATTCTTTGCTGAAGACTAACAGACAAACACGAGAGTTAACAACTCACTCTATGGACTTTAAACATATCAGTGATTGTCAATTCCAGAGCAGTCAAGTTTTTTTTCAACATCATCAAGAGCTTCTGCTACTCAACACCTCTGAGAAATCCCTGACACATCTGGTGAGCAGAAAAGTTTTAGTACTAAAAACAGTATTTGGCACAGCTTAACTACAGTATGTAGAACATGTGCACTCAAAGGTGCACGTAAAACTCACACAAAAATGTTAAGTGTTTTCCTGTATGCAGCTGAGATGAAAGTCATGAAGTATCAAGGCAGAGGGAAAGTTCTCAGCAGGTCCTTCATTAAACAATAATTTACAGTGTATTTTAAGGTAAATGGAAAACATGCACATTGCCACAGTTTATTCCAACACGTTTGATATATTAAAAAGAGCAGCAACTGCCTCCAGTGGTCAGCAGTAAAAATTTCACCTCTGTCTTCTTTCTGTATTTGCACAAAATTACATGACAGCACAGGACTAATATGCCATCTGTTGCTGACTAGAAGACTTTCTGCCTGGAAACACAGAGTGGTCTGGACTGAAGAAAGATTCTGAGATTGTTGAAGAATTCTTATATCTGAAGGAAGTTCTCTCATCTGAATACAGTGCAAAATGGATAGCATACAGGATAAAATGCAACACGTTTATTAAATGGAGGAGAAAGCTGACTACTGGTGAGATGAAAAAAACCATTCTATGTATTTGCTAGAGTAGATTATTCCAAACGAAAACAGCACTGAGGAAAAAAGAGGGGAAAATCTTTAATCTAATTCCTAGCTTTGAAACGTGAAACTCATGAGAACATAAGCCAAAAGTCGACAGCTTATAGTGCAAAATCCTGAGATTTCTTCTATCCTCTATAAATGCCAGACAGTCAGTAAATTCTGGATGCTAATTAACCCATTATGTTTGGACATACTGGACCAATAAAGCTGAAATATCTAACTAGAAAATTAACTAACCTCATTATTAACTGCTCACCACATGATGCTTAAAAATCACCCTCTTTGCCATTTCAGGTGCTTTTACATTTCTTTGGGACACAAAAGGTACACTAGGAGAAGCATGCTTCAGCTAAGAAGCTACATTTACAGTAACCTAAATGGATTCACTATTCTTTCAGTCAGTGGATGCTACATAATAGGGCGCTTAAAGCTGTGATAAATCACAAGGAAAGCTAAGACCATTGAGTTACTTTTTGGCAAGCACCAGACCAACTGTGCACCTACAGGATTAATCCCACTTAGATAGCCACATCTTTCAGATAGCCGTTTCAAGTGACTGTATCACTTGCTCACTGAATTTTTTCAACCTTCCTAACATCTGCCTTGCCAGAACTAGAAAACTCCTTGCACATTAAATGCAGCTGCAGTGAGCCCACACTGTGTGACACAGAAACATACCCACTCAAAAGCAGAATTGTTATAGCTACAGGAAAGGAAAACAAGAACAAACCAGAAAACTCACACTGCTATTTTATAACTTTTAGTAAATGAAAAAAGCAGTTATTTCTGCTTTCTGACGGGTCAGTTCTGGGAGTGAGTGAAGAAAAATGCATGTCTGCACCCTGTCAGCATCTCACTCACCAGTCCACGGCTCTTTCTGGTTCTTATTCAAAGACCCCTTCAAGTAACCTATGCAGGACGGAACACCCATGTATTTAAAATTTTATTTCCCTGTCCCTGTAAGTAATATGCCCTTAATTCAAAGCACCACAATGCTATTTCCATCAGTATTAGGCTACCTTGACTCTGCTAAAACCAACACACATTTCTGTTTGGCTTAATGTCTTGGAAGAAAGTAGAAGAGGTATGAAACAGTCATTAAGACCTCACTCACAGAAGTTAAATTACTAAACTGACAAATACACAGGGTTGGAAACTGAACTCTTAAAACCCAAAGTTAGTTGCTTTTTAAAAACTCTGATGCCATGTCAGTCACAATTCACATTATGTCTCTCAGTAGTTATTTCCAAAACTTAAGTTTCCATATCCAGATGTAAAGCTAGGAAGAAAGTAAAAATGAGATTTACAGTCAATGGAATTAATTTTCTTGTGTCTATTTAATACTAAATTATTCGCAAACCAAACAGTCACGCGAATGCACATCAAATTGTAATAAAAGTGATTCGTGTCGCTATGGAACAATAAAAGATTGTGAAATATATGGGGAAGATGATTAGCCAACTCTGTGGTCAGAGCCTTCTTTTACAGAACCGGGTACAACTGACTGTGCTGATAACCGCACAGAGTCAGTAAAGAACATAACATGAACGCATGCGTCGGAGAAGAGAGAACTAAAGAAGCATTCTCTCACATTAAGGAGGAGGACGTCTACCTTCCTCCCCCGACCACCAGAGGGGCCCCACTAAGACAAACGAAAGAAGAGAGAGTGGGCCCAGAGCACCATGCCTATTCCCCGAAATGATTAGCTTAAGCCAACCTTTTCTTAGAGCTAGTGTTGAATACGTATTGGTAGAGGAAATAAAGAGTAGAGGCTTGTGACTTTCGGTGTGCGACCAGGGTGGAGCTGCGTCTTTCCTGCGCGCCCAGCGCTGTATAATTGCTTATTTTTTGCACCCAATTAAATTTTGTATTGATAAAGGGTTCTAGTTGTGATCATTTATCACAAAATGAAATGAAACCAAGCAGTAAATTGTGTTGCAGAAGTCTTAACATCATCATTATAACATGGTTGTGAGAAAAGCATTTCAAGAACATATTGCCACAAAATACAAACTTCTGGTTTCACGGACTTTAAAGCAAGCCTGAGCCCTACTGAAAAATTTTCTTTAACTTAAAGGACAGAAGAAGGGCAAATGAGTAAGAGCATGCATGTTAGCATAGGTTTCACCGAAGTATTTGAAGCTCCTTTATCATGTACCATCTTAAGACAAAGTAGATAGCATCTTGCAGTTTCTGTGGAGGTTAGAAGCTAAAACTAATGAATATTTAAAGCTGTGTTGTTACAGAAATAATTTCTTGAGAAGGCACGGAAGACAGTGAAAAAAGGATTTATCAACAGAATGAAATTCATGTGAACAGAAAATTTCAACTGGCATGTACTTTATTCAAACATGGAAGCTTAATAAATTGATAGGAAAAGGACTGCTACAGGAAAACATCAGCACAGAATTCCATCTTTGGAGTGTATTTATGTTTTCCGTTAATCAGTCATTAATTCTGATTCTAGCATCCACAATGTCAACAATACTCTTTCCCCTTCCCCATCAAAAGAAAAGATTAGTACCTGTCTTAAAGCTTCCATCTCTTCACTAGCCACTCGCTTCTCAGAAGAAGTGTTCTTCAGTTTGGATTCTGCAAGTTCCAGCTCTGTTTGAAGCTTATCTACCTCTTTGATTACTTGATCTCTCTCACTCATTATGAGCCGATACTCATTAAAAACAGAATCCCTTTCCTCCTTGTATTTTTCTGCATCCTTTACTGCTTTCAGCTGCATTGTTTTGAACCTTGTCACTTCTGACTGTAATCGCTCCATCTCTCTCTGCAGCTCTTTGTTTTGTGCTGTGGCGTTGCTTAGTTCCTGCTGTACTGATTCAAATCTAGAAACAAGCAGAAATGCCAGTGAGTCACTTTTTCTTCATTGTCTTTTTTTGTACACGTATCCATTGGTACAATATAACCACAGAAGACTTCTTATACTAGTTATCACTTTAGGAACATTAGGGAACCTTCAGAAATATTAGAGAACCTCTTCAAGGAACTCAAGGATAAAAATTGTTTAAAAAAAGTTTAGAATTAGTTTAATTCTTGAAGTACATTTCTAAAATAATCTAGATTTCAAAAAACATAATTCTAAAAGGAATGAAAAATATTGGCATTGTTAATAGCACAAATTTAAATTTTTTATTGCGCTGTGCTCTGATCAACTTACAAATTAATTCCTTCTCTCAGCACACACTGTAAATAAGGCGTGGACAAAGAAGGAAAACAAATACAGAAGCTGGTAAAATAAAGAACGGCTCCCACATTCCCAAATACACCAAAAGGATAGGTTAGAGGAAAAAAGTGTCACAGTTAAGGTAAAAATTCAGACAATGGAACTAAAAACAAGTAACGAAACATTCCCGTTTGTTTTCATCAGTATGTTGTCCAGCAAAACTGAAATGAAGAATGTGTTACAATTTTGGTAACTTTTAACAGCCGATACAGAAGAAAACACGTACTTTCTCATCGCATCCTGACAGTGACATAAAAACCTATCAATCCGTTCAGAAGGGAGCAAGTTTTGTGTTTATACTGACAAAGCATTGTTGGAAGTAGGAATGTAATTCTACACACAAACTCACAATCAAGTTTGAGAAGCAACTTCTCCTGAGAACAGTGCTTCATCACAGCTGTACACTAAGATTTCCTTGCAAGTTTTTTCTAAACACTGATGGAAACACTGTACAAAACATGATGGACCTTTAGGGTTATCCAAATGTCAGGTGCCCACAAATCTCTAGCAGACTTTGTTCTTTCTTTCTCCCTTACACTGTCAAAAAGCACAGTTTCTCATCTAATCTAGCATGTTACCTGAGTGCCATAAATTCCATTCCAAACATTTCCTTGGAAGCCTTGGTATAGTTAAAGCATCATCATAGCTTTACTGAGGCATGCGCCAGTAATTTCAAAACCATCACCCTGTTCCATCAGTTTAAGAGACCATCACACTGGCAGTACAGAAGAACTAACAGTAAAATCTGTATTAGTTTTTCCTTTTCAGAACTGTGAAGCATGAAGGTAAGAAAGACTACAAGGATGCATCAAATATCTAAGAGACAATGCTAAACAATCACATCACCATGTGAGAACCCATAGTACACTTGCAAAGCATTGGCTAGGGGGGTGTCAAATCAAGGGCAGCATTGGGACAGATACAGAGGAGAGGGGAGGAGAAGATTTAAGGCAACGTTTGCCAAGCAAAAAAAAAAAATCACAGAAAAAACCCACCAAAAAAAAACAAAAGAGAAAAAAAAAAATCACCCCACAAAAAACCCCAACCAAAAACACAATCATAGGGGACTGATCAGTGGGAGAAACAAAAAATTCTCAGCAACAGAAGGGCATTAGGGCATTTATTTTAAATACTGATAATTAAGGAAACATGAAAGCAAAGTTCAAGCTGAAACACTTCGGTCCTGCTTGACCTTACACTGCTTTATGAGGCAATCCTGGATCCCCTTCTCGCAGAGAAAGTGAAAAAGCCCATTTCTAACATATTTTGCAAATAAGTTGCAGGGTTGGACTGGTCAGCAACGGTAAGCACTAGTTTATAAGGAGCAACCAATACTGAGGAAAACCACCCTCTTTGTTTTCAAAGCAATTGTGCACTACAGGCAGACCTGTCCAAGTGCCACAGCCCACATACGAATAGCTGAGGCAATATGTAGGGCAAAATGCAGCATGTAGGAAGACTCCGTGGAGCTTATTTATAATTGGTAAAGTATTCACTATCTTGGTAGCATTCACATGCTGTACATTATCTCGACAATGGTTTAGATAAAAGAAAAAAGCTGAAGACTTTGCTCATATTTTTTAAAGCCAAAGAGTAATTACAAATGAGACCTTGGATATCACTGGATTCTTACACTTCCTGTTCTCTTTAAACCTATTTTGACTGTATTTACACTTGGTATTATTTTGAAAAAAATCAGTGACGCAATTTATCTTCAAATTACCAGTTTGTTAAGTACTGCATTCTTGCAAGCATACAAACCTGAAATATATTTTTAAAGCTTTTATCGGTCACCCAGATAAAGAGAGTTTTGTTTATGAAGAACAGGCACAAACCTAAGAAAAATAAAGGTTTTCATAAATACAAACAAGTAAAAGATTAAATCTAGGCCCAAAGCAAGAATTTAACAGTTCAGTCAAAATGTGTCACTAGTACACAAGAACATGCCAATCTTTTACAAAATTCATAAAACCACACCTTTCATCAAGGAGATCAAATACCTCGGCCATAAATAGAAGGCCATATAATATAAGTATGTCTGCATATATCACCACAGTTGCAGTGTTTATAAACAGAGAATGCACTGGGTTGGAAGAGACCTTTATACGTAAATTAGCCTAACCCCCCTGCAATGAGCAGTGACATCTCCACCTAGATCAAGATGAGGCTCATCAAGCCTGACCTTGAATGTCTCCAGGAATGAGATCTCTATCACCAACCTGGGCAACCTAAAAAATGTTCATTCTAAAAAATTTATTCCAAATATCCCATCTAAATCTACCCTCTTGTGGTTTAAAACCATTCCCCCTTGTCCTATCACTACAGGCCTTGTTAAAAGAGCCTGTCCCCATCCTTCTTGCAGGCTCCTTTTAAGTACTGAAAAGCTGCAACACGGTCGTACCGGGGCTGTTTTTACTGCAGGCTGAACAATCCCAAATCTCACAACTTGGACTATACCACAGAATAGTTTTAATTGGAAGAAACCTTTAAGATCATATCATCCAGCCATTAACCCAGCACCAACAGGTCACCACTAAGCCATGTCCCTAAGCACCACGTCTGTATGTCTTTTAGAATACCTCCAGGGACTGTGACTCCACCATATTCCTAGGTAGCCTTTTCCAATCTTTCATAATCCTTTTGGTGCAGAAATTTTTACTAGTATCCAATCTAGACCACCCCCGGCACAACTTCCTCTCATCCTATCAATTGCCTGTAATAAAAGACGAATCTCCATTTTGCTAGAACCTCCTCTCAAGTAGTTGTAGATAATACGCAACAGAGAAAGAAAAATTTTAGGAAAAGTTAGAAAAATATTTGCAATCCTAACACAAAACCCGATACGGTACATTAGCATTCTTACTACCTTCACAGAAGACCTAAAAAGTATCAAAACCTGATTATACCTTCTAAGAGAAGATGAATATTGCTGCTGAAAATGTATTGCTGTGTCCCTTTGCTTCATTAACATATCAATCTGTTTCTGAAGACGTCTGTTCTCCTCCTCAGCCTGTTCTAGGCGGCTCAAGTCTGTATTGTGACTTGCAATCTTCTCATTGTACCGTTTCCTTAGGGCATCGTAATCCTTTTTAACACCCTCTAGCTTGTCCATTGCTGTATCATAAAGTTTGTTTAGTATCTCTGATGACCCATTTTGCTTCATAACCTAAAAAAAAAAAGTCATCAACTCTATTAAAACCCTCATATTTTAGTCAGCAGAATATATTTTACTAAAAACACAAGAAATAATATTAGGACAAAAATCTAAACCAATTTTAATCACCATTCTGTCTAATAGCTAAAGAAACACTGAGCCTCTTAAGTGTACTGTTACTCTAAGCATTACTAATTTGCTTACAAAATCTGCTTCACCACAACTTGAAGCACCGATGTTTATTAACATCTCTAATGGTGACTGCCACCAACAGCTACTAAAACTGTGCTGTTCTCCAAGTATCATGTAGAAAATTTTAGCAAGAGGTCATTTCGACCAAGACAATAGAGGTACTTTAGGAAATTACCACACGGTGGCATTCATGACAGGTTGCCTGTATCCTCCATGAGCAAATTAAATAATTTAAAGCTTCAGACGAATAAAATCAATACATTACATACACAGGTATGTATCTTAATATTCATATATTTAATCTGAGAACTACGCACAGAGGTTTGTGCTTCAAAAGCTATTCATTAAATACAAACAGGAAGAGAAAAATCAATTTAAACATGAATAAAGCCTGACCTGAATCTCAGCTTTAAGTTAGTTTTTGTCGATGTAAGAATCTTATTGTAAATAGCAGTATTGATGATAAATAACCAGCAACAACAGAAAAACTCTAACGAGCTTCAGCAAATCGACTCCTCCTTGCTGCCTCACCTTACCTTTCTCGCCTTTATTTTTTTCCAATGCCATGCTCATTTTTGTCTACTAAATTGTCTGTTTATTAAATTGAAATTAGACCTTGATGGAGTGGAAGGAAGAAACGAGAACGCTAAATAGGGAGCTGCTAGGAATTCTTAGAACCTTAACATTAACCTAAAAAGGTATGTCCATAAACATCTGAAAATAGGAAGTATTAAAAAAACAAAGGAAAAAAAGGACAGAAAACACAAGCACTTTAAAATGTTCAAACCAATCACACAGCAACCATCCTACGTGCACAAACTGGCTCCTCAAGTTCTTTTGGGTCTTATTACGGACCAATTGCTGAATATGGAAGAACCCTGATGCCGGTAGACCATAACGAAGGAGTGAATACTGAAAGACTGTCTTGCTCATTGCCCATTACACACTCTCCACAGGGAACAGATAACTACTGTCACCGTCAGATGACAGGGAGTTAGAATAAATGATCTTCAGAGGTCTCTCCCAACCCCTACTATTCTGCCTGTGACAGGCAAGACAAGAGACACAATTTCTTGTACTTCTGAAGAAATACATTTCTCCAAGCCAACACTCATTTCATAAACCTAATCAAGATAGATAAATGCAGCAAGTTACTGTTCATAAAGCAGTCCTGGAGAAAGGCTGCACTTTGGTGCAAGTCTCGTTGGCATGGTTATTTCCACATACATCCCTATCCACTATGGATTCAGCAGCACAAACCACAGAGTGTGAGCCATGACTTGCTAGCATGCTTGAGAGAACCATTTCAGGTAGCTTTAGTACATGATAAACTACAGGCACATGTAAAATACATATTGATTTAAACTCAGAGTCATTTTTCCCAAGAACACTTTCTAAAGTACTTTGAGAACAGGTTTGTGAAACAAATGTTTGAGATTGCAAACACAAAGAAACTACTTCTCACCATCTTAAAGCATACACGGTACATCTTCTTGCTGAAAGCACACTAAATAACTAAAGGACAGATACACTAGGAAACTGGATGGAATTCAGCACACACTTGCTAACAGATCTGTCAGAGGAGGAAAGAAATGACATAAAGATGAAACACTGTAACACATAAGGTCTCCCACTTAAAATCCCAGTCTGAGAAAAAGTAAATAGTCCCAACTGGACCAAGGTAGATAGGCAACAAGAAACTTCACATGTGAGCAGCACATACTTGAGCTGGCAAGCTGCTGCAAAGCAAATCCGTGACAAAACCCCATACAGACAGCAATGTGATTGAAAGTTTTAGCTCTCTGAGGTCACCAAGATGTTGTGGCTTTTTCTGTAGCCTGATGACCAAACAACACATCAGAGGGATCAACACAGAGTTAAGGCTATTTCAGATGAGAAATGACAGACAAGATAAGACTCTTGACACCCCTTCACAGAATCATCATGGCTGGAAAGGACCTCCAGGGTCATCGAGTCCATCCTTTGTCCTATTGTCTAGCTGCTAGACCAGATCCCTAAGCGTAAGTTTTGCTTGTGAAGTCTAATGTTTGACTCGCAAGTTTGCTCTCAGAATCAGTCTATATACAGTTAACAGATTACTGTAACTCTTCTAACTAAATGATAGGACTTGTCCATAGGTAAACCATGGAGTTGCTCCTTATTATTACGCTAATTCAGATGGTGTGAACTACACTGGCCTGGAGACAGCCTGCTATACACAGTTCTGAAATGTTCACACCTCTTCCAGTCCTGAAAGGCTTGTTGTGTTTCATTTCACATTCAAAAGCATTAATCAACCTGTAGCTTTGTTCTAACTGAACAATGTCTGCAAACCTAAATAACCAAACTTAGCTCAGTCACTCCCCCAACCTTTACACTGTGGTAAGAAAACAGCAATAAAACAAACCTGGCTCTGACACTCATTTTTAATTGTCATTCTCTCCAAAGAAGCAAACATGGCATGCAAGTTTAAAGCTAGACCTGTTCCTACAGAATGTCCTAGAAAATAACCATCTTTCTAATCCCTTTGCAACTTCAAGCTATGTTTTTGATGCTACTCTGCCCACTTAAAAATTATATGATGGACACTATATATGCACAATATGTTTCTCTCATCTCTGCATCAACATTACTTGTCATCACCTAATAGTCTATACCATTCATTCCTTTTTCCAGCTAGATGTAGAAAAATTAGTATCTAAGACCTCATTTTCTCTCCTAGTGCAGTAAAATATAAGAAGGGTGTTTTAGAATCAGTAAGACACGCAAGGCATCAACACTGCACATTTGGGTTTACTGACTTATCAAAGTCTCTAGCATATGCAACATCAGCTGTAGCTTACCTGCTGTTGCTGGCTGCGCAGGTCTGTTATCTCTTTCTGATCCTCATCATGAAGTCTCTTCATTTCCTCACATGACTGCTGGAGATGATTATGTTCTCGTACCAACTGTGTGTTTTTTCTTTTCAAGGTATCCATATCTTCTTTCAGCTGTGACTGGTCACTCAGCAGCCGACTGTGCAGCGTGCTGTCATGGCACACAAAAAAAAACGCTCTTAGAAGCCAACTTGCAAGGACAAAATCCTGGACTAATTCATTGCAAGCAGGAGCTTCCTACCAAGAAAGCATGTCAAACTAAGGCAATTCTGCATATTTGAGTATTCCAAGTACCAGGAAAAAAGAAAATAAAGATTCAGAAACAAACAGAATCAGAACTAAACATACATGTGAAAGTGTACAGCGCTCGAACTGCATGGGAACCAATACTGTACTCATGCCAACCATCAGTACTATTACAGAGCCATTTTAAAAGCAAGTAGACAAAGAGAAATGGTGTAATTGCAGTGTTAAGAGGAACCTGAACATAATAGAAATTATCCCACTTATCAACTCCCCTTTGTTGTGAGCCC
Organism: Phoeniculus purpureus; assembly: GCA_028565055.1. Classification (NCBI taxonomy): domain Eukaryota; kingdom Metazoa; phylum Chordata; class Aves; order Bucerotiformes; family Phoeniculidae; genus Phoeniculus; species Phoeniculus purpureus. The sequence continues at coordinate 7,486,432 of JAOXOE010000632.1, read as the reverse complement.
TTCAACTGTTTTCTAAACAGAAATATATGCTAGAAATATTCACCATTTTCTCCCTATTTTACTGCATTTTCATAAACAATTACAGCTAGTCTAAAACTTTATTAAAAATCAGCATGAGAGCTATCACAACCTATTAAAAGCAAGTAATTAATAACATTTTCTCGGACATTCTGCTCTCCAGTCCAGTTAGGACTACTGAATTGTAATTGCAAGTCACTAACTAGGCTGTCATTGTCCCATCAAGACATCAGGCATTCTGATCTCAAATTCCTCAAAGAGAATCAATCCATACTCTTATTTCAAATAGGCCAGAAAAGTTTTAAGTGATGCAGGCAAACATCTGCAATTAAACTAGAAACAGACAAATTTAAAAAATTATTTGATTACCATGTTCTAATACTTTATGATCTAGCACAGAGTGCTGAAGTCTTACCTTGTACAGCTTTACTGATACTTACTGATAAAAATCTGCCTCTTTTGCTGCTTCTTCACATCTTTTTAGTGTCTTGGTGTGCTGATTCTGCAAACACTGTAGGTCTGACATGGCCTTCATGCACTGAATCTTAAGTCTTTCATAATCATGATTTGGTTTGGGACTTGGCCTAGTATGAAAAACAGAACAGAATCAAAAGTCTGGGAAATCAAGCCTTATGAGGAGTGGCTGAGGGAGCTGGGGTTATTTTGTCTGAAGCAAAGACAGCTACGGGAGACCTCACTGCTGCCTACAACTACCTGAAAGAAGGTTGTTGGGTTGTTGAGAAGCAAGTGTTGGTCTCTTGTCTCTCATTTGTTACCTAGGAGAAGAGGCCTCAAATTGCACCAGGGGAAGTTTAGGGCAGACATTTGGGAAAAACTCTCAAAGGATACCAAATCATTTGAACAGGTTGTCAATGGACGGGGTTGAATCACCAACCCTAGACACATTTAAAAGCTCTGTAGATCTCGAGCTTAGGGACATGGTTTAACAATGTCCTTGGTACAGCTGGGTAAGTGATTGGAGTCTAAGATCTTGAAGGTCTTTTCCAACCTAAACAATTCTATGTTTCTAATGAAATCACTATCCAATAAAAAAAAAAAACAAACCACTGTATCAAGTAACTTGTGATACTTTGATTACATTATGCTTTAATTTAAATACTAACCAGATTAAGATGCAACCACTAACTGAAATTCACTGACATTAACATGTACTAGTTTTACGCTGAGCCTTTTGTATCTGAAAATGAGATAATTCTGTTTATTACTGACATAGACAAAAATAGCACCAACCGCCATAGTTTGAATTTGGTCAGTTTCCTGGCCTGAAGGAATGGGGAATTTCGATGGCAACCCAGGATAAAGGAACTTGACATTCCAAGCTCTCCCTTAGTTTCAGTATTGGCCAATTGGCGACTCTGTGAACTGGTAGGACCGGTTCAAATTTCCAGCTCCACTTCCTTCTTGACTTCACTTTCATTGTTCAGACAGAATGCATGGCACTGAGCTAGGCACAGCAGCCATCCTGCCACGGTGGAGAGAGAGTGGTGCTTCAAAGATCAGTGGAAGGAAGGTTTCATCTCCATTCCACTGTTTGCTGAAATCGAGAGAGCTCTCTTTTTGTTCATGCCTGTAGCAATCAGCACAGGACTGGCCTTGAAGCACACGAACAGGGAACCCGACTTTAAAATGCCTGCTGACAGTGAGAGATGTGTGCATGGACCTAATGGACTATACTTCCACAAAGAAATACAACTGCTACAAAACTCTTCCTTTTGAGGAGGTGGAGATAGCATCTTGGCCCAGTTATGAAAGAACATATGATTAATCGCTGTATGTATTTCTGTGGAGTGAATTAAATGTGTCTTGTTTTTTCCCCAAACTGAGTTTTTTTGTATTTATTAGAAAACATCATAAATTATGCTACAAACTTAGCAGGACTACACCTTCTTGTTTTGAAGCACTACTCTTCGAAGAAGAAACCCCATTTGTCTCATACACAGTCACAAATATTTTGCACCACTGAATTTTCCAGTTTCAAAATGAAACTTCTCACAGCTGTGTCTGTGTCATCACAGAATCATCATGGCTGGAAAGGACCTCCAGGGTCATCGAGTCCAACCTTTATCCTATTATCTAGCTGCTAGA
>JAOXOE010000632.1:7471530-7484208 GCA_028565055.1 Phoeniculus purpureus | reverse complement strand
CTGTGTTGTATTTCCAGCAGATGTCTGGTAAGTTGAGGTCACCCACAAGAACAAGGTGTTGCGATTTTGCAGCTTCTAAAAACTTCTTACAAACTGTGATCTCTCAGGTCTCTTATAACTCTACGCTTAACAACAACAACAAAAAAAACTCCACCCAAAACAAAAAAACCAAAATCAAATCCCAAAAGAAAATAACTGGTTCCTGATACAAAACTCTGTTTATTCTCATACCAGACTTGTGCCACTGGTGCACAGATTACACTCTCTCTTCCTCCTCACTCCCAAACAGCTTCATTGCAAGCACACGCTGAAAAGCAATTAGAATTCTCTTTGTTTCATACAATAAAACCAAAATGGAACCAGGAACTCAAATGTGGGAGGCAACTGAATCAAAATGAAAACAGTTTTGCTCTACTGCCATGGTGAAAGTTGTAGAAAATAACCTCCAAAAACAACAAAAAAGCCAAACAAACAAAACCCAAGCAACTGTGATTCACAAACTTTAGAGACTGTGTGTATGATATGAAGGGGTTTTTTTAGTAATCCTGTTGCATTTGGGTTGCAGAGCTGTAAGGCTTTCAATTATAACTTCTACTTTTCTCCTTTCTCCAGAGAAGTGCCCTTGTAGAAAACAAAGCCATAATAACCCTTCCATTACTGACAGGCTTTAGGAACCATTAAAAGCCAAATCCATGTAAAGTAACCAAATATTCAAGTCATATCTTTAGGATGTCTTTTAGGTTGTTTGTACTTTTAAATTCACTGTTCAGGGGTACCAAAAGAAGTGGTATGCAATTCAAACAGTGTAACTACTACAGTGTTATTCTTTCAAAATACCACACGAAAACTCAAATTGAAATGTTCACACCCTTTACAGAATCACTAAAAAACCCAAGTATTGATTTATATTAGACTTTAGAGAGAAGTTATTCAAAGTAGACACCATCTGTCCACCACAGCCATTAAAGCATCAAAATTAATTGAAGTACATTTTGACTCTCAGTAGAAGCATTAAGCTTACTGAGACCTATTAACATGTTTGTATTAAGCTCTTAATCACAAATTCGTATCCATGCCAAAACACTTAGGTGTATGAATTTTTACTGAAAGACAACTACTAGGACAGTCTCAAAGCTATGTAAAAACTTGTTCTATGAGTCTTACGTCAATAACATGTATCTCGTACATTGATTATGTAAGACCAGCAGCATCATTAGAAAAAAAACAAAACGCAAAACCAAAGAACCCTCAATTCCTGTAACTATATGGACACCAAGTAGGTAACTGCAGAAGCTGGCCTGCTTACACAATGAGGAAGTACCAGTGTCACCAGCTAACATCCTGCATTCTAGCTCATCTGCATGAAATAACACTTGGATACCCAAGGCTGTAAGATCCACTGTGCTGTTCTAAGGGGTTTTAGGTGTATGAACATGAAAGAAAAGGTATATGAACAGGAGGAATATTACTCAGAAGTCAAAAACTGAAACCACTGCAACAAAACAGTCTATTCAAACATAGGTAATGGTTGACTCTTAAAACATTTAAGTAAGACCACCACAGTTGCATGGTAAAGTGCATCACAAAATACAGAAAACTATGACTTCAGCATTGGTTCAAATTGAAAAAAAAATTTAAAGTCCTGGTGTCAAAGGTCTGATATTCCTATAACAATTCCAAAAAGAGTTTGTATTCCAGTGGAATTACATAAGCATAAATTAAGGCCCACAATGAGACTGACATTCTCCTGTCACAACACTGATGCTGACAAAAAAGCTAATGCAAACATCAGATCCAAACTGTAATGCAGTTATTTACTATTGCAATTCCAAAACCAAAATAAATTACGGATAGAAGTCTTTCTCAAAGACAGTTTCCAGGGGGTTTATTTCTATTGCAGTTCTCTTCTACTAATATATATAAGTAGTAAGAATAGCAAGTTTAAATCTATAAAGTGCACATTCAGCACAAAAAGCTATTTGGTCAAATCTGTGCTTAATCATCACAACACATGCATGTACTCACTGTCAAGTGACACCAACAAGCACAGCATGAGCAATCCTTCTCCCGTCCAGCAGGACGACACTTGTTGATCTGATTCAGCACGTCACAATCCACCTCTGTGGTTCCTCTTCCACTGCTCTAGACTTAGTCAACACTCTGTCGATACTATCAGAAAGCAGTTCTCAATTTTTCAACTGCCAACCTTCAAGGCCAGCACAGCCCAGCTCATGAAAGTATTGTACTCTGCAGCTGTTTTGAAGTACATCATTGTGACATGTCAAGATTTGCCTCTACCACCTGTGTTCGCTACAGCTGTGCTTAAAAGAGGATACACAGCTGGGAAAGCAAAAAGCTCTTTTTGCACAGTAAAATAGAAAATTATCTTTCAGCTTGCACACTTCAGCATAACAGTCTGCAATGTCTAAGCTTTGACACCTGAAAAACTGAAGATTAATTTCATAAGGAAGTAAAAAAAACCAAACCAACCAGCAATCTTTCAAAACCATAGATATTTCTGTGGATAGAAGTAGTATTTGCTTTCATCTGACAGAAGAAAAAGTCAACTAATGATCTTCATTCATTTCCCACTCTTCAAATAATTAATTGTTTGGAATGCAGCATCTACCATATATGACACAAGCACTGTCCAATACAATGTTTAATTTGTTGAGTTGTTCTGTAAGCTGTGAACATTTATATTTTCCACAACGTGCAAACTTCACCGTGTCAACAGCCAATTGATTTGACAATCAAGAAACTAGGTCAGTTTAGAGGACAGCTGACCAAAACACTATTAATAGCATCCTGGATTACAGATAATGTCGTTGTAAACCGGTAGTGCCTAAGCTTTATTGACTTCAAATAAGAAAAACTAACCCTGGATAAGTAAGTAACTAGAAGCTATGTAAAACATGCTCATGTTTGATAGCCTTTTCCTCTCCCATCCTCTCAATGCAACCTCACGTTCATGAATACTTCAAATGCAACATTCAGGAACAGATGATGGGTTTTTTCCTAATTTCTGTCCCCTGGCCAAGTATTCAAGTCTTATTTCCCTTTCTTCTCTCTTGTTTTCAAAATACTTCAACTACTGCCTTCTTTCTATTCCCACAACACATACCAAGAAGTCTTAAAAAAGTTGTTTGTTTTCTTCACTTACAACATTCACTCTCAAACTGCTGGAGAAAGTTGGAACAAGCATTCACAGGAAGTTCCAAAATGTGGATGTGGTCATCTATGTACACACATACCATCAGGATGCAAGCAGGTTAAAAGAAACTCACATACACTGTAATATCCTTGCTGCTTTACAGATAAGCCGGAGTTAAGACACTTGAAAAGACTATTGAGGACTAAATTAAAACATTACATCTCCTTTATTTTTACCTGCAGTCATCAAAAGTTGATCCAGGAGATGAAAGTGCAAGTCGTTTGCGCAGCTCATCCCTCTCTCGAGTTACTTGACGAAGCTGATACAATATTGTCTCTAGCTTCTCGTTCATTTGTCTCGTGTCTATTACAGGTGGTGGAGATGATGCTTTACCAGTTGTACCTGACCAAGAGATAAATAATTGGCAAAGAAATCCCCAAAAGAACAACAGAATTTCACTTACTTAAAAAAAGTCACGTATTTTCAGTTGCAGTATCCTGTTAAAAAATTAAGTTACAGAAGTGTTCATCAGCGGGTTGATGCAAGAACAACTGCAGTAAGATGCTAGACAAAGCCTCTGTGTGTGTTGCAAGTTTGCATGAGTAGGTTCCCCACTTACTCATGAACTTAGAAGCTGCCTAAAAGGTAAGGTAAATTTGCAGTAACAGCTGGACTCAGAAACTACCACAGTGACAGAAGTAATGGGTACAAAATTATTTTCAATATGGAACCATGTTCCTCCTCTTATTAAAAAAGTAAATTCCACACACATTAATTTACTCCCGTGACAGTACAAAATACAGGGACTTTTTTACTTTAGCCAGATACAGAGACATAATGTTCTGCTATGTGCTACCGACATTTATTTTAAATGCAAGTCTGTGCTTTCACATGTTGCGATTTATTGGTCCAGTATGTGAAAAGATTTGACTTGCCAACAAATAATGAGAAATAGGATTAATTTTCAATTACACTGGCTAAAACAAGCACACTACAATCACTGCCACTGGACTACAGACTATGTTTTCTGTAATGGGCAGTCATACATTAAGAGCTTAATAGGCTCTTTTAATTCTCAGTTTTATTAATATCAGAGATCAATGATGCTATCTACTGTCTTCTCAGACAGCTATACCAACATAAAGATATCTTTTCCTCCATCAAGAGATGAGTCTGGTATATTGCTTCACAACATACCGACAATCAAGTCAACCGAAGTTTTAGTCTGATCATTTAAATCCCAGACACAAGAGCAAACTCAAAGATACAGACCACAAAAGTTAAAGACCTAAATATATATAGGAGATTACTACATTCTACCCAAAAGGAAAATTCTATTAAATGGTCTGTGTAACTATATCACTGAAACAAGTTGCTGACATACGTATTAACTTATTCAGATGTATCTTTATTACATCTTTTTTTTTAAATAACGAAAGATCCAATAGTAAAAATTCTCTGATCACAGTCTTTTCAATAAAAAGAATTTTAAACAAAGTTATTTCATCTGATCAACTGCTAATGAGTTGCAAGGACTGACTTTTTGAAAGACCTTGCATAATGCAAAAGCTCCCTCCAACTTTTATGTAGAATTGCCTGTTCTGCTAACAGCACTAATACCACTATAACCAAAATAATTTCAGCGTCAAAGCTATCTTCTATACAGCACCTAGAATAATAGGGATCTCCTTTCTTATTTCTTTCAGTTGTTACTATAGATTTGTAGTGACAATTTATGAGCATAGATTGCTCTTTTAATCTAACCGCTGCATAATAATGCAAGAACAGACTGCACTCTGTACAAAGATAAATTTGCAAAGGTTTCTCAATGGAGGCTGCATCTAGACCTCCTCCTACTTGTTTGTTTCATTCCTCCTCCTAAGGACTGAATGAAATTCCTAAGGACTTTTTAAAGCTCTCACAATTTAAAAAATGCATTTTCTAAAATAACAGCCATCTACATCACTTTAAAGTGAAATTATACAGAAGCCAGAAATCGTATCAGTTCACTATCCCATGCTCACCAACAGGAATAGGGAAAAAACCCCAAATGGACAGATAGAAAAACTCAGAATACGTATTCATTTGGAATGAGCAAAGAATTTAATGAACAAGTAGAAAGTTAAAGGCAGACAAACCTAATTCAGGTTTGTCATGACAGACTGTGTGGTCTTAGGTAAATTCACTGGCAACCCCAATATCATCAGAATATGCAAAACACTTAAAATGGCCCCGTCTCATCCTTAGAGAGTTCAAATGCTGCTATGTCACCCTGGTACTGCTTGCAAGCAAAACAGATGGACAGGATGCAAATTGGACAAGGGGAAGAGGATATAAATCAGGAAGGTTGGTGCAGTTTTTATGAAGGGGATTGCATTAACCAGAGTCTGTCACTACAATCAGTATTAACTCTAACGGATTCCCTTCATCTTTTCCAACCCTGCCCCAGCTTTAACAGCATCTCAGCGGCAATCTTCTGACAGGAGAGCACTCATGCACATAGTGCCAAAATACATACTTTCTTCTCAAACTAGTATCATACATTGACAACAGATGTAAGTCTTTTAGGTGCTGTAAAAACACAGATCAATACAACCCATATATTCCCTCCTCCTTAAAAGTAGCCACAAATTTTGTCTTTGCCTGATTTGCGAATAGCCTTACATTTTCAGTAGTTACACATGCCTTACAAATGTGAAATCAGATTTGTGGATGCTCAATAAAACTCTACCAGACAAAAACCATGTTTCTATAAATTACTCTTTTAACAGAAAAATTCAATACTTTTAATACTCTTTAAAGGGGTTTGTACAGCTGAATGCTAGAAGCCTTTCACTGCACCTGATATCCTGATGCAGTACAAGGCAAATGACTTGTGCATCCAGCTTTGTATTCTCTTTCCACCTAACTGCATATGTTACACAATAGTACTTCCTTTCTGCACTTGAACTAGTCAAACTGGTCTTAAAACCTACAAGCATAAAGGATAAAGCTCCTTTACCTGAATTAGACCACCTTTCAATAACTTGCCTGCTTTCTCAGACAGCCTGGGTTTCTGAGAACATATGTACTAAATGTCCTGTCAAGCACAGGTCATTCACCTGCATTGGTGAGCCTCCTGACTAGTGTTTCATGTCCTTGGCCAGGCTACAGCTAAGCAGTGCTCCATGAACTCCTGGAAGAGCCAATGGCAGGGATGCATTGTATGGGCAAAACCACTTTGCATTAAATTCTGAGTCTGCATGGACTTAATCAAAAGCAAGATTTTGATAGATTTCCATCATAAGGAAAGCCTTTAAAAGAGAAACTGAAGCAAACATAACTTTCATAACTATAATCCAAATGCTGGACTTTGCAAAAACCACAAAGATTCATCACTGTAGTACAAAACAAATACAACGTAGGACGATTGCTCCAATCATCAATGATTAAAGAGATAAAGCCACACAAAAAACACTGCCCAGCTAGCTTCATATTTGCAGATGGAGTAGCATACTTTATGGAGAAAAAGACACTCAAAATGTAATAGAAAAGGGATGGGAAATCTGTTGATCTGATCAAGTTCTACTGTCATTCCAAATCAGTACAATGCTGACGTGGGAAAATAGCTACCAATACACAAACAACCACTTTTAAGAAATACCACTAACGTATTTTGAATTGTAATGAACTCATTACTCTGAGAAACACACTTGTATGGCATGTTTCAATCTGTCACAAGCTAGCAAAACACCTGAATTTTAAGATTACTTTATTAAACTCATAAATTTGCACTAATTTTTGCTTGCAAACAGTAAGGAGACTATTCATTGTGCAGTCAAGCCTTTTTCATTGTATTCTTTCATAAAAAGTGAAACCAGCAGGGATGTTTGCAATATTATTTCTTTATGGCATTGTAAATTGTGACAGAAAACGTTAAAAGGTTTTGCCCCAAGCTCAGGAAGGGTGGAAAGTAACAACTTACGACTGCTGTTAAGACATTGCATGTTAAAATATTTACTTTCTTTCAATATTTTGTGAGGACTAGAACTGGGCTACATATAGATAAAATTTCTTCAGACACACATTTTGAAGAAGCCTTAAAATAGCAGAGAGCACAGAACCAAACGGCACACCAGTAAAAAGAAGCAGCAGCCACGAATGAAAGGACACCGAAAGGTATAATGAACTGTATGTGGAAACAGACATATCTAGATTATGAAAGCATCAAGAATCACATAACACATAAGGCAAAAAGAATGGGTAGGATTCTGCATTTTAATGCAGCATATAGCAAGCTAACCAAGCCCACAAGAACTGAACAGTGGTTCTAGAAAGATCAACACCAAAGAAAAATCTACAATGTAATACTGTAAAGTAGAAAAGGGGGGAGGAAGGACAGATAAGTCAAAAAGTAGTCCTTGCAGAATTTTTCTGAGCTAAAGTACAAGTGAGAGTACCATCTGTTACCATGAGCAAGGAAAACACAGTTGAAGCTTTTGGCTTTGAATATTCAGGAACTCTCTGGTAAGAAGCTCAAACCCGACATTTGTCAGGCACGAGTGTCCAAGTCAAACCCAAGGAAAACAATTAGGGTCAGCTAATGCACACCGACCAAGGGAATGAGACCCCACCAGTGCACATTCCTTCACATCATCTCCTGCAGAGGACTTGTGTCATCTCACCAGTACGAAGGGTTTTGGGTAGTAAAAGACCTCATGTTCCAAACATGCTACTATCTGAAGTGCAGGAGATGGGTATTCACACGCACTCTATTTCTGTTCAAGACAGTACAGGCCAACCACATCTTCAGAAATTCCTCCTGGGAGCCTCTAAACCTTAAGAAGGTATTAGAGTAAACAAATTACCAGGAAATGGTCAGCTATTCATTAGTGGTTCTCAGGCCCTATATATGCAGAACTCTTAGAGATCAAGAAGTAATTCAAATTTGTTTGTTACAGGAAATGTTGAGGGGGAAAAAAACAAAAGCCAAACACTAGCCCAAACAAAGGCCAGTAAAACCACACAGCCCTCCTACAAGACTGCCTAAGTTTCAGTACACATTATCAAACTTAACTTTTGTTGTTACTCTTGGATTTCTTTGAAACAGGGTGCCACATCCACTCAGTGTAATTTGGGTACCTCCAAAGTGACAGAAGCTGAGAAAACACTGTATGACTACATGACCTTCCGTAGCTGCCTGGAAACGCATGATAAACTTCAAAGCTGTTCAGAGTGCTTACCTGACACATTTTATTTTTTTTACGTGCCTTTTCTCATTCATTTGTGGCCTTTCAGCAGGTGTAAGATTGTATTATGTTTCTCAGTCAGGAGATGCTAGGATTCACACTCTGCTTCTTTATCTGGGCTTAATTAGCAGCCAAATACCTTTCTCATTTTTTCTGAAAGGTCAAATGTAGAAATATATTTCTGAGCTGCCTGATAAATAAAGCAGCAAGGTAGATCAGAAATAAAAGTGTTAAATATTCTTGAAAACCAGTGTTTAGACTCTGCCCCTCGAGCAAGGTCCCTGTGAATGGGAAAATACATCTGTGTGTACATGTAATTATTAACTTCAAACTGAACACACCCCAAATCTTCTATCGTCTCCAAGCCATGAGCTAGTTATCTGTTTTTTTACTGATGCGTCCATTTCACATTCTACACTTATCATTTTCACTGCAGAGATTCACCCTTGTGAAAATGTATTCCAATGAGAGAGTGACAAAATGGGGAGATGATGTATGTGAAATTCCTGAAACAGTACAGCATCTTGGCATTTGCTGAGATTCCATTCAAAGAAATCATATGAAGCCTTTGGGATACTTGAACACAGTTTCAGTTATGATGACCTGTCATTCGACAAATCAGTCCCTATTAAAATAAACTGACTGCAGTTTTCAATTCACTTACAAACATTCAGTTAGGATATATAGATTATTAAACAAAAGAATTTTGCTATTTATATTAATCACTTTAAAAATAGTATCTCTTGTAGAACAAGATGTGAGGGATAAAAAAACGGTTTTAAAAGAAATAGATACTAAGTCTATAACTAGACTATTAAGCAAATGTGAGCTTCTAACAAAAAATTCCCCTGGCTGTTAATGTGCTAAATATTAAATCATACAATGGTAAGGGTTAGAAAGATTCTCCAGAGATCATCCAGTTCAACCCCCTTGCCAAATCAGAATCACCTCCAGATGCCTGCAGCCCTGACCCCAGCTGGGCTGGAACGCTGCACTGACGGCAGTGATGGTTTAGGATGGTGGCAGTATCTTGCACCTTACCACCGCCATGCCAAATCTAGATGTGCCAAGACTAGGCATACGGCACGGTGTCATACCAACAGAAAGCCCCTCCCCCTGCCCACACTGTGAGGAAACCACAGACGCTGATTCCTCCCTGCATCAAGCAAGAAAATGAAGTCGTTACAAGCCAGGAGACATTGGACAGTGAGATACCTTTGAGATACCTCAAAGCCCAGAGGAGGTGGCTGAAGGTCCCTGGTGGACACGGCCAAGCAGTCGCCACCGTGTGCTCACCACGTGGCTGGCCACGTGGCCAGCACCATCTTGACTGTTTGAACAGCAGGAGGAGAAACTGTTTGTCACTTTGATGCTGAGAAAAACTGGGGATGTTTTGAGTAAGCGAGAGAACATAGCTGAAAGGACTTGTAACTCTTAAATCTTTGGCAGACTGCTCAATAAAAATGGAGAGAGCTGAGATGGCAAGAGGTAGCCATTCCCCTTGTGCCTTTGAAAGTATGCATGCGTGTCCTCTACCTCAGGGATCCCAGCTGGAAACAAAGATTGCTTACATAATTCTTTGCTCATTTTTCTCAGGAATGTATACAATGGCATTATGATGGAGGTTTCTGGTGTGTGTGTTTTAACTCGCTTGGGTGTTTTCTTCTTTCTGTACATAGTTATAGATTTAATAAACTCCTTTTGTTTCCTTAAGCTGCTCCATTGCCTGGTAAATTCTATCCAGGATTGTGTCTTGAGGCCTGTGTTGTCGAGTTGCTGTGTCTCAACAACCTGTGTTAAAGCCTGTACCCCCGTGAATTGGCTTGACGGCCTTCAGACCTTGAGCCCGGCTTTGCTAGCCCTGCTTCTTGTCTGGACCACCTGCATACTGTTCAGGACATCAATATGGTCAGCAGCAAAACGGCATCTATTACAAGTAACACACACTTAATACAGCCTTCTTGTTTTCACAAGACCCCCAATCATCTTTACTGGTGTTATCTGTCCTCTGTACTACTGTCTCTTCTCTGCCCAATGGACTTGTGGAATGCATTCTTCTTTTCATATTTGGTCTCACTCTCTGTTCTCTCCTTTTCTCCTCCAAGGACAGTCCCGGCAGAGCCTGTGGAGCCGAGAGGCCCCTGACTTTGTTTTATGGTCATTTGCTGCCATCTTATGAGCAATTATTGTAACAACTACAACAAAGAACATGAAACAGAATTGTCCAGTTAAAAATATAAAAATGATGAATTCAAGTGAAAACATCAACACCGGTATAAATCACGTCGGGGCTGGAGGGAAAGGAAGAGTTATACTTGAACAAAAACAGCTAAAGGAGTACAGCTACAACAATGCTATCACCAGAACCTCTGCTACAGGGTTTTAGCAGACATGCTGCGGGTTTTAATGAAACTCAGTTATTTCCATTTATTTCATTGTTAGAGCCTGGACACTGCAAAAGGTTGGAAGTTTTCAAGTTCTTTCATGACATAGAAATTCTCAGTCTGTTAGACAAGCAATGGCCCCTACTTTCCTCTCTCAAACACAAATACACATTAAGACCCAGACAACCAATAACTAGACAGATTGACCTATTAATTTAAGATTTCTTTTTTCAATAGCATGTAAGCATCACCCATTTACCTAGAGGTATTCATAGGAGAGAACCAGGAAAGCTCCATTCCAAACACTCTCTGCAGCTCACAGTCCACATCAGAGCTCAACAGGGCTCAGCTGCTGCCTGCAGACACCTGACTCAAGAACTGAAGGAAGCCTGCATTTCCTCCAGATATGACTGTAACAAATGGTCCTTCTGTGGCCTCTCTATTTTCACAGTTTCTTTAACATCTTCTCTATTACTACCCTATAGACTACCATGGCACAGATTACACAACAAAACCAAACACAGATTGCCATCGTGCGCGGCAACATGCAAACACACACAAAAAACTAACTTCAAAGGGTCTGAAAACAAAAGACTAGAGATCGATTTAACCCATGTAATAGAGGTTCTTAAAGCAGCGGTGTTCAGCTTCATGTGTTCATTCCAGTACCATAACTCAGCGATTCAGACACTCTAACCCACACCACCGTGTGAAAATGACAGTCACTTTTATGCACACACTCAGCGTAGGACCTGCAGACAGTGATCTGCAGCAACACCCACATCTTCAGTGAACAGGACAGCTCACAGTGAGTAGTGAAAACTAATTACCCAGTCTCAGTATGAAACACTGGTGGAGTTGGCGGTAGAATCATCCTTGGGTTGCAGCACTCCTCGTCATGTTTCATCCAACACTCACCCAGCCAACAGTGATACCATCAGTCCCAATTGCCTCCTTTCTAAAGACAGGCAAACATCTTCCTTACTGCAAAGCTCTATGTCCCCAAGCCCAGTCAATTCCTCAAACTGCAACTCCAGAGGACTTGAGATGTTTGCAAAATGTGAAATGATAACTACGGAAAATAAGGGATTGTTGTGGTTCACTTGAACACCGGCACTGGAGCAGTCACACGCTCCTGGCAGAAAAAGAGTGGGTTCTTTCTCACCAGGTCAGCAATAAAGACTCCACGAGGTTTGTGAACGTGCAGACTCACACAACATCAAATTTACACAACAAAGCACAAGATCTCTCCATTTTTGCTGCTTCATGTGAAAACAGTTGCTCAGAGCACTGCACACCAGTCAGAAGTGCACGCTGATCACACAGTAATTCAGCAGTACAAACTGCAGCAGTGCAGGTCTGTTCTGGTTTGCCACACACCAGGACTGCAATGTTCTTTTTCATTTAAAAGCTACAGAAAGCACCAGTGCAGCTGGTTAAACAATTGACTGAGAATATCTGAGGTAGGCTGGGAACGCAGAAAATAATTGCTATTACAAGAAGTAATCAGCACTTCGGCAGAGCTTTGTGATACTCCTGAAGCACACCTGTGAGCATTATGCACGTTGCCAAAGGTGACCGAAACGGACAACTTTCTCTGAAGAAGATGTGGACAAAGCATATCCGAAAGAACCTTGATTCATCATTCATGTTTCCTTCTCTATGTTATCACTAATTGCTATCCTCTTCTTTTTCTACTTTCCAGAATTAGTTTCATTTATCTTTTATTCATCATTTGCTAAGCCACTCTCCATCATCTTTGCTAGGTCCTGGGAAACAGGAGAGCTGCCTAGTGACTGGAGGATAGCAAATATTAACCCAATCTTTAAAAAGGGAAGAAGGAAGACCCAGGTAACTATAGACCGGTCAGCCTCACCTCCATCCCAGGAAAGGTGATGGAACAATTTGTTCT
>JAOXOE010000632.1:7448329-7471430 GCA_028565055.1 Phoeniculus purpureus | reverse complement strand
AACCTTCTGTTTTGCATACTCTATACCCTTGTATATGGTTCTTGTGCTTTACAGTTTGTTCTGTGTGTTGGGGGGGGGGGGAGGTGTCTGTTGTTTGCTTCTGCTACTGAACGTGACTTAGTTGAGGGTGCATTGCCTAGAGGGCTCTTCGAAGAAAGTGTGAGAAGTTTCTGAAGGAGCTACTGCGCATGCGGTGCCTTGAGGTGGAGAGTTCGTGGCACGCCTCCTACGAATATGCAGCGAGTGTTGGGTTATATAAGGAACTGCTTTGTTCTTTACGGTGTGCGTCTTGGGAGGGCAGAGACCCCCGCCGTACCCCGCGCTGCTTTTGCTTGTTTTTGTTCACCTAATAAGTTATAAATTTGATTTAGCCTGTTTGGGCTAAATCATTCCTCACAAGGGGGAAATTATTTTTTAAGAGGTAAACCCAAGACTGGAATTACAGTGAGAGTAATGTCAAAGCAAAGTCCTTGTACAATGTGCTGCAGTCAATTTGATGCAAATAAAGACTGAGGAATGCTTAACATGACAAAAGTACTTGGACCCAGCTAAAACCAGTTCTGAACACAGTAACTGACATGAAATGAGGTAACTGTTGTGCCACATTCTAATTTGTAAATCAGAAGGAATACAGTTTCTGTGCCAGTCTACATACCTTGGTAGGGATGGTAAAGCCATCAGAGACTTCCCGAATGAAATAATGTCTCGGCTTTGCATAGTGGGAGTTGTATTACCAGCTTCCACAGGGTCTGGTAGTCCAGTTTAAACTGAGCTACAAAGCTTCAACACGTCTGTATTTTTCCCCTGTCATAACACAAATGTAAATATAAAACATCCAGTAGTTCAGGCTGACTAGTATTTTTAAAAGAGAAACGTTATAAAAGTTACTATAAATACCAAGATACGTCAGAATTTAAACAAAAAAAACCAATTCACAAAAAACCCAGAAAATCCCCACCTCACTACTAAATATAAAAAACCAAAGCATGGCCTAGAATAAAGATAAACAGCTGAGACAAAGTCCTGAGCAGTATGGAAGTCTTACAAGAGAGTTAGGTTAAAATTATTCTTTCTGGATAAATTTTGAAGGACTGATGTTTGGAGAAGTGTTGTGCAACTGTTTGAAATGTACAGAAGTTACATTAAGTAGTGGGACTTTGATGACTAGAAATATTTACAATAATAGATGTATCAGAGCTTATCCAGTTCTGCCACGTTAGAGTTCTCTAATTGGTTTCTAGGGGACTCTGATTAAGCTCCAGTTTGGTATAAAAGAAATACAGGGCAACAGAATAATTGAAATAACTATCTCCAAGAGTGCTAGGAATACTCGATGAAGGATAAATACACTTCATCAGCAAGGCAAGGCAAATACTATCATTTTTACCACAGGTCATTTGTACTGTTAGATTTATTTTTTTCCCCCCGTAACACTTCAGAGCTCCTACCCTCCCACCTCCAAGAATATTAACAGCAGCAAAGAGCTACAACTGCTTGCTGAATTCAGTGTCTGTCTTGGAGCTGATGTCAAGAGCTGCAACTTTTAGCCTTTTTTTCCGATTTCTTTGGAAGATGAAAGATTTTAAAGAATAATACATGGCAGATGCTAATCACACTGTTTAATCCACTCATCCCGGAAATAAAAAGCAAGGAAGACAAGTTCACTACATCATCCCCATACCTGGTAAGATTTCACAAGCACAGTCCCTTCACTCACCTGGGCTATGTAATCTCCTCTCACAATCATGTTGCTAAGGACAGACTATTATCATTTAATAGTCTTTAATAGGCTGAGTTTCAAGTACAAAGAACTAAAGATTTCCACAAGTGTTCATTAGCAACAGTTGACTGATTCTACATACTTCAACTACCTACCAAGCTGATAATCACTTCTCCTTGTTTTTATTCTCCTCAACAGAACGCATAAACACACAAGCAAGACAAACAGCATTGGAGTCAGGTAAGTGGGAAGGATCAAAGCAGGCTAAAGTAAAAGTGGAGAATTAAACAGCTGAATACAGTTTTAAGTGTTGAGAAAGAGCCACGTGAAGCAGGTATGCCTTTTGTTTCAGCTTAGAGTACAAATACACACCCTTATATAAGAAGGTCATTTAAAAAAAAAAAAGTTATTTGCCCATAGTTGTAATTTTCATGGCTGTAAATTTCCATATTCAGATGTGCTGAGATGTTTTCTCCTTGAGCGATTTAAGTATCCTCCAGGCAAAGGTTCACAATAACCTTGCGTGGCTGAGCTGAAGCCAGCCAGTGGCATAGTTGACAGCACTGCTGCAGGAAAGCTGTGTCAATAGCAGTGACAGTCACTACAGGCCCACCAGGGAGGAATCTGTGTGAGAAACAAGGATGAGGAGAAAGCAATAAATGTAATGGGGAATTAGAAAATGCACAACGATGGCTAAGTCAGAAGAAAGAAATACCTTCTTAAAAACTGACGTTTAAAGGAAACTTCTGATGGAAAAAGCTGCATGACCTGAAAATCCTTAAGAACAGCATATGGGGAAGGGCGTTATCCTGTG
Source organism: Phoeniculus purpureus (assembly GCA_028565055.1). Taxonomy (NCBI): domain Eukaryota; kingdom Metazoa; phylum Chordata; class Aves; order Bucerotiformes; family Phoeniculidae; genus Phoeniculus; species Phoeniculus purpureus. The sequence continues at coordinate 7,468,896 of JAOXOE010000632.1, read as the reverse complement.
GGCTTGTCAAGGTACTTACACATAATGAAAACATCTTAGTGTCATTGCACTGGAAAAATACAGGAGGCAGGGTAAAGTAAGGAGTTACGTAAATCCTTCCTTTCATTGTGTATATGGAAAAGACCCCCGACCCACTATGCCCTTCAGGAAGGAGTCACGCAGTATCACTGCTGGTGTTTCAAGCCTGCAACATGACATGGCCAAGGCCACCCCTGTCACTCTAAACACATTCAGCAGTTTGTAACACAGATGCTGTGAGTCAGGGGATTCTTTGATTCAGGCTATCTTTGATGGTGTCTTGCTCAGGCTGAAGGATTTCGTTTCTGTATAAAAGGGGACTGTATGAAGTAACAGGAGATAAAATAGTATCACAGGCTTACAGACAGGGTTGAATCACACCACACTGCTTAGTCTCAGAAACCCTACAAAATCTTGAACAATAAGTCAAATTTCATTCTCTCTCACACCTAATTCTGGCATTTTCTTGGACTTGTAAAGATTCATGACAGAGTCTCATTATTGCTTTTGCATTTTCTGGCAATTTTGGTTTTGCTTTTAAAAACCTGCACAAAAAGAATTAAATGGCTGTGGTTAATAACGGAGATACCGCTTGCTTTCATAACAGCTTCTTTTCTGGTCAACAGTGCCTCTAACTGACAAAACAGCCATCAGAGAGGAGAAAGGAACTTGGTACAAAATTCTCTGTGTGGTACCCCAGCTTTCTGTGGACAATGAAAGCCACAGTCACTGAGGCACTTGCATGTCCTCTTTTATCTGTGGACTAAAAATTTTCAGCACTGTTGAGTTTTGAAATCAAGAAGAGCACAGTGTTGTGATGGCAGACATTCACTGCAAATAGTTTTTTTAACAATGAAAAAAAAATGCCACAACTCTATGCAAGAGTTGGGTTTTTTCATTTCCAACTGTAGTGAATTATCTACCTGACCTTCACAGTTGTTGTACACTCTCTTCTAGGCAGGAGATGCAATACTAGGAACTTAATTGGTGTATTTTTTGTATCTTGGTCCAGTAGCAGGACTTGTGTGTCTTTAAAGATGTATCAAATAAATGTTTTCCAGGAAAGCTTCTGATCTAACTGCAGGTATCAGCACTAAAAGACTGATCCTATTCACCCTCCAACTATAGATACAATCTTCCATGTGGACTGCACCAGAATCCAACATGCACAACAGTTTTTACAGTTAGCTGTACTTTATCATTGTAGTTAAGGAACTCTTCATTGTGCAGCTGGTCAAAAGAGCATTACCTGATTGAAACAGATGCAACTACTGAAGGAAATCATTCAGTTATTACTCACTATTAATACAAATCTAATAAGTGAGTAATGATTTAACTAGCAGCTGTCACAGCCATTGACAGTGTTCTCCAGCAAAAACAACAAAAGCTTAGCTCTTAGGAATGCACATCCTTTTTCCAGCCATTTCCATCATTTTGCTGAAATTCCTTGTAGAGATGACAAACACCCGTGTGACACTTTGCACTCTCTCCGAACAAATACCATTTTCCATTCTACTGATTCCTAATCTCCTTGCTTATCTTTGCATTCGTCTTTTCATCTCTCTTCCTGCTATCCTAAACAATTGTACAAACCACCAGGTTCCTGTGCAGTGTCAGTCCCACCTACTGTCATTGCTTCCAAATGGAACATGCAGTTATTCGTGATCTGGCAGGTTTGGATGCACAAGGCAGACTCTTTAGGTAAGAAACATTTTTCACCATCTGATGCACACAGTGGCTTTACAGTGAACTAGAAGCAGCTCTGGTGGTTCACGCTGCATTCAGAAAGCCTCATGGCCAACACTGCTACAGCACGGTCAGTCAATACTGTTCTTGTTCTGAAGACCAAGGAGAATTGAGTTACACCTAGGACAGGAACTTACAAAGTTACAAAGCATCCCTGTAGTTTTCAGATGTTAAAGCGGAAGTAATCTTCTGTTAGTCTTGCAGGCTGTTCAGAGAAGACCACCTGTTTCATATTATTTTCAGTTGTAAACACTGGTCTCTCGGTATTACCTGTGAGTGTTTTCAATACAGTCTTGCGTTCTGTAACAGCTGAAGAATGTGAAATGCTGCCAGAACTTCATGCTTCAGAGATGCTCTTGGGGCTGTATTTAGATACTGACTATATAAAATCAGCATGGATTCTAAGAGTCACTGCTGCCTGAAAAATGCTGTGATAGAATACATCCTCTTTCACAGTACAGGTACGCTGTTCTGCTTGCTTGGAGCAGCTTGCTCTGTTCCTTTGAAAATGATTGCAGGCTTCTACTTAACTGCTATATTTTTGTGTGGTGGGGTTCTTTTGCCAGATGGAGCAAAAGATAAGTAAATCCTTACTAATTAATGAAAAAGCACGACCAGATTCTGTTTTCTCTGAGGAAAATTAATTCACATCTCTCTTTTCTCATGTGTATGATTTTAACAGATAGCCTTCTTTTTCATAGCTGTATTTGAGCCCTGATATTGCAAAAACATTTTCAACAGAAAAAAAATTATCCAAAATCCTCTCTCTCAAAGCAAAATGCTGCTCTCTAGTGGAACACGGTGGGGTGGTCTAATCAAACCTCATTGGAAGGAATATTTTAAAGCATTTATCAGTTACTGGAACGTTGATTCATTTTCACAAGCATTGACATGCAAGCACAGTAGTGTTTTGGTTTATTTTAGTCATTGAGGTTGTTCTGTGAGGCTTCCGTATTTATTACTCAGTGTAAATTTGTAATGCATTTTTATCAGTATTTTAATCACGTGCCAAGTACTTGGGCATTCAAATATTAACACAGTTTCTAATTTGATCCCTTATAGTTTTTCTGTTCTTAGAATACAAGCCAATTTTTCTTTTTTTTTTCTTACTTTTTCTGTATATTTAATTATGTCAGACTTTTATAAATCTGAATACATAATAGCTTTGGCTAAGCATTTTGAAGATACAGCACTCATGAGTTACATTCACAAGTCCTGTCTGCTATAGATTGCTGAAGACGTTCCTGTCTGAAAGTTCCATGATACAAAATTGAGGAATTACCTGTTGCAGTTGGTTCATTGAGCTGGAACAGGGAAAGTGATACTTGTACAACACCGAGGAGTATTTGCCCTGCAGGAACCACATTTTACTCTGCTCATAGCTTAGAAAATACAGCATTAGTTGTGTTAGTTGGGCTTTTCTTAAAGCGCAGACAATGCAAAAAAAGAAAGGAATAGCTTACCATGATCAATTTGTTGGAAGTTATGGACGAAAGCAGCATACGTCTAGGTTTATTCACAGCTTCCCATGTTGGCAACAGGAACCCAATATAGTACCTGCTGCTGTTTTCGTCTCTCTTTGCAGAGAGGAGAGGTGTCATTTCCTGATAAATGTACCCACAGTTTTCCTGATAAATATAGGAAAATAAGTACCTTTTCTAATGAAGTGCCTTTTAACAAAAATCATTCTCTGCTTATTAATTAACTACAATATTTGCCTGCGTAATTTTTTCATGCTCAGTACTCTTCCCATCAAATACAAATAGTACAGGAAGAGAACAGTAATTTGTCAAAGGATGCAGGGTAAGCAGTCACAGATGGATAATTAGGGTAAACCTAATTTGTGAAAATGATAAACCTGGTCACAGATCTGTATCTGTTTTTACGTCAAAATGACACAGGCTACATACCTTTTCAAATAATATTATGGAGGCTTGCAAAACTACTCCAGTTTAACTTCAACCACCAGCAACTGAGGTTGCACACACTGCCCAGACAGCCCTGCCCAGCTCCACAGCAAATCGCTGCAGCCCCTCAACATGAATTTGTTGGTTTTCACTATTTACTAATGTATTTTTAGTGTGAGAAATGCTCATTTGCCAGTAATCTGGGTCTAGACGGACTTCTCAGTGAAGCACCGTTTACTTACATTCTTGCAAGAGCGGGTGTCCTACCGAGTAGGCACACCAGATTTAGCAGTGACTTGTATTTCCCTCAACCCAGCCAAAGTTCTTCCTCCGTTTTTCCTCACTGATTGAGAACTCCAGGGTTCACAGCCTATCTAAAGTGCCTAATTATTTCCACCACCCTTTACTCTCCCTCTGGCCCCTTCCAATTTGTTTAGTTATCTCCTTTCAAGGTATTGATTGGCTTGTCCTTGAACCACAAAGCCTGTCTTGGCAAGATAAGATAAATGGTAGAACAGTATTACCCACAAGTTAAGCCATGAGCCTTTAGTAGGGTACATCTCTCCTCTCCTCATCAGGCTATGTTAAATTACCATACAGTGAAAACAACACTCCTTCCCCCCATGGTAGAAAGAAGTATTCAGCCATGCTATTGCCAGACAGAAAGAAAAGTGGAGATAGAAGGGGGGTTTTTGACCCACAACAAATAAAATCTACAAGTCCTAATCTTGAAAGAATACAAGTTGGTAACACACGTGCTTTGCCATTTACCTGAGATTACGACAGAAACCAGCTTTCTAGTCACTCTTGCAGCCTGCCTGCTGCACCATTGGCACTGTTCATATTTAAGATTCTTCAGCAGCTTTCACTCTTGTAAGCCCAGTGCCTAGGGCTTACAATGCCAGTCCAAGGGGCTGGACAACTTCATACAGTTCTAACTGCACTTGGTGAGCCAATCTGAACGTGTCACATTTTAGTGACTATGAATCGGACGTGTGCTGCAGGCCTAGGTGTTTTCACAAGGAGAGAGCTGGGTGCACAAATATGGTGTATTTACACGCCACATAAAGAGAATTTTGTGGCTTGCCGGTGATAAATTAATAAACTCTAAGTATAGCTTCTATAAACAAAAATTACAGTTGCAAAGACAAACTGGATTTCCTGGAGAAGCACACAGGGTGACTGAGTTCGCAAATCTTACCAAAGACATCCCCCTTCTTGGGGCAAGAGCAAAACTCAGTCTGTCTCTGCTTGTACGCTGATATTCCTGGTTCACTCTCCAAAGCTAGGTGGGTTATAGGGGTAATACTTATACTTCGTTACTTACAGTTTCTGTTTAGTTGGTGGATGAGTGGATGAGACTTGTCAAAATAACACTCTGTCAGCAGTTACTGAAACCAGAATCAGCACAAACCCAGCACCTTTCCTGTACCTCCCATGCAAAGTGTATCTCAGTTCTTTAGCCAGTCTTTTGCTAATAACAGAGAGCCAGAACTTATCACCAGCCTTTGCCTAAGAACAGACCACCCGGCCTCTATCAGGAACAACTGTCAGTTCAGACCATCAAGTGTTTATGGGCCACCACTATTCTTTGTCAGTAACTCTTGAGCTTTGCAGATTATCCTGATGCCAACTGAACAACAGTACCTACTTGTTCCCATAACCCACTTATTACAGATTTTAGCATTAACTATGTCAATTTTTTTTTCTGCTATTCTGAGACATCACAAATGAGTCAAGTGATGCTTTTCCATGTACAGACATTGTGGGAAAACGAGTTCAGAAGATTGTTATTAAAGGTTACTAGAATAATTGATGAACTTTGTTATGAACCAACTACTTGGCACAGTTTTCCTCTGACAAGAAGAGGGACGATTACTGCACTCTGTTGGAATTTCTTAATGGGGTGATTGTGATGGGTTAGGTTTTAGGACCCAGAAAAACAGATGTCTCTCTCAAACCCCTCCCCTCTGTGCCCTGCAACAGGAACAGAAATGTGTCTGGAAGCAGGGTGGTGTACAGGAGCAGTTCCCAGCCAGCCATGGAGGAGAGAGAGGATGCACAGCCACGTGCTCTGAGCCTTCCCGGCCCTGTCTGTGCTCTTACGTGAGATATCCTTTACTCTCTCTGTAGCGCTAGTTAAGCTTTTATCAACTGTTGGTGGTAGACTGGGAGGGGATTTCGCACTTGTGTTTTTGACTTAAGCCAGTTGTTTTTCACGAGGGAGAAGAGGGCTGCTGGGAGATTGGTTATGGGCTGCCAAGTGAACATCAGCAAGGCTGAGTGCCAGCACAGTCCCAATAACCGAATGCCAGTCACACAACGGGAAAAGCATGCAACTAACTCGCACCATTTCTGCTTCCTTCCCTCTCGTCTGGGGCAGCCTGGAAGCAGCTGGGTGCAGCCGCCTATTGCTATCGTCCGGTTATTGCTACCCCCTACCAAGAGGCCAGAACTACCTCCAGTTGCCTTTTGTACATAGTTCTTCCCTTATGCCTAAATTTCCCTTTTCTTTCCTGTGATGGTTTTTGTCTTTGTTGGTTTTTTCCATTTTAAATTTATTTCATTTTGAATAGATTTTACAACTTATTCTAGTTTTCATATTCACTTCTATTCCCTTCCTGTATTGGTGGGAGGGGAATCTAACAATCTCTTCTGGAGGGTTCTGCCTTTAACCCTCAAACCAGTACAGTCGTGTTTAGATTAGCAATGAGATGTGTAAGGCATGGGGTCATAAATCATTGTTATGCTGTAAATCGTTGGAAAAGGGGTAATAAATTGTCAGTGAGCTGTAAATTGTCGGAAAGGGGGCAAAGCATGTTATCAGAAATCCCTCAAACCTCAAGGCCTCTATAAAATGACAAAAAGCAGAGCTCTGTCAGTTTCAGAGGGAGGGGAGAGGAACTTACAAAGACTTTGCCTCTGCAACATCAGAGGTGTTTCTAACAGACATGTTGGCCATTTGGAATGTTCTGTTCTAGGGCTTCTACTGTTACCTAGTAACTTTTCAGAAATAATTTATTGAAAATTTAAATTACATTTTATATTTTAGTAAATATCTCAAAGCTCTATTTCTTTGACCAAAGTGACCCTTAAAAATAACCTGCTTATGAGTGAACTGCAACAGCTGTTTACTGACTGTACAGGAAGCCCAAACAGTAATAAATAATTCAGAGTTCTTGTAAACAACCTGTTTTGGGGTGAAATACAAAGTCTCAGAGGGCATAATGTCTTTGTATTTACTTTAAGCAAGAGAAGCTTGATATTACATATTCATTTAGGTTGTAAATACCTGAGACTTAAGTGTAACTGTCTAAGCAAATGTGGGAGATGCAGGTTAAATTAATACCCGAGACTTAAGTGTAACTGTCTAAACTAAGCAAATGTGGGAGATGCAGGTTAAGTTAATTATGCACATAAATTAATCAATTATGCACCTCTATTAGGCACTGCTAAACAAAACAAAACATCTACATTTGACTTCTACCTCTTTTCATTGTCTTAAAGATGAAAACTGATGTAATTTACTGAATTAACGCACACAAGAGGATAAAAATCACCATTTAAATGTCTGCATTTTGTTGTACTTACAAAACAAAGGTGGTTACTTATTACAACCCCACCCATCAAAAGAATCTTGATTACAAAAACATCAATCACTTTCTATAGAATGTCTCACAATAAAATCAAGTACTATCCCAAATAAAGGCTTATTTAATAGAATCATAGAATCATTAGGGATTGGAAGGGACCTCAGAAGATCATCTAGTGCAATCCCCCTGCCACAGCAGGTTCACCTAGACCAAGTCAGAACCACTGAACATTAGGGATTGGAAGGGACCATGAAAGATCATCCAGCCCAGTGCCACAGAGTGAGTCACACAGGAACATGTCCAGACAGGCTCCAAACCTCTCCAGAGAAGGAGACTCCACAAACCCCCTGGGGGCAGCTCCTTCCAGTGTTCGTCACCCTCGCTGAGAAGAAATTACAGAATCATAGAACCAGTCAGAGTTGGAAGTGACCACAGGATCATCCAGTTCCAACCCCCCCCACCATGGGCAGGGACACCCCACCCGACATCAGGCTGGCCAGAGCCTCATGCACCCTGGGCTTAAACACCTCCAGGGACGGGGCCTCAACCACCTCCCTGGACAACCCATTCCAGGCTCTCACCACTCTCAAGCTGAAGAACTTCCTCCTCACATCCAGTCTAAATTTTCCCCCTACCTGTCTTAATGCTTACATCTGTTGAAAGAGAAGAGCTAGACTGCTATACAGCAAATCTGCAAGTGTCAATCAGCATGAGCTTACAAAAGAAAATTGACATTTACTCTTAAATGTCAACTGTTAAAAGGTAAATACCAAAAAAGATGCTGCTTCTAGAGCAGATACTCAATGCCTTACATTTTCAATCTTTGCCCAAATCCAGGCAGAAGTACATTTAGTATCACCTTGGAAATTCAAAATCTGAGAAAGGTTAAGCTGAATTTCACATTGTAACTTCTCTGCCTGGAGGTTGATTTAAGAAGTAAAAAAGGTAACACAGTGTTGCCTCAAGAGATTTAAACTTTTGATTGCGACACCAGGCAAACTGCAGCACAGACTCATTCATTTTCAGCCGAGAGTTCATTCAGCAGCCTGCTTTGACTTCACAAGTACAACATTTTAGCTTTTTTCCTCTATTTTTTTCTCTCCACCCTTGACCCATGTTACAAGCACAATAAATTACAATGCTGGAAAGAAAACAATGCTGATAAGAAAACACTTTCCCCTCCATAGTGCCAGGGTGAATTTAATTATAGAGAAGTAATTTTAGATCTATCATCACTGTGAAAACTGTTATAGTGAGCTAAAGATTAAGATCCTTTCAAGTTATTTCATGGCAATGGATGCCAACAGCGCCCCCCTTCTATTTCTCCTTTGTATATTAAAATAAAACGAGGTTGTTCAGATGATCTTGCTCAATTATGGAATTTTTCCAAAACCAAGACTGCTATAAATCCCAAAACAGCTGCTGTAACATGAAAAGCTCTTCATAACTTGTGAAGGTCTAACAGTCTTCTCACATTTTTTTCTTTCGGAAGCTGCTTTATGATCATAGCATCATAGCACAGTTTTGGCTTGACCTTCAAGATCAAGTCTAACCTTTTCCTAGCTCTATCACCACCACTAAACCATGTCCTTCAATGCAGTATCTACCCTTCCCTTAGCTCCAGGGTCAGTGACTAAACCACCTCCCTGAGCAAGAGAGTTAAACAGTCAATGCTCTTATCAACTGAGCTATCAAGGCAGCTTCTCTCAGACATACCACAAAGCAAAATCCTGGGGAGGAAAACTGTTTACTGGATAACAAATTGGGATGAAAGAAAAACAAACTAAAAACACAAGCAAAGAGCAAATATTTCAAACACTTGCAACAGCACTCCTGAAATTTAACTCCGTACGAATGAGTCTGAGACTCAGTTCAACACCTCTTAAGTCTCTGTTCTCAACAGCTACAGGCTGCTGTCTGCAGCTCTTGTTGAACGGCCATTTCCAGCTCACTCTGTGAAAGCTCACAGAACTCTTGCAGTTTTGGTTTTATTAACTGCATCTGAATACATGTGTATAACACTGAGTAAATAACAACTTCCACCCATTAACACTAACACATGAAAAAGGAAAATTTTATCAGCTGAAATCCATTTTTAATTTTATTTCCAATTTCTGCTACAGAGAAACTTTCCAGTGACTGTAAGAACAGGAGGTAGCAAACAATTCTTTTGATTACTCACCAATGTGTTGATTTTCCTTACCAATTCAGGTACTGAGATACACAAGACTTAAAATACACACCTTTGAATTTGAATTAGGTTTCATTTCTATTTCTTGAGCACACTACAACTGCTACGTTACAATGGGAATATGAAATTCATTATTATCAAATATCAGAGGTCTCCTAGGAGGGGTTGATTCTTTGTCTGCTTTGTGCAACAGTTTAAAGAGCCCCGTTCCAATATTCATGGGAATTCCCATGATGATGCACTCGGAAACACCTAGGGGGAAAAAAGCCAGACACAGTGAACATCTGAGGAGCAAGGAATTGCAAAATTACTACTTTCGTTTGCCAGTTCTGTATGCATTGCCTATCAAACCTCCTTGAACCCCAGGCATTAAAAGAAAAAAAAGATCTCTTCACTAATGAAGTCAAATTTTATGGTCATCAGATCAGTATGTTAGTTACTCTGTTATTTAAATTCCAGACAGCAACAATCCAACCTAACCTTGAACACCTTCTCTAGCATTGAAAGAATTTCTGGTTTATTTTTGAAGAGTCAATTCTACTCTGTGCCAGTAGATAAAGATGCAAAGCAAAGTTACTTGATGTTCACTCTTATGCAATTCCTCCATGTATTGAACCAGAAGCCTTTCCTTCCCAACTCCCTTCTGCCTCATGCACAAAGCACTAGTTTGTTGCACATGCCAGCAGTCATGTACAGAGGGAAATGTTTGGACACCTGATTGCAACAACCAGGGCAGGTATGTTACACATCTGTTCAGACTGGTGTATACTAGAGACCAATGACACAGTCATACCGGATGGGTGAAAATAATGATATTGTTGGTGTCAGAATGCTCTGCTCTAATGATCATCCAAGACTCCTCCAGTACTGAAGATCTAAGCATCTGGACTGACAGCCACCAACTGCTGCATTTACTTCCAGCTGGAAGAAGCTAGGTAGAGATGGAGCCTATCACAGTGCTCTTAGTGCAAAGTTCATTTTTGACACTTCGCTTCCGTACCACCTCCTCACAAATGAATGTTGCAGCAGTGATCTGCAGCTATCAAAGTAGAAATGAGAGTGCTGTTAGCTACTCTTTGGGAAAGCTAAACTGAAAGTATCTCTAAGCAGTGGCTTCCATTTGCTGATCCTGCTTCGAGAGTTGACGCTGCTGGAACCAGATGCACTTGTATTTCCACTACAAGGTGGCATCAGGAATTGGCAGAAGAAAATGCTTGTCTTAATGTATGCAAAGCAGAAACCACCTGTTCCCCATTTTCTTGGGGAGACGTCAGAGTGAAAGCAACTTACAAAAGAGATTCAAGGGCTGCAATCTAAAACTACATCCACACATTCAGAAACACTGATTTAAGATGCATTCAGTTCAGCAGACAGATGATTTTGGATATATACTCATTTTTCTTGGCAAAGTTTATAATGTTTTCCTGCTCTGCAGATGCAAAACTGAGTGTGTAAGAGGTGTCTTTTCATAGCGATTCCAAGACGTAGCTAGTGACGGCCAGGTTAGGCAGCTGCAGAGCACTTATTCAAGCCTGCCTGTAAAATCTCTTCAGTTTTGGAAGACAGACAATTTTCTATCTTGTCCACTCCATTTCATTTTGTTATTTGAACTAAAACATTTAATTTTTTATATATATATATATATATATATATGTATTTTCAAACTTGTACCATACCACATTGTTTCATTAATTCAGTCAGAAGATTCACTGGTGTTAATGAACGTAACTTTAAAACTAAAAAAAGATCTGTACTTAAAAAGAAACTTCTGCAAACAGGGTTTTTCTTTCTTTTGTTAATGAACAGAATACTGATAAAACAAGACTTCCAATTAAAAAAGCAAACAAAACACCAAATAAAAAGCTAATGAAAAAAAACAAACCATGTTTTTTATCTACTTACATCTGAAATAACTGATGATGTCAAGGACTTTGCCTTTCTGTTTATTTCTAGTAAAAACTAACAAATCATGTAAACGATCATTATGTACAGTATGATATTCGTCTCTGCTACCTGAGGCATACAGGACTTCCTACTTCTCAGTAGGAATGAGAATGAAACCTCAGTACTGAATAAAGTACTACATTCCTCAACCAGCTCTAGGTGTTGAATATACACAAACATTTATAAGTCAAAAAAACCCAAACAAACCCAGGGTACTGATGTGGGAGAAATTTCCTGGTATTGCACTGAGCTAAGTGGTGAGAAGTAAAAATCAACTAACTAAAAGTCTGCTTTCATAAACATACAACATATTTCTACAGTCAAGAAGTATGGATTAGCCTCAGACCTGAAGTTATTTGACCCGTAAGCTGAAGAGAAAGTTTAATAAGGACAAAAATTCAATGCTTTGAAGAGATTGTAAGGAACAGAGACTGCAACAAACTTTGCAATACCTACCACAAACAGAATCCTTCTGTCCAAAGTAGGCGGCATCAAAGAGATGGTCTGCGGTCTTCTCAAAAGAAGCCAGCATCAGCACACTTTCCTTCATTTTTGCCAGTCCAAATCTAGTAATGCCCAGTACTTCACCCTTGATTGATTGAAAAACCCAACAACAGACTACCATAAGAGTAGGTGATTTATGTTAGCTTAAGGAGCAAAAGAAGTGAACAGAAGAGATGTAGTTTTTATTCTATGGAACAGAACATGACACAAGTACAAAGGTGACCATCTACAGTGTAGCATTTGCATTATATGCTGCTTCACAGTTCAATGTCTTTGAATTTTGGTCAATATTTACATAAAGCAAGAGATTATTCACACACAACAAAAGCTGCTAAAAACAGTTGACAGATTTTTTTTTTTTTAATCAAGAATATTGGAAATATTTGAAAACTTGTCCATGAGAAAAACTTCACCATTATAAACTAGCTGGTGAGCTACAAACTGTAAGTGGGGTCTGAGAGCACTACACTGAAGCTGCTGCCTGCTGTCCACACGGACAAATTTGACTTCAGTTGTCAGATTACAGAAGATGTTAAATCTTCATCTTTTTCACTCTCCAGAAAAAAGTAATCAGCTTTTTAAATCCACTTTGTTTATTCCTGCCTCTATTTTTACCAAACATCCTGCCTCCACTTTCACTGACAACCTTTCTCCTCACAGCCCTCATGATAGTGTCCTCTCACAGGACAGGGAGCAGGTTGACAAAGTCCCTCCCACTGTAAGAAAAGACAAAGTTCATGAGTACCTGAGAAACTCAAACATAAACAAGTCCTTGGGACCTGATGAGATGCATCCCAGAGTATTGAAGGAATTAGTTAATGCAGTTGGCTACGCCACTCTCCACAATATTTGAGAAGTCTTAGCAGTCAGGAGTAGTCCCAGGCCAACTGGAAAAAGGGGAATATCGTGCCAATCTTTGAGAAGGGTAAAAAATAAGACCCTGGCAACTACCAACCTGTCAGCCTCTATGCCTGGAAAGATCATGGAACTCATCTTTCTGGAGAACATGCTAAGGCATATGGAGGACAGGGAGGTAAACCTAGGTAGCCAGCATGAATTCCTGCCTGACCAACCTAGTGGCCTTCTACAGTGAAGCGACTGCATCAGTCTACAAGGGAAGACCTATGCATGTCATCTATCTGGACCTCTGCAAGGCCTTTGACATGGTCCCCCACAACATCATTATCTCTAAGTTGAAGAATTATGGGTTCGATGAGCAGACTACTGAGTGGGTAAAGAACTGGCTAGATGGTTGCATCCAAAGAGTGATGGTCAACAGCTCAATGTCTAGGTGGAGGAAAGCAATGAGTGGTATCCCACTGTGGGGTCTGTATTGGAACCAGTGTTCATAAACGTGTCATTCATAAATTACATTGACAGAGGCATTGAGTGCACCCTCAGCAAGTTTGTGGACGATACCAAGCTAGGGGCTGCAGTTGATATGCCTGACGGACAGGATGCCATCTAGAGGGACCTGGATAGACTGGAGAGGTGGGCACAGATGAACCTTATTAGGTCCAGCAAGGCCAAGTGCAGAGTCCTGCATCTGGGGCAGGGCAACTGGCATTATCAGTATCTGCTGGGAGAGGATCTACTGGAGAGCAGTCCTGTGGAAAGGGGCTTAGGGGTGCTGGTGGGCGAAAAACTGGACATGAGCTGCCAGTGTGCAATCGCAGCCCAGAAGGCAAATGACATTCTGGGCTGCATCAGAAGAACTGTGGCCAGCAGACCAAGAGAGGCGATTCTGCCCCTCTACTCTGCCCTGGTGAGACCTCACCTGGAGTACTGTGTCCAGTTCTGGAGCCCCCAGCACAAGAAGGATGTAGACAGACTGCAGCATGTCCAGAGAAGGGCCACTAAAACAATCAGGGGAATGGAGCATCTCTCATATGAAGACAAGTTGAGAGAGTTGGGGCTCTTCAGCCTGGAGAAAAGAAGGCTCCTGGGGGGACCTTCCAGTACCTGAGGGAGGCCTACATGAAGGCAGGGAAAGGTCTTTTCAAGGTTAGTACAGGTAAGACAAGGAGCAGTGGGTTCAAGCTGGGAAAGGATAGATTTAGGCTGGATATTAGAAAAAAAAGTCTGATCACTGGAATGGGGTGCTCAGAGAGGTGGTGGGGGCCCCATCCCTGGAGTTACTTCAGGTCAGGCTTGATGAGGCTCTGAGCAACTTTATCTAGGTAGAGTTGTCCCTGTGTGGGGAGGTTGGACTGGATGACCTCTAGAGGCCCTTCTCAGCCTAGAACATTCTATGAGTCTAAAAGACTGCATAGAAGTGAGAACTGCAGACAAAACAACACGCGCTAGGAGCCTAACAAATGTAACACACTGCACTCTGATGCCCTTTTTCACTATAGTGTTTCATCTTCACACAGCCAGCCCTGAGGATTACAGCAGCTCAGTACCACAAAGCCCTCCATTTGGGCACAAGTCAGAGCAACTCTACCCAAATTGAATCCTTCCACTCCCTCAGGCAAAGTGGCAAATCTTACTTCTCGATCAAAATAGGCCATGCCCTCCCTAACAACAAGAACTATATTAAGCATTTTGATTTATGCATAAGCGATAGTACTTGGTCAGTACAACCTACCATTCTTTAAACCCGTTACTCAATATCCATCTCCTTAGCTCACCCACCCTTCTTGAACACGGTAAAATGAACTGGTCACAACAGGCCACCGTAAAGTTCAAAAACAACATGGTACAAACCTTGTAAGTCATTAGATCAGACAGCAACATAACGTGTCTCCTGTCAATGCTCATACCGTGGTTCACCATTGTATACTGAATCTCATTGATAATGGTAGTCCGAGCAGCTTCAATTCCTAGTGTCTTCTCTACCTGCACAAGAGTTTGTTAGATTAGTGAAGAACCAAATGCTTGGAGCAAGTATGTTCCTGGAACAAGTGCCATCTGCTGCCAAATAATACTTCATTACTATCTTTTTCCATTTCTCCATTTAAAAAGTATTTAATAAGGATGCTATCAGGGGAAAAAGCCCCACAGCACCCATTTGAACGTTACCTCATAAGTGTTGTTAGAAGATGTTTTTGTCCCTTTCACTCCATGAGTAGCCATAACAGCTCGTAGATTATCACCTTCAACTAGAAGTTTATATTTTTCCTTTCCACTTTGTTCATCAATATGAATGACAGCTCGGGAAACCTCTGGTATACCCTGCACTACAACCTTCACGAAAGAAAAACAACTTAGTAACTTGGATGCACATAGTAATGTGGTATGGAAAGGTAACCTTCATCAGAATTCAAACCTCCTTAGAAGCTCACCCCTGGAGTAACTGCTCAATTAAGATACTTATGAAGTTAGATTTCCTGTTCTTAAACACACTAGTACAAATGTGGCATTCACACTGTACTATTAACCTTACTCACTACCTACATTTTGCATTTTATGCCAGATATACTCAGACTTCAGTCTCTGAACGGTGGTAGGTCCATACAACTGAAAGATCATCCTTCACTTACTACTGTTTTTTAAAATCCAAAGCAGTCGCCTCACAGAAAGCTGCAAAAATGCCAGATAATGTTACGTGGTTTATTTCTAGATGCAACTGGAAGATGATGCGACTATTTTATAGAACTACTGCACTCAGAAGGCTTCAGTAAATGCTGTAACAAAAGTATCACAGCTTCGATTTTATTTAAAAAGATGAGTAAAAGAGGCTTAGTTTCAATTGTAAAGCAGTAGCATCACAGCCCGAGAGTTATGGATTATCTTCATTGTCAATACTGACAAGAATGACTGTCTTCCCATTACAGAACCTCAAATTATTACTACTGATTACCTCCTACAAAAAAATAAGACAGCCTTTGCTTTTACCTTTGGTAATTCTTCCTTCAGATACTGCAATACATAATACATCGAACTCTTGCTATTTTCACGAGGTGTCACACATACAACTGCTTCTCCATGGACAGCAACATCCCCAGGCTTTACTCTGAGTTTAGATACGCAAATAGAGTAGCGCACAGTCTCTGCATTCACCTGTGGCACAAGTCAGCCAGTGAACATCAGCGTATTTCTTTCAGCCTATCTCAATCAGCTCAAATACATGCAGCAGTCTTTCAGCAGAATTACAAAGCACAATGAAGAAAAAAATAAAGAATTGTTACTCCTGTAAGTTGTGTGAAATAGCATCTACGCCGTGGGTGCTGGTCTGTATTGTACCTAGTGGATAGAGACAGCATCCTTGAATTTAGCAAGGTGCCCAGAAATTCTCTCATTTCCAAATAAAGGAAATACTGTCTTTACAAGGTACAAAAACGGAAAAACCCACACATAACTTAGCCACAGGAAATCTCTTGTTCAAGTTTTTTAATTTCCAATGGTCTGATTTTTGTTTCCAAGACACGATTAAAACAGCCTTTGGAACTTACCCATGGTGTATTCTGCACGAGAACTTAGTAACTCACCTCTAATCTCAATAGTCTAATGCGTTCTAAAGACAACTTCACGAGGATGAAACAGTCATCTGGAAGAAACACTTCTTCAATATATTCTGAAATCTTTGAGAGATAAGGACAAAACACTTAGCATGTGACAGTAGTTAAAATGCCCTATAGCAGTTGTTCACATTTAAAGCAACAGCAACAACAGAATTTTTCCCACCTCTCCTAATAAAGTTTTCTCAATTCTTCCTTTAACCAGACGGGCAAAATCAGGATCATCATCTTTGTCCAACTGTGCTGTTATAATAGGGGTGCTATAAAGAATAAAACACACGAAAAAAGAAAATCCAGTTAAGAAACTGGCTTTTCTGTATTTATAGATGGTTGAATTACAGCTTGTCTTATGGAACCAAGTAGTTAATGAGATAAGGGACCTACAGCTTCCTCAGGTACATTTAAGAAATCGTGTGTTTATGTACTTCAGGCTAGTAAAACTAAGAACACACACAGAAGATGATAACACAACAAACTAGTGTCTACTTACACAGCATACAGTATCCTGGTATGGCTTAATGGATACCTAGAAAAAGGCATGCTGCAACTGCTGCTAAACCCCAGAAAGGTTTTTCAACATATGAGACACCTAATGGAATATTAAGGTTTATTAATATTAAATCAAATAAGCAACCACGTCACCGCATTTGATTTTAAGAAGAATAAAACTCGTAGAAGTGATACTTAGGGCTAGAGAATGGATTTTGCCTATTTTGGTACTCTGGTGTTTCATTACTGCCTCGTACATCACTGGGAAAAGGAAATGCTGTAGCATTTCACAGATTTATCCACCACGGTTCACTTAAGCAAACGGGAAAAACTCAAACCAAGACAACGTTCGTACCTAATAGCCTTTGAGGCATTAATGATTTCTTTGATTCTTGGCACACCCAAAGTAATGTTCATTGAAGCCACACCAGCAAAATGGAAAGTCTTCAGAGTCATCTGCGTGCCAGGCTCACCAATGCTCTGTGCACAAAGAGCTCCTACTGCAGAACCAGGCTCCATCTGCGCCCTGGTAAAGAAATTCATTACAGAATACAGAAATACACAGAAGATTCAAAAAGGCATAAAATCCTCAGCAAGCAAAGACAGAAACTAGTCTGGTATACACATTAGAAGTTTTGTTTGGTTGGTTTTTTTTAAATAAACAAATGTTTCAAAATTAAAAGGTCACAAATGCTGAAGACACTGAACTCATGCAAGGCAAACAAGTCCCGACGTTCCACAGATCCAGTACAACAGGCAAAAATGCTTGTTGTCATTTTCTAAGCACCGATCCCACTCAGGGAATTCCAAACACTAACATTTTCAGCAAACCTCTTTAATGTTCAAGCACAAAAGACCTTTAAGTAGACTTCTTTGAGAAATTATGTGTAATGCTTTTTAAACAGAACAAAATCCAGATATGAACACCTTCTTGTTTTCATCTTACTTAAAAGCCCTGTACTGACAACCTACTTTCCCTTCAAGTTACGCATGTAGTGTGATCAGCCCCACGTTTGCCCCTTTCTAAAGCGTATGTACTCTGAGAACTGGTTGACCTTAAAGGACAAAATATTAAGACCACTACACATTGGTCTCAAAATGAGACATGAGGGCTGGTTTACATTCTCCCCCAGAATTTTGCTCAGTTTCTGCAGTTCATGTTCTTCAGCTTTCAGAGTGCAATGTGTGATCTGTTTTTCTAGAGCAAATACAATCTCTAGACTGGAGGCACAATATTGCTTCCTAAACGCATGTAATGGCATCTTGCATTTTCCTTGATGAGCTCTTACCAAGCACAAAGTTATAACAATAATTTAGCTTCTGACACCTAGAGGAAAATATATTCTGTGAAACTGTAAAGTAAAACTCTTTTAATAGAGGTTACTGTTTTGATTATTGTTTGGAGATCTCTTTACATTCATATCATATATAAAAAAATTGATGAAATCCCAGTTGAGTCATTTCACCTTGTACAATGACAACAATCTATAGAACACAATCACCATAGCAATTAGAACTGTTCCAAGGACTAAATCTTCTAACCATCTTTCAGTTGTCAAATCAGCATAATATAGTGCGCTAGAACAACCTGCTACCATCAAACAGGATTAAGAATTTAACATACACCTGACTTTTCCAAAAAAAGAAAAATTGGTAAGCAAGTGATGCAGGTGTGTGAGGCCACAAAACAGATGTTACCAATGGCTGCACGCCAACGCACAAACCCAACCAGTCTAAGTAGATTGACTCGTTCTCAGGAACAAGGATACATTCTCAAGGATATTCTCCAGGATAAGAAGAGAGACAAACACCCACACTATCACTATCTCACTAGAGGCTAAAGAAAAACAAATACAAGTTTCCTATTAGGGCATAACAGATTCAAGAACATGTTAGCGTGAAGTGTGGCATAACTCTTCAGACTGTAGATCAAAAATAACCGTTAAGAATCATATGGATTTGGAAGCAATCTATTCGGACGTTATTTTAAAGCTGCAACACTTCAGAAGTTTGTAACTATCTCCTGCAAGAAGACGAGGAAAGGAACATCTTGCCTTAACAAACCCACCTGTAGATGGGGATTCCTTTGGGTTTTTTCTTTCCATTCTACGTTTGCCTTGCAGTATTATATTAGGGACAACTGTTTCATATTCGTTATGTGTAGTGCATTCACAACAGAACCAACATACAGCAAAATACACTCCTAAATTGCAAATCAAGCAATAAATGAATTGGGGATGGGATCAGATAAATTGAGAGTAAATTACAGGCTAAACACTTACCTCATGTATTTGTCCCTACAAGTTTCCAGAAACTTCTCCAGCTGTGTTGGAGTAATCCTATCCAACTGATATAAAACTCGTGGCTGAAAAGTGAATAGAAGAACTGGAAAAGTCATATCTTATGAGGATTTAACATAACTCTAAAGATACCCCTTGGGAAGTATTTACCTCTGTTGTGCCATTGTCATTAATGCCATACTTGTCCCTAGTTTTTTTAATCTTCTCAGAAGCACCTTTGATGAATTTTCTAATTTCCTGAAATTACATCAAAACAACAGTAAGCAAAAGACATGAACTTCCAATTGAAGTCTCCAGCAGTAACTTATTCGCTTAGAGCTCCCAAGGGAATGTTTACAATAACACATTAACAGTAGACAATATGAGGAAAGCACCACTGAAACTTAAGACACACAGAGAATTAGGCAAACAAGATTCACTCTTGTGTAACCATAAATTAGTAGCAGGACATGAGCAATGCAGTCCACATTGAATAAAAGCATCCTTCCTGAGTACATTCTAAAATAAATCAGATATTTTACTTTGGTTCATCCTTCCTTCCTTCCTATCCATATTTACTGAAACTGATTGTACCACCAAAATACATAATAATAATAACAATGCCAAATGCTTTATACTGACACCAACATATTCATTTCTCAGTATTCCAAACATGTCAAAGTGGAATGACTGGCATGAGACAAGTATGCAAAGGACACCTGCTGAATACATTTCAGAGATTCAAGATGCTCTTTATTCAAAGCCCCAGCGGGTGGGACCCTCAAAATTGATATAGTCACATCAGTCTCCCTAACATAGCTCAAACAACTTCTCTATGCCATAGAGAGGCCGTGTAGATAGTTGCATTCAACATGCAGTACTACCTAAACCTTTCACGCTCTTATCACATTTACCCAGCAGTGGTTCTAGTTGTCTTTACTGGAACAGAAACTGAAGCAATACTGTGAGAAAAATATCCAACATTATGCTTTGCATACAGAAATAATGAGGTCTGTGATTAAACTCTTCCATAAAAATGGACCCTGTAAGACTCAGTACTGCAGCAGAGGCTTATAAAAACTAAGATATAAACAAAAAGAAACAGGGAATCCTTCCCATGTACTTTAGCAATGATTCAGAAAAGCCTCCATGCAGGAGTGAGTAGTTTGATTTATCATAGAATCATTAGGGATTGGAAGGTACCTCGAAAGATCATCTAGTCCAATCCCCCTGCCACAGCAGGATCACCTAGACCAAGTTCCACAAGAACGTAACAAGGCGGGCTTTAAACGTCTCCAGAGAAGGAGACTCCACAACTCCCCTGGGCAGCCTGTTCCAGTGCTCTGTCACCCTCACTTCTCATATTTATGTGGAACCTCCTATGTTCCAGCTTACACCCACTGCCCCTTGTCCTATCACTAGATGACACTGAG
>JAOXOE010000632.1:7428764-7448229 GCA_028565055.1 Phoeniculus purpureus | reverse complement strand
CCCTCAGCCTCTCCTCATAGGGCATGTCTTCCAGCCCCTTCACCAGCTTGGTTGCCCTTCTCTGGACTCAGTTACCTTAGTGAACATAAAGGCTTTAATACTGATTCCATTTTAATAAGATTCACATTCTGTAGACATCTTCTGAAGTTATCATTTTACATTACTGAAAGCTCAACCTGAACTATAAACTTCTGTATTCTTTCTACAAACACTCATCTTCTATACTGTAGTGTAATTCCACTGTAAGCATTAAAAAAAAGCAGCTCTTCAAATCCGGAAGCTATTGGAAATATTTTCAGTTTACTAGTATCACCAGCATGATGTAACCAGCAACAATTACATCAACCTTCTCAGTGTCTCTACACAGTGACCGTACCATGGTATCGTAAGACGCTGTATTTAATGATACAGTTTCACAACAGTATTACCAGTAACATTGGGGAAAAAAAAGAAAAAAACTAAATACATCAGTCAGAAAAAAAGAAATTGTGAGATTTTATTTTTTGTATGGCTGTGTATTTGTATTTTTCTTTTGCACTTTTGAAGAAAACTGTTTTTGATATCCTACAACAAACTCTCTGTCATTAGCTAAGATGCAGCTGGTACTTCCTTGGATAGGAGAAACTACTTTTCAGGTTTAGTTTTGCTGACGATACTGTTCATTTGTACCTTTTCATTGGTCCATTTGTTGATGGTCAAAGAAGCACTCTTGTCTGACAAAACCTTAAAGCTTTCAGAACAGATGGAACAAAAGATCGATGCAGGAGAACCAAACGAAAGTACGCAGGCACAAAATTGGTTCTAACCAAGTCCTTGGAAAATGTGTGGTCGTTATGGAGGTTTTGGGTAGTTTTTAAGATCACAGGACAGAAGTTGAACAAATAAGCAATTTCCCATGTTCTGCTTGGTTCTAGTCATTTGTGGCGCTGGATGGTTTTCCTTTTCCTCCTCTTGAAAAAGCAGCAGCACCTGCAATTGTGACATGATTTACACAATATTAAAAGAAATCATAAACTAAATTGTTCACAGTATTTGTTTTATGTGAGGTATGTTTTCCAGTTACAGCCACCACAAGGAACACTAAGCTCTATTGCAGGGGACTGATGTACTAGCAAAAGAAACTTTAGTAGAGGTATTTCTGATTATAATTTTCACCTTTTTTGGGAAAAAATATTAAATCCTAAAAGCTGTAATAAAAACAGATATTAAGTTTAGTCTATTGTCTAAGGGTATCAAAAGCATGGGCATTATAGGCTGACTTAAAAATGTATATGCTAGAATACAGAATTACCTAAGTATTCTTTTCACTTTAAGTGGCAACATGCCAAAGAAAGCCTGAGCTTAAGATTATGTCACTTGAACAGTGCACTTGCGACACTATAGTTGCTAACACAAGAAAATAATTTGAGCTTCCTTTGTCAACTTGGAAAAATTCTCCCCAAAGCTATACTCCAAAATGTTTAAGAAAATTGTTAGGAACAACAAAATTAATGTTCTCATTCAATGCTGTGACTATATTGAAAAATCACAGCTCTAAGTGTATTGACGTATACTGCTTTATTGCATACTACATGAAAGACATTCAAGCTGAAAAAACCTGCAAATTTGACTTAACAAACAGAGACAATCTGAAGGTAACAGAAAAAACACTACAAAAGGTAAAATAATTTGAGTTAGGGATAGACTGCAGAAGTCCAGGAAGTATTTTTGAAAAAAAACTAAAAAGGTAATTAACAAATACAGAAATAAACATTTTCATTTCTATGTAATGTTAGCCTTGTTTTAAGGAACTCCCAGACCCTGACCGCTATGTTTAAAAATAAAGCTTCTACTTAGTAAATTATTTACAGTTATTTACATGCAAGCTGTCTACTTTAACAGATCTTGCCCCGTGGAGTTCTGCAGTTTGGTTACTGAATTGTCACTTGCAGTGCTATATACTCAAGAGTCACTTAAACCATGAAGTACAACAGAAGTGAAAATATAAACATACTGCATCGATAGCCTATTACTAAGTCCTTAAGTTCACCAAGAGTTTTATGACACTGAAATTCCAAAAGAGTCCTGCTGATCTAGTCCAGGATATAGGAAATGGGGAAAGCACTTGAAAACCAGGGAGATTAAGGGTCTAAAATATAAAGTTCTACAGGGGGTGAGAACAACATCCAAAGCAAAGGGAGACAGAAGTTACCTTCTCAAAATATCCAAGGGCACCCTGTCGCTCAGTCATTGAAAAAGTAGCAGTGGGCAGAGGCAGACCAGAGCTGCTCTAAGAGTTATATAACTTTCAGTAGAAAAAACACATTGGTTATTAATGGAGAGGAAGCCCAAAATTAAAATTCAGTAGGGGAAACTACATATATATTTTTAGAGCTAGCAGAAATGTCACACTGTATTTATTAGTTTTCAGGTACTTCTAAAAGAAAATTGAGTTTGAAGGCTAGTAGCCATTACGTGCAACTGAAATCCCCACATAACTGCTAACCCTTTTTCTTAGCATCTGCCTACAACTGCTAATGTCTAATAGTACTTAAACTTTGCATTTATGTGCAGATGTATAGAGAACAATTCAGTTTAATCTTTCTTCTATCCCAGCCTTTTCTCAAGTAGTTTATGCATGTATATACAACAAATGTCATATTAAAATAAAGCAACTTAATACTGATTCCTCCATCTCAATATAAACTATTCTATGATCTCTTAAAGGAGGAAACCCTACCCTGGACTGCAATGATAAATCACTTTTGTACCTGTTAAAGATTAGGTGGTCTCAAAGAAAGCTTGCAGAAAATAATTGACTTCATTCATAAGTTTAGTATATATAGAATATTGGTTACATAAGTAAAAGTGTTAAAGAACACCTTGTAGTTAATTGTGAAGAAAGAAACTAGAATTTAAATTATTTTCTGTGTAACATTTTGCTAAAATATGGAGCATGACTCAAAGGAACAGATCACATTTCTTAAAAGTTTAAGACTGCTTGGATCCTCTATGTAATTCAAGGACCCTCTAAGTTTTCTTGTTTTCCTTCCCACAAAATTGTAACTGGTATTTGCTCTAAACCTCAATCTCATACTGTCCTTTATTCCTTCTCCATAGCCTGTTACCAGAGAAAAAGGGCACCATGTAATGAGAAATTCAAGAGTTCTACCTTTAATGAACATAAAGCAGTGGGTTATTTTATCTCCTGGTCTTTTGGAGTTTGTGAAATACTATTATAAAGAGCAGAATTTCTTTTAACAGGTTTTGGGTTTTGTAACAATAAGCTACAAAGTAGTTACTCAACTGTATTGTGGTTCATGAAATTTCACTAAATGATCAAGTGTGGGAAGGTAAATCTCGTAATAATACACATCTAAAAGATGTTAAAGAAATGGAAATTCTACAGAGCTCTGTAAACTAAAGAACTGACTTGGAAACTTATTAAAAAGTGTATTTATCAGCCATTTGCTAGACCTGTGTCAAAACTTCCGAGGCCAAGTAAAATTTTTTTTAAATATATGCATAGTTGTCTTGGAAATAATACAGATCATACTACAATGCCTGATAGTAAATGTTATGAAAGAATCATAATCCTGAAATTATACATCCAAGGCACATAATCTCTTAAGAATGCAATTTAGAACTGATCTGCAGACAGTTCTACTGCCACTAGAGGGCAACATTGTCACTTTTATATATATACGTTACATCGCTTGAAGGAATTTTTAACGCTATAGACAGTTGAACTATGAATGAATACTAACCACAATTATATAATATTATTCAATACACGCACAAGATGCATAGCAATGGATATGTTTTGAAAATTTATACAAAAGAAATTTTAAGAAATGCTTTTTATAAAAAGCATGTCATGATTGGTAAACTTTTTCTGCTTTCTGTAGCAGACAGCATAATACAATCTACAAAACTCAAGAAACCACTTTTTTTTTTACAATCTAAAGTGACCTTTGAGATACTAACAACCTCAGTTTTATGGTTATGAACAATTTTGTCATGCTTAAAACATCAAGTCTTTTTTCTGTTAAATACCCTTCCCTTTAGCACTTAAACATTCACCTTGGCACAACATGCTAAAGCTATTTCAGTTCCCATTTGTGTTTATATTTGTGTTGTGTTTACATTTGTATTCTCCATTTGCATTCCTGTATTTGTCACATAACACGTGGCAGCACATCACTGCAAGATCATTAACAGATGTTTAAAGTGGCAAAAAAAAAAAGAGTGACAAAAACAGGGATGTATAAACTTTCCATGTTTGTCCTTCTCTGTCTTCTCATGACAGAGCCTTTTGTTTATCCAAATTACCTGTGCTTTTCCAAAAGTTAAGGAGAGAAAGGTTAATTGCTCAGTGATAACTGTAAAACTATATGTAGAATACAAATCTACAAGTGCCAGGGCAGAATAGTGATCAGGTTAATTTTCTCTTTGCTTTACAATTCCAGTAGGCAACAAATAAGGCTGCAATCTATTTTTGCAAAAAAGCAACCAACCAATAAATTCACACACACAAAAAACCCACAGCCAATCAAAAAAAAAGTCAATCAAAACCAAACAGCCACTACTAAGGCATGCTTGCTGCACAAGCAACATCTGAGGAGCATGAAGATTACAAGGCATGTGAGTTAGAATAGATACTGCATGTGAGTTCACAAACATGCATAACAATGGAAGTGTTAGATGAATGTTTCAAAAGGCTGAGATCCTTACTGAAAAAAGACCCTATCCTTTATGATTTACAATGTCTCAACTGAAATAGTGACACAATTTGTATTCAGCTAAACATTACTTGTGTTCATAGTTAAAATCACACATTATAGGGCAGTCTTTCTTCAATCTTTAAATGATATATTTATGTTAAGCTTCTAAAATACTAAAAAAACCTAGAACAAAGAATGAAGTGTTTCTTAAAAAGAAACACTCAACTTTGTCTCCTTAGAGTATGAGGAAGTGTTACAAGCAGAAGATATCAGCAAGAAGTTTTTTCATATTTTCAGGGGAAATATTATAAAAGAGGCACAAAGTAGGAATCTTTTGATAAAACAATGTCTCCTTAAAAACAAAAAGGTCTGTATCACAGATGTGCAAGATACTAACAGCGTAGACAATCTAGCTGTGGAAATTCTACAAATGGATGTTTAATGCCTCGACACCTGACAATATTAAGCATGTTAAAATGTAAAAAAACCTAAAACTCAGAAGTATTGTTACTAAGAAGATGCATAACTATACACTAACATCTAATAGCTATGCTGGAGAGGGTGTGTATGCATGTACTCTATTACCCACTAAAAATTAGTAAATACAGCATGCTACAAACTACACAACTTAGAAACGTGCAAGATTTGAAGCAGGCAAAACAGCTTCTGAAGGTGGCTGCTTGTAAAAACTGTTAATTGTTTCACAATATAATAATTCACAGGTATTGGGATTTCCAAATGAACTTGTTAAGTTGTCTGAAATTAGTTTTAAATCAAGTAATAAGAACATAGCCCCTGGGGCTACTTCTGCCTGCCTGTGCTGTAAAACTCACCACATGTTCAGCACTTTCTGACAGCTATAAAGAAAGGAAAGAGAGAATCAGAATACCACACACAGGAAAAATTTCACATCTTTTATACACAGCTTCCAGCAGTTGGAACACTATCTTAAAATAAATATTTCAAAATTTGTGGAAATACCAAAACTACATGCACTTTTCTAGCAGAGAGATGTTGTTATTGTTACTGAGGACAATCTAAAAAGCACAAACTATAGAAAGTTCATTTAAGTGTTTTAAAACAAAATTCAGTATAGCACTGTAGTTTTGCTCCACACCAGTGGTACTCAATTTACATCATATGTCTTTGAATAACAAGAGAAAATTTTGAAGTAGCTAAGCCCACATGATCCAAAGAACATAAAAAGATGGACATACTTAGTTTCATCCACTACTTCTACTTCCGCAGGAGCTGTGATGGGTGCATTTGAACGGCCTGCAGTTGGGTCATCTGTGTTCAGTTCTCCATTTGTTGAGCTCACTACCTGAAACAATCAGAAATATCTGAAATTATGCTGATGCCAGAGATACATTTGTCATTCCTAAAATGACAAAACATCTTCAAAAGTGTTTTTTAAATTTTACCTCAGTAATAGTATTTTTTCTAGATTTCATTTGTGCATACCTGCATTCTTGCTGTTTTTCCGTCCTGTTTACTAGACATCAAAATGAATAGACCAAGAAAAGCAATTTTGCTGATCAGGTTTGATTATGTCCTTCATGTGTCCTCAGAGCCTCAACAGAAAGCATAAAGCCCTTTCCTATTATCAATTCAGCCTTCACCTATTCTCTGTTTCTTTAATGTACTTAAGTGTCTCAGTTTACTTTTTTATGTCACTCAGTTCTGTTGTATCTTAAAGAATGATCACCAGGAGAGCAGAAAATATAGACATTATCTAGAGTGTTGCCAGTGTAAGGTTTTTCACTATTAGGGCACAAGAACACTTAGCACTGTGGAAAAAAGAGGTTATAGTAATCTTCATTCTCATTAACTTACTCTAAAATTCCTCGACTTCCTGAGCCACCAGGAAAACTGGTTGAGTATGTCTATTGTGAGTATAAATGAAATTGAACAAAATATTCCCTTTCAGTTTCTGTCAGTTTTTCTGCATGACAAATGGAGCTATTGTAAAGGCATTTTCTTTATTAATCTCACAGTTATCTGCCACCAAATGGCTAACTGTGTATATACAAGTGCATATTTGGTCAGGGCAGCTATGAGTCCTAACTGACCACTAAAATTCCAAGAGGTCTACTAGCAACAAGGAGCAGCAAATTATTAGACAAATAACATTGCATAAAATATTGTTCTGGCTAAATAACATAAAAGCATGAAGAAAACATCTTTAAACACTCATCTACAGGAGAGCGGATTGAAATCCTGCCCAATGAACCTGGTGGCCTTCTATGAACAGGTCACAACATTAATGGATGAGGGGGCAAGCAGCTGATGTCATTTACCTGGACCTGAGCAAAGCCTTTGATACTGTCCTGCACCACATTCTGGTCTCCAAGCTGGTAGAACATGGATTTGATGGGTGGACCACTAGATGGATAAAGAGTTGGCTTCATGGCCGCACCCAGAGAGTGACTGTCAATGGGTCCATGTCCAACTGGAGGCCAGTGACAAGTGGAGTCCCTCAGGGATCAGCCTGAGACCAGTCTTGTTCAACATCTTTGTTGGTGACATGGACACAGGCATTGAGTGCACCCTCAGCAAGTTTGCTGATGACACCAAGCTGTCTGATGCAGCAGATACTCTGTAGGATGTAAGGTCCTGCATCTGGGTTGAGGCAATACTAAGCACAATATAATTAATTAGTTTTTTATCAATCTAACTGAAGGAATTCTGGGAATTGGACACTATTTCTGTGATGACATGTAGGTCAGCAGAGTTCCAACCAGGTGATTAAAATTTCTTTCCTGTGACGGGGATGGCAGGAACACTACACATTCAGTCACAGAAACAGGTAGGAATTTATTTTAAGAAATCATAAGACCTGACAGAGGGGTTGCAGTAGATGACCTTGAAAGTCCACTCCAACCCCTAACATTCTGTGATTCTCTGTGTGTGATCAGGTATCCTAAACTAAACATCCTGGGTTAGTAGAATTTCTTACAAATATCTTAATACTTGCCCGTATTTGTGGTAAGGGAAAACAATATGATCTCAACCATATAAACAGGTATCTTACTGTGCAGATCATTTCATTGCTACTTGTGAAATATCCAGCTCTAACCATGACAGGCAGAGTGGAAATAGAGTGATTGCATAGGAAGAACATGCTAAGTATTAAGACAGGATTACTCATGAAAATGTAAGGGTAAAAAATTTGCTCAAGTAGTCCACCAAATGAATTTTGGATCTAAAGGACCCAAACCATAACTACACAACTAATCTCAGGTACAGCTTCCACTAAATCCATATAAAGCAACGCCACCCAACTAAGACTGTAGTCAACCCTGCCTGCACTCCTAATAGTTCAGTACTTCTGTCTCATGATCCAGACTTAAGATAGAGTAAAAATGACATTTTCTAGAGGTCCTCAGACCTGTGCTCTAGGTTTAATTATAACAATTGATCAGAAACATAAGCTTTATCTTCCATTTACTCAAGCAGAGTAAGACACATCAAGAAACAAGACCAGTGATGCTCCTTTCTGAGCGGGAAGCAAAAAACACATACACCTCAGCATTCCTTACTGTTCTAAAGCACAGGGCACTGCACAACTATTTGCAAGAACTCCTCTTTTCCTACAAAAAACAGATAAAAAAATTTGACTTTTAATAAAATATCAAACACAGTCCCCACTCCAGCATCTATGGACCTCTCATACAGCGTTCTGCTTCACACTTCTTCCCTAGGAGTTCAATCATTCACCTTTATCTTCTTCGACCAAAAAAAAGGATCAAAGTCAAGCATGAACACGTTCTTCATTTGTACTGGAAAATATGAAAGCAGGTATCTAAGAATCCTTTCTATATTAATGAATTAGTGGCACGTATTATTTTTCAACAATCAGTTGAAAATATTCATCTTTCCCTTCTGATGATAAAAACGGCTGGGAGAAAGTAAGAACACCATGAGAAAAATCTATCAAAGCTTATTCTTCTAATTTGTCCATCTATCACCAGTAGATTAAGTACATTTTGGAAAGGCAAGGAGATCAGCAAAAAATTGCTTTGCTCTTTTGCTTCAAAGTTCCTACTAGTCTTTGTCAACAACACTATTCAGGTCCCTTCACAACCTCTTCTGGCAATTGTTAAAAGAAATCTGCAAGATTTGAGCAACTCAGCAAACCAAAAAAACCTCTGATTTATCAAAGGGCTTTTTTGTTTTGGTTTTCTGGAGAGAGAAGGGGTGGGGGGGGGGAGAGAGAGAGAGAGAGAGAGATTGAGAGAGAGTGTGTGTGTGTGTGTGTGTGTGTGTGCGATTCAATCATGGTTGAGGTCATGCTAACAAGATAAATTCAGCTTTAAAGAAGCAATAACATTCTTCTACTTAGGTCAATGGTCTGCCATATGGTAACAAAGAACAAAGCTTATTTCAGGGTTTCCTGAAATACATTTATGCATTAATATAACCGTAATTCATTTATGATTACATAAGAGGAAGCAGAGAATCTGTAACAACCTGCTTGGTTATTCTTTTCTTAAATTTTATCAAACTGACTTCAAAACTGAATACTACTACTTGACTGTTTTAGTTTGAGAAGCCTTTGTTTTCGAGGCAGCATTTGTCCTAAGTGTTTTTTCAATAAAGCAGAAGACTGCTTTTCCAAAGGAAATTCAACACGAACTTTGTAGAAACCTTCATACCAGGCTGCAGAAGATTGCCCTGCCTTGGTCTGGTTGACCAAAAAGTCATCCAGAGAGACCATCAAGGCAACCTTCTCCAGCCCTTCGCATTTACCATATGCACCCTCCAAAAAAGCAACCAAATATGATCAACTGTTTGTTGTATGGCTTAGTCCAGATGGGAGGAAAAAGTTAATCTTTCTAGAAAGAGTTGTTACCTCTGTAACAACTGATAGTTCAGAAACCAGCATCAGTTACACTTCTCTAGAATGATAAATATGTGAGTTGCACTCTCTAACTACTTGAAAACAGCTTTAGGAACAATCTTAATAAGATGAAGAAACCATTAATAAACCTGTAACAGAGCTGAATATTTATCTTTAAAAATAACAAAGACTCATTCAGAGCTCAAGAGGTATGAAGAAGTGCTTCAGTTCCATTATCAGTACGGCTACAACTGCATCATCTTAAAATCCTAACTTCTAAAAGTTAAGATCATAAAAATCTTAGAATCATTAGGTCATAGATTCATTTAAGTTTGAAATCCCCATTAAGATCATTGAATCTAGTAATCTAACTGTACTAAGCCCACCACTAGACCATGTCCTTAAGCTCCATATCTACATGATTTTAAAATATCTCCACGGATGGTGATTCAGCAGCCTCCCTGGGCAGGCTGTTCCAATGCTTGATAATGTTTTAATACAGAAATTTTTCCTAATGTCTAACCTAATCCTCCAGTATTGGTTGTTCCAGTATTCCTCAGCAGACTCAAGAAAGATGGGAAGCATAATTCATCTCATAATAGATTTGCATACGATTGTGGTGCAACAATGTTGATATTGAAGTTACTCTTTTACACCCTAAGACTCTGTTAGCAAAAAGTACGTGAACATTTTTCAATTACTAGTTAGTTTCAAATACTAATTTTCAGACACATAATTAAGTAAATTTCAAATTAGAGGTGTTATGTTACAGATTAACTTAAGCTACTCACCTATACACAAGTGGAAAATGAACCATTAACATGAAAATCTATCCTCACTAAAAATTAGTTCCTGCATACATAATCAGGTCTTTGGAAGCTTAACTCAGTGTTTTACTAATTACGCTTTTGGCAACTGAGGCAAACATTAAAATGAAGATACAAATAGATGTTGGACAGATTCCTGGGAGGTACAAGGTGGTTTTGCTAGATTTTCATATCTCGCAGGCAAAAGGATAATTTAGCATTAAACTGATCTTAAAGACGAGCAATGACTTAATGTCAGACAAAAAATAAATACATTTTAATATTTTAGACTCAACTTTTATTTGAACAGTTTTCTGTGGCACTTCTACAACTAGTATTCATGGAAGCAATTAAGAATCTAGCTAAACTAACTAGCTAATCATCCAGCTTAATAGCACGACTTAGTATCACTGCAACAAAGCAGTGTTTGACAATAATCAAGGGCTCAAATTCAAAAAAAAACCTGAAGATATTGTGTAGTTTCTAAGGTCCTTTTATAAGGAATTATGACCATTCCACGCTAAAAAGTGACCAAATTAAGCTGGCTTAAAAAATACAGATCTGCCATGATCTTCAAAGACACAGACCAGTTTTGCACACAGCTTTTCATATGCCAACTGTTTAGTCTCATTTGATGTAAAGCACATAACTCTGACAACCCATATCCTTCGAGAAAAAAAAATAACATTCCTAGCAAATGTCTCTAAAGGAAGCTTAACATATAGAACATTGCAGTAAAATCTCTTACAATTGTTACATTTCACTTGAGAAAGGGTAAAATGTTTAAATGCAACAACTGCAAAGGAGTTACATGATACACAGATGTTACACAGATGTAAATTAAAATAGGTGATTTTCTAACACACATCCTTCTCCCAAAACAATAAAGAAACAAAATTATATTGGAAGAAACAAATCCAAATCCAATTTGATTCCACACATGCTGTTCTCAGAAGATAAATGACTACATTTAAAACTGATATTATTGAGAGAATCATTGGAATGTAAGTGAAATATATCAAGTTCTAAAAACATTTACTAGAAGAAAGCATAGATAATATTTTTAAGTATTGGACCACCTAGTCAAAGCTCCCTGCCACAGCAGGATCACCTAGATCAAGTCACACAGGAATATGTCCAGGTAAGTTTTAAACGTCTCCAGAGAAGGAGACTCCACAACACCCCTGGGCAGCCTCTTCCAGCGCTCTGTCACACCCATTGTGAGAAAGTTTCTCATATTGATGTGGAACCTCCTATGTTCCAGCTTACACCCACTGCCCCTTGTCCTATCACTAGATGACACTGAGAAGAGCCTGGCCCCATCCTCCTGACACCCACCCTTCAAATATTTATAGACATCTTCAGAACGAAATCCTTTCCACCCTATTAGTTCTACCTGGAAACCATCATCATGTTTTATATAGTATCATCTCTCCTCCATTCACTCCAAAAACTTTTTTCACAAGTGAATTGCTTAACCACTATAAAAACATGTCTATTACATCAGATTTTGTTAAACCAGACTCTCAAAATAACATTTGTACTGGTATTTGAGGCATTTTCAGACAGCACATTATTTTCTGTGAATACCAGACCAAAGTTCAAACAAAAGAACCAACAACAGGAATGTGCAACTAGAACAGATGCTTCCAATTGTTTTCCCACCTGGATGACAAAGGAATGCATTAATACATTTCTGCCCCTTTTTGCCCTGTAGTAAGCCAATTGCAAAAATGAGGTACTCAAATAATATGTTTCCTCCACACACTAGAGTCAATAAGAACAGTGAGAAAGAAAAGGTTTTTCATTGTCAAAACTTTTATTCACACACCAGAACTAAAAGAGGAACTGACTGCTTCCTCTCAATTTGCATCAGTGTTGGCAGTTTACCCAAACCATAGATTAATTTCTGCTACAACAGAAAGAAAATGTTGCTTACTCTGTGGAGTTGATCTGTCTCTATGGAGCTGTCACCTTCCGTGCAACACTGGCCTATATGAGCACAGCCATATAACTTTCAGAGCAAGCCCAACAAAGCACTGGTTCTTTCACATAGTCTAAAATAAATTAAACTATTAAGTCCTTTAGTTTGGTCATGGACAAGAAGGTAAACTGACTCAGTAAAGCACTGTCTCGACATGGGGCTTGTCAGCAACATGTCAGCCAACTACACAGAGCCAATGTTCAGTCAGAACAGTAGTCCAGGCTATAACACCTGGTCACTAAGATGTTTGCATCATGTATCACAGCACTGAAGCTAGCAGTTCATTATGTAGGTGAAGCACTGCTAATATGAGACTCCTTACAGTTAAGAAGCCCACTGAAACAGAGTGGTACAGGCAGCCTCAGAAGATACAGAAATAACACAAGTACAGGCAGATCCACTTGGTCAGCTCTGCATATGTCAGTGCTGACTGCTGTATCAGAAATCAAAAATTTCCCTCAATCTGTACCTTCATATACTCAAATACAATCACATAGTAACACAACTGAAACTGTATCAGACAACAATCTGCTTTTCCATCAGCTGAATTCCCTTTAGCAAGGGCAGACTGCAGGCAGAATGAACACTTTCTCTTTTGGCAAAACGACTGTTCACACTACTGTTTTGTGGACAAGAGTGGATAATCCTGTTACAGGAACCTCCTGGCAGAATAAAACCAATAAGAAATATCTCTGTTCTGGGAAGGGCGAAGTAGAGGAAGGGATAGGAAACCATGAGAAAACATGCTAACATTCCTAAAGGCTGAGTTTTAGAACTGAAAATAACGTACTACAAAGTAGCACCCTCAAAGCTGTCAGGCTAAACTAAGGGGTCACCATTAAAACGAATTGCGTCAGTTGCTGAGGTTAACATCTAAATTACAATTCAACAAACAGAAGTGCGTGTATGTTACTCGGTTATTTTAGCACTATAGACACATCTCTAGCTAAAAAGCACTAGCATTAATGCTCACATAGTGCACACACATGCTACAATTACCTCGTTATACTTTTCATAACCTGTCTCAGTTAATGTCTTCGAGGATGAACAGAAAAAAAAGGGAAAGAGGAAAATGTAACTATTTTGTTACAGTTAATGTAACTAAAATGAAACTAAAGTGTAACTATAATGAAACTTAAGAATCTTAAACTAATGACTATTAAGGTGATGTCATCATACCTGTGCTTCTGAAGTTAATAGCAGTTAGTTAGATTTTCCTGATATGACTCAAAAGATGTTCATCTCAAAAAACACCTTCTTCTCCAAACTCTAATATTCATATATTGCCTATTTTTTTTCCTTCAAAGCTGCCATTCAGATTTACAGTGTATTTCAAGTATGTGAAATAGATGTAAGTATATGCTGTATACACAGCACATTTCACGATGTGGCATCTGGAAATGTGGTTTAGTGGGGCATGGTGGCATTAGGGTTAGGGTTGGACTTACGATCTTTCAATTCTTTTTCAACCTTAATGATTCTATGATCCTATTCATCTAAGTGTGGATATAATTATGTTTACAACTCTGCTCACAGCAACACACTTTCACATCAGGTTTGTAAACTGCTTACTAGTTCTGTTACCGTCTGCTCTGAAGCACTGATGTGTTAAAAAAACCAAACCTTCAGAAGCTGATCACTAAATTCATGATGTTCTCATCAGAATACATAAATCAGAAGGCTCATCTAAGTAACAGTATCACACGTCCAGAGGCAGGTTAATCAGCTTTTATCACTGTCTCCTAAAGTAGTCTGAAGTGGGGCTGCTGTCAGATTTTAAAATTTCTTAATACAATAAATTGACTTTTACATTTCAAATAAGAATAAAATTAGCAGTCTTACCTCCCTCTACTCTAAATGTATAGAAATGTATTACTCAACAATTTACTGCTCCAGCAAATAGTGTATAACATTCAGCCATTGCTCCTACAGATTAATAAGACCATTGTATTGAATTTCTTTGATTTATAAGGAAAAGTCAGACCACAGTGTGATAAAAAAGTGAGATAACTACCTGCAGAAAACTCTCTTGGCAGCAAAGAAATTCATTCTTCTTCATGATGGACTCGGATGTTAATACTAATTCGTTTTTACTAAGGGCTGGTTCACTTCGGCACGGATACACAGCCTTAAGAGCAAAAAAAATCAGTTCCTCACATAAAACATATGTGCAGAAACAGCACTGTAAAAGTACAGAATATACATACACGTACTTGATTAACAGCATGCTTTAGTTTGGGTTTTCTCCTTTGGTTTTTTTTTACTACATAACATCAGACTATTGTGAGGAGAGCCCACATACACTTCTACTTGAAGGCACAGACAAAAGCATTTCCAATGCCATCAATTTATTATACTTACATTGCAGCAATCTTAAAAGCCTTTTACTGAAATAACTGTCACCTTTGAGGAGTGGGGAGGGAAACGAACCAACAAACCTCAAAGCTAAAACCAAACAAAACTTTGTTCAGTATTACAGAATCACAGAACATTAGGGATTAGAAGGACCTCGAAAGATCATCTAGTGCAATCCCCCTGCCAGAGCAAGGGGATTTTTCACAGTATGCTGCAAGTTATTAATAAATGCATCAGGCCTTTGATCCAAGAAGCAGTTCAACACAAAGAATGTGCATGTCTTGATTTAATAAGGAATTTACTTCAGACAAGTCCAATCTAGGACTGAACTAAACCCACAGTAATTCATCTAGTGAGTTGGATACTAAGTGCAACAACTATGGAAGTCTAAGCACAGACCTTATGCATAGCTTGGTACTAGTTGCTCACTTCTAATGTAAAAAACATCTCTAATACTTAACATACATGTTGAAAAACTGAACAAAACCACTCAAAAAGCAAATAAATTCTTCAACTGAAACTATTCTCCCACAATTTATTACGTCCTGGTACATCCTTGATAGAGTTTTTGCACTTCCAATAAAAATTTCGGTTATTCTTACTCTGATATTGTCTAGCACTCGCTTGAATTCCAGTGGTTCATCCTTCCCTTCCATTGCTGCAGGATCCAAGCCATCTCCTCCATAAATAAACTGTATGATGTCACCAGTAGAACTTCTGACTGTCAAATCATATTGTGAGCAAAGATCTTCAAGTGATTTCACCAGCCGTCTCTGCAAAAACAAGGAGACAAACAGTCCAAAGAAAGTAAATGGGACCTTTTTAGTTAAAGAATGGATAATACAATGTACAGAAACTGTACTCAAGAAGTAAATAAGATACAGTGATTGGAAGGCATGAAGAGCTATTTTAAGTCATAACATTATCATTAGGATATGCTCCCCAGATCACAGAATCCAACAAGAGTAAAATTTAAAGCAACAATGAAATTTCAAAATGCAGAGAACTGTTATCATACTGGAAACCTAATGCCAAGCTGCAGGAACCTACTGCAGTCTGAGAACCATTGGGTTTTCTTGACCAAATACTCTTATTCATCCAGTCTATTTCTCAAGGAATACAACACTGTGCATTTGGAAGCAAAACAAGATTATTTTCACTGACAGAATCTGAAGTGCAGCATTTTTTTACCAGTGTTACCTACTTCTCTTACATTAATTCATTGTATTGGGAAATCCCTTTACTACCACCTTTATTTCTCTCCCTCCCCTGCCCCAAAAAGGCAAATTACGAAGCATTCATGCATCAAACTGTTTTTACTTGAAAGATGGACTTCAGTGTTCTATGAAATAGGCTCACTAAAGAATACAAAAGGGCAATTTCTTTCAGTGAGGAATCATATGGTAAGATTAAGTAAATGTTCAGATTGATTTAAAAAAAACAAATCCCAGTTCCAAGGGCTACAATTTATTCATGTGGGCTGAAAGATTATGAGGAAAAATATTTTGCAGGTTGCTGACATATAACTGTGTATACTTATACACATGTAAATATTATTCTGTTGGTTTGGGATACAAATGGTCTAATTAGTTATCCACACCAAAAGGAATGGATTTCAGTCTTCATAGAGTTACTTGCTTATCTCTGAACATGTCCCCAGCCCCAAACTATTTTGGCTTTTCTCTTGCCTGCTACACTGGGAGGACTACACTCAAAATACTTTCACTGAAGTCTTAAGACAGCTAGCAAGAAGCTTTATTGGAAGGTCATTTGTTTTCAAAGGAGATACAGCCAGAGACACTGACATCTTGCAGAACTTGAAGTCCAAGTCTATATACGGCCAAGAAACTGACAGATGCACAAAGACAGCTTTAGCCGTGCTTCTGTCATTCAGACAAGCCTTTGTTAAACAAGCCAAAACAAAGACTTGTGTTTCAACATGAGAAACAGAAAACACACTACCTGA
This sequence comes from Phoeniculus purpureus, assembly GCA_028565055.1. Taxonomy (NCBI): domain Eukaryota; kingdom Metazoa; phylum Chordata; class Aves; order Bucerotiformes; family Phoeniculidae; genus Phoeniculus; species Phoeniculus purpureus. Next base: position 7,431,572 of record JAOXOE010000632.1, on the reverse strand, counting down.
AAAAGCACTCACAACTCAAATCTGTAACATACAGCAAAGTTTCCACCATTCACATGGGTTTTCAGAACACGTTACGTAGAAAATAGTCCTTAATACTACATAGAAGAACTTTTACCACCTACATTCAAGAATAAACAGCTGAATACAACTGCCTGAGGTCTGGTTCACAAACCTTACACCTACTAACCAAGCAGAGTAACATATTTCACAGTATAAATTACTGTTACATTAAAACCAAACTCCCACACACATAACCTATGCATTTCTCCCCCACCCTGCACCTTAATGTGCATAGAAGAAATAGCCTTATTTTACAGAGCTGATAAATCCTCCCATCCGCTGATAGTTACCTGCATATATCCAGTTTCAGCTGTTTTTACAGCTGTGTCAACCAGACCTTCTCGACCAGCCATTGTATGAAAAAAAAATTCAGTAGGAGTCAACCCAGAATAGAAGCTATTTGCAACAAACCCTTTTGCTGCTGGGAGCTACAGAAAGAACAGGGGAAAAAAGGGTGAAGATACAATGTACAGTCAGTACCTATGTATTACAGAAATTTAGCTCACACACAGCTTGTTTTATTTCAGACAATTAGCCATAACATACACTAACACAGAGCAATCATCTCAGCTGCATTCAGCTTTGAAGTTCAATGTCTGTAATTCAGATATGAACAAAGGCTTCAAATACTTTGCCTAGTTCTTCGAAACTAATCTAACAGACTTGTCCCTTCTTGCAAGCCTTGACATGCTTCTTGCCATTCCTTCCACATACTATATATATATATATATATACACACACCCCCCCTCCCCAATTTGCAAGACTTCACTTTCCCTTAAAAGTTGCAAGAACAAGAAGGGTGACAAAAACGTTCATTTTGCAATGGCATAACTGATGTATTTGCACTGCTGAAGACTAAGAAATCCAGAAAAAATATGACTGGATGCGTGCACAGAATTCTTTGAATTGTTTGCTCTCACTTCTGAGAAGAGCTCTTGAGAATAAACTTCATGCAGCATCACTTTAAGTCAAATATCATCAAACTGCCTCCATGTTTGCACATAACAACGTACAGCCTACAGAAAGGTTCATCTTAGAAGGTAATTCTTTTGCTGTTAACAGGTAGCACTTTCTAAATCAGTAAAAAGCTACAGTCAAAATTTAACTTTTTCTGTCTCCCCTAAATCCACAAAGTTTTTTTCTTATTTATTCTGAAAACAAGATTTCCATTAGAGAACTCAGAAGTTGAAATGTGGACACTTAATGACAAACATGTCGTGGCTACCATCTGACACTTGAGTTACTTAGCACACTAAGATTAATGGCTGTTACCTAGTACTGTCTCTACTGATGATGACATTTCAGAGAGTTTAAAAAGAAAACAAACCCCAAAATTGATCTCACTGAATTATGGCAACAAGCATATAAGACTGCTTATTGCTTCATGTAAAACAGAACTCATGGAATGTTCAGAGCAGCCCATGATATCTGTCTATCCAACTGAAACCTACAGAACGGTTTTTCTGGCGTGTTTCACCTGTCTGTAGTATCAACACAAACACAGCAGTTGCCCTGAAATAGAGCAGTGAAACAGAACGCAAGAGAGAAACTCAAGCCCACTTGTTTCACTTTTCTTTAGAGTTCACTGTAAAGACACAGAATTACCTTAGAATGCTTTTCAAAGTGAGGCAAGGATCTGTTCTCAAATCCATCAGGAACACGGGATCCACTGATAGCTTGCTGACCCACACAAGCAATCATTTGGGATATATTAATGAAGGAGCCTGAAAAAAGAAAGGAAAAGGTATCTGTCCCAAACACAGCGTATCAGCGCTTCTTTGATGAGCTGTCTTCATTTCTATGAAGGTGTATTGTTCAGCTATTTAGCTTCATAATGTGTCAAAATGCATTTACAATTGAGATAGTTAAAGCAGCTTTTCCATTGCTTGTCCTGTACATTTCAGCATCTATGCAGAAAGTGGCAACTAAATTAGTCTACAATATAGCTAATCATTCTCTTTAACCCTTTTTTATTTGGGTCATAAATATTCAAGCTGCAACTATGACTACAGTCCTTACATTATCCTAGTTGATACTATGGATTGTGTCTTATAGAAGCTATGATCCTATTAGACACATTTTGCCTCACAATGTTTTCAGTATCTTTTAACAGTATTTTTTATTAAGGGTCCAGTTTTTACCAAAATTTCTAGAGAAAATGAATGTCTTTCCTTAGAAATACTACATGCCACCCTAAGGCTTACCAACCATTTACTAGAGAGAGAGAAAGTGATTTATTAAGTGATTTCTTCAAATTATCATTAAGAAACAAAGCAAAGCTCAGATACTAATTGGAGTATAACGAGTATTTACTATACAGGTGGTCATTCAGAAACAAAGCAGTGCAAGTGACTGAGTATTAGTTCTAATAGAGATGGAATGTCGGATTAGCTAAGCAGGGTTTGTAGTTGGATGGGAGACAGTCTGGATACACCAGCTACTTTAGGCTTACCCTGCTCCAGCAGGAGCTTGGACTTGGATGATCTTTCAAGGTCCCTTCCAACCTGTAACTGCGTCTAACTCTTAATATATAATTTTCAGTTTATTTTCACATGTGATATAGATACTTCAAGTCAGAAATGTAATTGTAAACGTCTTACTGATGAATGAGTGCTCTTATGCCGCTGCAGCAGAGTGGGGCTGGAAACAGCTGCGTGCGCTGTGAGCAGGGGAACGACCTGCTCTGCGTGGTGGCTGAGTTGAGGGACGAGGTGCATAGGCTGAGGAGTATCCGGGAGTGTGAAAAGG
>JAOXOE010000632.1:7416056-7428664 GCA_028565055.1 Phoeniculus purpureus | reverse complement strand
GTGACGGAGCCCTGGAACAGGCTGCCCAGGGTGGTTGTGGAGTCTCCTTCACTGGAGATATTCAAGACCCGCCTGGACGAGTTCCTGCGTGATTTAGTCTAGGGGATCCTGCTGTTGCAGGCGGATTGGACTGGATGATCTTTTGAGGTCCCTTCCAATCTCTTATTATTCTATGATTCTAACACCACCTAGAACTTCCAATTGGATGTATTTTCCATTTGTACTAAAAAACTAAAAGACACAAAAACTAGCACATCTTCTTGATTTAATTAACTATACCCAACCTTTAAGTACTAAGAACAGTCACTTCAAGTCTATACAACAGTTAATTTAATGCTTGCACAACTGTCTAAAATAAGCTGTGAAGACGGATTAAGTAATTTGGAAAAAAGCTGAGGTAGCAATCTAGTTGCAAACCTTAGCTATGCCTACCTTTAGAACCACACAGAGCCATGATAAGAGGACTGTTGCTCTTGTCCAGTTCCCTGAGACAGGCACTGCCAGCGTGATCTCTGATAACAGAGAGTTCTTTAAGGATTAAGGCCTGAAAGCCAAGATTTCAGAGATTCAGCATTTGTTAGAAACACCACACACAAACAGTAAGCTACAGTTTGCTAGCAGTACGTACAGTAGTCACATGGAGTTCAAAACATAACAAAGAGAAGGAAACCCAGACATTGCTTGAACAAAGTAAGTTCGATTTTTAACTCATATAGCTTTCTGGTTTGCTACACAGCACCTTTGTTGGGATAAAACAGAGTGCCCAGGGACATGACAACCCCTTTGGTCAGCAGCAGCAAGCTTACTAAACTGAGTATTGAGACAGTATTTTTGTACCACTTTTGGAGGGTACAATGCTGCTATCTCCAACTCTTAAGAACGTAACTATACATACAAAAATAAAATGTTGTAGGACACACATAGGTGTCCAAAAGGAGGAAGAGGAGAAAAGACTGCAATTCTTTCAGCTAAAAGGCCACTTCAAACTCCACAGCAGTGGCAATACTTCATCATAGTGTAGGTTTTCTGGTTCTTTGGTGGCAGTGTTTTGGCTTTTTTTGTTTGCTTGCTTTTCCACTGTGTTCTACCGAGTGTTTGTCAGTTGACTTCTTTAACTCCCCATCCATAAGCTTTTGGTCAATATCCACTGCTCTTCATTAAAATTTCTACATAAAAAAGAAAAAGTCAAGCATAGCCAAATTCCACTTACCTTCTGGTCCAATATGGTGCAAGAAAACACTTGCATATCAAAAGATCCATAATTAAAGGAAGAAGCTGCTTCTTGGATTTTTTTTTTAATTAGGTATTTTACTGCTATTCAGTAACTTAGCAAATAAAGTAAATAACCTCATTACAATTAGCTACATAATTATCTTGTATGACACCTAAAGAGATGTCTTCTATGACATCCAGCCAGGAGAAAGGAAGTTGTTTGGCATTTAACTAGCATTTTTAGATGAATACGAGTATCGAAATGTTAAGCAAAAGGTAGACTCAGCTACAGTTGTAGACCTAGGCACCCTGTTTGGTCATATTTTTATGTTTCATAAGACAATTATAAACTTCACAATTCACATGAATATATTAATGAGTGATTTGACTTAAAACATTTTACCTCTAATGTCTCTTCTGCAGTACAGCCAGGCTGCTGCTGGAGCTTGCCCGTGTTCAGAGCTTCAATGTACTCATCACATTTCTTATAGCCGGCATTCAGAAGCTCATATTTAGCTTTAAGCAGGCCCTGCCCTGGGGTTACGTCACCAATTCCAATTGAAAAGCCACGATTAGCTATTATAAAAAAGAGTTTAAAAAAGTTTAGAAATACAACAAACATTATATTGATAGTTCAATCTCATACAGAGAAAACCCAGCAAATACTGTCATTGGGAATGCCACTTTTTCCTCCAATCTTATGACCATCATAAGCACTTCCTAAGTGCAGTCAGTTGTTTCACTGTTTCTGTCCCCTTCACAAGTACTTCCCAAGGAAAAGTACTTACAAAGATAGACAGGAGCAAGTCTGGCTAGTCGTGACATGGCATCTGCAGCTTCTATCTGTCCCCAGTCTCTCAGCAAGATGTAGAAGATGTTGTTCTTGGATCCTGAACCTAAGGTTCCTTTGTCCATACTGCCACTCATTAACTCGCTGTTTTGAATTGTGACATCTAAAAATAAATAGGCAAAAGGAATGAATTTTCTGAAACATTACCTAAACTCTAGTAATCAGTTATATAATGTGTTTTAAAATAAAAGTTCTGCTCATGAAAATAACAAAGCCCAAAACCATACATTTAACATACCTGTAAAAATGCGTGAGCACATGTATGCGAGGGAAAGAGCCTACAACCTGACCTTAGCAACTTAGATGAAAATTTGTTTCACTTCTACGTAAAAAGGCAACTGTACCCAATGTAAGACTTATGAAAAACACTGTGAACAATCATTTTTGTTAAAAATCTAAATTAAACCATATCATTCAACAGAACAAAGTCATCAATTAGTTTTACCTGTCCAGAAACAAAGTCATCATTCCCAGAATTACAGAACTTTAAGATCCAGCCTCTGACTTAGCACTAACAGGTCACCACTAAACCACGTTCATAAGCACATGTCACTAGAATACCTACAACGCCCGTGACTGCACCGTTGCCATGGGCAACCTTTTGCAATGCCCAGTGACCATTTCAGTGAAGAAATTCTTCCTAATGTCCAGCCTAAAACTCCCCTTGGTGCAACTTGCAGACATTTTATTTAGTCCTATCACATGCCACTAGGGAGAAAAGGCTGTGTCCTTCCTTGTTCCAATGTCCTTTCAGGTAGCTATAGAGAGCAGTAAGGTCTTTCCTTGATCTCCTTTTCTCTAGACTGAGGAACCACAGTTACCTCACCTGCTACTCAGAGGACTCGTGCTCCAGACCCCTCACAAGTATAATTTATGCATAATAAAAAAAGAGTTATTTATAAAGCAGAGCAACAAAATTTCAGGAGTGAATTTACACTTTTCATATTAAAATATTCTGACATTCACTTCAACTTAATCACTTTTGGAAGCACAGCTGAAATTCAAAAGACACAATGGACTCAGATGTCTCTTTAATTACATCATAACAACATCCATCTTGCCTGTAGGCTATACACACTAGCTTTTAGGTAAGTCCTTTTCTTTCATCAGCAACCCTCCAGATTCACAAACGCAAATCTTCCTCAAAGTTGAGCCTTTAGCGAATTAAACTTACGTTTGTATTTCATGTGCAGAAGATATTTGCTATGAGAACAGTACAATATATATTCTTCCTCAACTTCATTCTGCATCTTTCAGATAACTGGTACGTGCAGATGGATCAAATTGAACTAATTTTATGCAGAACACTGCATAGGTGTTCACATGCTGCACTCTGTGCTCAGTATGCTCCATATGAATGCTCATACATACGTTTAATATTTTCAATATGAATATAGGTAACCATCACCTTGAACTAGAAATCACTGCTCTGTATACAATCAAAATATGCTACCAGGATTTCTTGAGACTTTGGAAAAAGCTTTGTTCATCCACTACAGCCTCTTCAACCCTGATGCTTTGCATTATATCTGAACTCCTTAACTGGGAGGAAATGGATGGATTGATATGCTAGGGATTTCTGTTTTCCCTACAAATCCTAACTGCTTTCACTGTATAAGTTCTGATTGCTCTCTGTTGCTATCCTCACTTCAGATACTGAGGGGTATTCTTCCCCATTTGCTTTTTGCACAACCACTTTCTAAACATCTTTCTGTTTCTACCTCTCATCTTCAAATACTACATCAGCATCACTACAAGCCTAGCATCATACAAAAGAAACTTTATCATCACAATTAAAGACCCAAGTCTCTCCTTTGGTGTTCCAGCATGGTTTCAGTTTTTGAGCACAACGACTCAATTTTATTTTTCGTTTCAAGAATACTTGTATGAAGTACTGCTTTAACTCCTAGAGTGACCTCAACAGAAATAAACTCAACAAAACAACAGCCACCATTTCTGTGAAGACTTCCAAAACACTACTTGAGATGTGTCACTCACAAGAATCATTGTAGCATAGGTCTTCCCCTTTGCCACAGTACTGTTTGCCCTTAGTTCTGAGATTGGCTTTTACAGGACAGTCATAACTTGGCTTGATAATGAGGCTGAAAATCTGTTTTCCTGTCCAGAGTGTTACAGGCTTAGAGAAAAAAAAAGAACAAAAATTAAGTTTGTTACAGCTAGAGCAAGAACGGTAAAATCGCTTTCTACACACAGAACCTGTCTATACTGACCTGTAAGTGCACAGTAGTACATTTAGATAGGAAAGTATTACGTACTTTTAAAGATCTAGACATGGCTGCTTTACACAAGGCTGTGTGCACGCGTCTAGAGAAGCACGCTCTATTGCTACCTCTTACAGTCGTTTCATTTTCTGACTACAAAAGCAAAAAAAGATACTACTATGGTCATTTCATTTCTCACAGAAGTTACATCTATCATTCCTTCTTTATAAGATGCCTTTGGTTTAAACTTTGGAAGGTTAACATTTCATGTAATTCTGTACTCCCGTCAGCTGCAGTTAAACGCAACTGTCACAGCACTAAGACTACAAATTTGAAGTGACAAGAGCTGTAGAAGACTCACTGCTCGTAACCATAAGCAAAATTTATAAAATTCACATCAGATGCTGCCCATGATTGCTCTGACTGGTATTACAAAACTTTTCAAGTTTCCCTAACACTACACTTACAATTCTGAAATGAAATAAAAGGTATATAAAAAAAAAATATATATATACACACTAATACTTAGTACTTAACAGATTTGAAAAGGCACCAAACTCTCTCCAAACAATGGTGTTGACTTCAAATACAGAATTAATCAAATACAATTACCCTTAAATACATGGGAACTAATTAGGGCTTAACACACCCTAATCTGTGATACTGTAGCTCTCCTCAAAGCTTGTGACAAATACGCAAAATACTTGCCCTTCATAATAAATAAATTCTATACATAACGATTAAAAACCTCCAAACAAGTACACAAAAAAAACCCCACATAGAACTCATCTTTAATAGTTAACACTTGGCAAGGTTAATTACTGAAACCTGTTATTTCCCAGGTTTAACATTTCCTATGTTTGGGACACTGACATCTAGAGCTATTGAGCATTTCAGGACAGTACTTGGGGCACCCAAGGAATAACACAATTTCTCCACTTAGCCCCATGTTACCCTGCACAGCTAGTACCACTGAGGTTACAAGAACACCTACCTGCTAACAACCGAGTGCTCTGTCTCGCATTAGTAAAGCTATGTTTGAACCTTGAAGAAACCCTGCATCCGCACTGCACCATGCAAGGCTGACTCTGTTCAGCACCAGCAATCATCAAACAGCTTCTGCATAGCTTTGACCCTGAATTCTGATCCCTGCACTTTGTACTTCACAAATTCAAAATCTGATATAAAAGTAATGTCAGAGAAGCAGAGTCATCTCCTGAAAACATCACTATGGGTCAGGAACACAAAACAGAGAAAGACTTAATAAAATAAATAGTTTGACACACCTTCAGAATTGCTGGAGGTGGAAGACGAACTTTTATCTTTTCATCCTTGCCAACCAGTATAGAAGCAATAATTTGACAGGCTTTGGCTCGATCAAAAAAGGTATCTTTTAGTGTAAGAAGATAGGCACCTAAAATGTAAAAAAAATAAAATTAAAACCTATTGCATGCTCAGTGCCAACGATTTAATTCTAATACTGTTACCCATATCTATGTCATAAGCAAAACTAATTTTCTGTACACTTTCTCCCCTACCATAATTTCTCAAAGAATTAAAGTGTCTTGAAGGTACTTACTTAGTGGGTTAAAACTAATTTGATTAATGAATTTAACTCCTCTGCCATCACAGCAAGCAGTTACCACTGTCTACATAATGCATACACAAAGATCCTGAACATTCATTTTCTCAAAAGAACACAGCAAAGTATATGCAAATATAACAATAACTGCAGCTGCAAAGGAAGGCAGAAGCAGAAGAGGTTCTGAGGAGGTAATTGCATTTCAGACTAACAACAGCATCACTTTCATAACATCACTTTGACTTGTGAAAGGAAGTCTGTTATTAATACAGAAACATTCTGGAAAGAGGGGTGTGATTCTGGCAGAACAACTGTTACATCATGCAGCTCTAAGGCGACCTTCATACACACACCTGTGAGGAAATCCTGAATAGCGGCAATCAGAGGTTCTCCATTCCTTGGTGTTACTAAGTTTGCTTTAGTCTATATGACAAAAGAAACAAAAAAAGTGATCTATCTGAAAACACACTCCATTTCTTATTCAGAAGGAACTTAGTATTTAAGGACACTTATTTTAGCAAAAACTGTAAAAGCTTATTCTAAACCAAAGTACAGAAAACACAGTGAACTTTCAGTTCACTGCAGTCCATGCACATTTACTGACAGTTAAGGAACAACTTAAGAATAGTTACTAGAAGTTAGGTATGCTGTTTACAAAGCAGAAGTTGCAAGCAACTTGATGTTATTGCTCAAATGGGGCGGTGAAGAGGACAAGCTAGCTTTGAGAGACTGAGACAGAACAAGAGGTTATTACAGAGTGCTAATGAAAAACTGCAAGTTGTGTGGTTCCCTGCCAGTATGCCACCAACACTCCAGCATATACTAAGCTAACCAGTCCCACTAGCCCTACTTTCTTATGTCTTACTCAGACTACTACTTCAGTTAAACACCTTCACCAACACAGCATTTTTTCATAAACTGCTCATAAGCCCACAGAAACCTCAGTCACACACCTAGGGAGGGTACAAGGGGTCTACAGGGTGAAGAAAGGGTTATTTTTAAGCTCACAGATTAGTTCAGGAAGCCAAGATTATGCTGCAGGCAACATTTCTGTTGATACATCTGAACACCCTAAAGGAAAAATGCATTCTAAAGGAGCAATGTACAGGAAAATCCAGAGGTTGATGCTGTTGACTGCTTTCATACCACAGATCAATGACTGCAACCAACAGATTCTTCTTTATCTACCCTTTCTTCTCAGTTTTTGCCCTGCCCTGAGAGCTTACTGTCTTCTGCCTTCTCTGGTAAACTGCCTTCACCAGTACAAGCACACTAGTGTTTTCTCATTTACCGCTGGTCTGACCATTGCTGAGTTGTTAGACCAGAAAGCAAAGTATGTATTTACTTGGTAACAGAGCCACATCGTTTTGGTAGTAATCACTAAGGACAGGCAGAAAAACATTTACTCAAACTTACTGAGTTTTCCATGGATGTAAAAATTACGTCTACTGGAGTATTATCACCTAACAGTTCTAATTTCTTCTAGACTCCCTTTTGCAGAGTTTTCAGGCAGTGTCACAGTTGCACATTACCCACACCCAGGAATCTTGATAGCATTCTGGATTTCACGTGCAAGTTAAGAAATTCAGGGCTCACTGAATTTCTTAAAATTCCAACACCAACGCTATCCACATACCCCCATCAGAACAAGTGCTTCTGCTTTTGCTTCTTCTGTCTGAGGAAGGTGAAGGTTCATCTCATCTCCATCAAAGTCTGCATTGTATGGTGTACAGACACATTCATTAAACCTGAATGTCCTGTGAGGTTTTACTCTGGCCTGAAAAAAAAAGAAAGCAGTAACACATGCAGCCAAGCACCTTGAAGATGAAAAGCTACGCCCAAGTGCTTCCTCGTGGGCTTTTTGGTTACCGACAGAAGTCAAAGTTTCCGGTTACAGTATTTAATTAAATCAGGAACGGATACAAATTGCACTCAGGTTATGTTATACAAATGTAGCTAATAACCTGTCTTATGAAAAAGTGATACTAGCACAGACCAACATGCTTTGCAGAGATGACAAACTAATGCTTATGCCAGAACACGTAGCGAGGTCAGTTACTGTTATTATCAGGATTCTCCAGAAGGCATACTGGCCATCCCATGGAAAAGCACAACTGCACTGTAGTTGTGCTCATTCCCATGAAGTGTTTCAGAAGAAGCTGTAAAGTTTTCTGTGCATACGAGAAAAATACCAGCAAAAGTAAACCACATAGCATTCAGGAACGCACTACCTGCCTGTTACGCTGCATATGCACTTACAATGTGAGCCATGATGCTCAGCTTATGAAGCGAGGGTTGTCGGTTAAAGAGGACTACGTCACCATCTATAAGATGTCGCTCCACGATATCACCAAACTTCAGCTCCTGGGCCATCTTTTCTCGGTTTCCGTATTTCAAAAATCTTATAGTAATGCATAGGAGTGGAGTCAGAAGAAATAAAGTCAGAACGACATCAACAAATGAAAATAAATTCTGTGCTTATAACGCAGGCTCTTCCATTAAACTTTGAGGTATCTGGATTACAACAGCTAGAAGATAAGAAGTGTGTGGATTGCATCACTAAAAATCAGCCTTTGAATAATGACAAAATTCATTATTCAAATAATGAATGTATTTGTGACATTACTTAAAAAAACCTAGCTATTAGTACAAGTGAGAAAGAAGTTTATTCCTAAAAACAAACTCTTTGTTTCAATGGTATCAGGGAGCTTCACTTACGTACTATTACTGCTTCCCTGCAAAACAACTGTAGATTAGCTCTCCCATGAAAACTGCCAGTACAACATGCCCAAAAGCGTTTTCATCTCTCTCTGTACTATAATATTTACTTCAAAGAAGACTCAGTCATAAAAAATCCAATCAAAATTAATTGCTGTTCACTATCCTTAGAATGCAAGTTTAAATACAATAGATGATCTAAAAAAAAAAAATAAACTAAACCTGAGCACAAAATTAATTCTTTTTTTTTTCTTTAACTACCCTTTGTGAAAGATCCTAAGCATAAGTTGTAATCCCTGTAGATGTAACTGTTCTCATACAGTAAGAACAAGTCAATGGGGACACATAAAAAGTGAATCACTACAGACAAGCACAATACCTTTTCATCTGTGTGTGTCTTTGCTGTATGAAGTTGGCTCCAGGATGAATATCAGGACCATTACAGACAAGTTTCCTCATAAAATTAATATTTGCTTTGTTCACCTGTTGCATAAATATTTCATCAGAAACAAACGAAACATCTTTCAGCACCTTTTTTCCTACTGGCTTTTACATTATCAAACACTAGGCTCAACTGACAATCCGTCTCACTGCCTCCAACTCATGAAATGAACGCACAGTAGAGAACAGAAGAGGAAAAATACGAGACAATCTCAGAGCAGAAAACAGAGTGCAATTCCATTTAAAATCTGGGAAGCAAATTCAGAAACAATACTCAACTACTGTTTGGACAGACGTACCAAAACCATGAGAAGATAGGTATGAGTTCATAATATGCCAAGCATGATTCGTTTCAGTATGTCACTCCTTATGTCACACAGTACTTGCATATGATACTACAACTTCCGTTTCCCAGCAGCAACAGAACTAGCAAAGGGTCACCAAATGACATTTAGAACCTAAAGCAGGACAATCAACCCCACGTACAGTAACTTTATTTTAACAGAGGATAGAAGTGGGGTACTGTTTTTAAACAAAGGATAGAAAAGGTGTTGATTCTGCACTACTTACCTTTTCAGGAAAGGTTAGTATTTTAGCAACATGAATAGGCACTGCTACTTCATCTATTCTTAAGTTAGGATCAGGTGAAATGACTGTTCTGCCAGAGAAATCCACTCGCTTTCCAGACAGGTTGCCTCTGAACCGACCTGACAAAATAAGCAAGTGAAAACTAGGTTAATAAAAAATTATTTTCAAAACACTACCTGTTAGGAGAGCACATCAGAACATCTTTCAAAGTATGTTACTGAAGGTCAACACAATAGTAGTGGAGAAATGCTTTGGAATCACAAATACTTCTGGCTTAATCAAAAGAAGATAAAAACACCTTTCTAGACAAACCTTGTTTTCCCTTAAGTCTCTGAACAAAGCCTCTGGTCCACTTCTTGGGTGCCATATTCAGAGGAATTCCTGAGAGTTCACTATTAATGTACAGAGCACACTGTAATTGAAGAAAATCCCAGTCTTCCATAATCATCTGTGTTTTGGCTCCTGATATCCTATGCTAAACAAAAGTAATCCGGTTCAGGAAATATGTGTTACAAATATTCAAGTACCAAAGAATGTGTCTCATACGAGTTAAACTCTTCTTTTAAAGTTAATGTTGAAAAACCTTCATATACCAGAATGAAAAATGTGAAATAAACACGATGGATAAACTACAGCATAAGGCCACTCACAAGTGAAACCAGTAAGACATTCCTTTTCACTAGTACTGGCTTCAGACGAATGCTCACAAAACTGTGTATTTGTTTGAATCATATTTTTCCCAAGTCACTCAAATTAAGCTAATGTAAATTCACAGCCAGGAAAATCAAAAGTAGTTCATAATTTTTCAATCACAGGACAGTTAGGACTTAATTTTGTTTACCTGAAAACAAAATCAGCCTTCAAAACCCCAAAAGTATTAGTCTGCTTTTCTAAACTAATGATACATTGGTAACCACGCGGATAACAAATTTCTCAGAATCGATGATGGAACATAGAAAGGACAAACATATAGGAAAAAAAAGAGGGAAGTCCTAATGGAAAAACATCCCAAATTAAGTATAATGTTTTAATTGCAAGAGAACACTTGATAAGTGTTACAGCGGGGTGGGGGAAGAGAGAGGTAAAATAAAAAAAATAAAAATAGAAGAGTTGAGTTTACGGAACAGAACTCAAACAAAAAGAAATTTCCCATAACTGACCAGCAGATCTACATCAGATCCTATAATGTGGCAACCAGCGCCACCTGAAGCAAGTTTACCTCCTTCTTTCAGTAAAATACAGTGCAGGACATACTGCTTGCTGGACTGTAAGACAAGTAAAATCACTTGCTGTACTCACTTCTACCCAAACCTTTCTGAAAGCAGCAGTCAGAGAGCTTGAAGGATGACTCACCTTTTTTATTACATCATTGAGGAAAATAATCTCTGTCAGTTTCATTGTCAAGTCATCTTCGTTGGTGCCAGATTTCAAGTCACTCACAACAGAGGGTCTGATACACAGTGGAGGTACCAAAAGTCGTCTGAGGATTAAATCTGAAGGTTTACCTGCTTCTGGGTTCATTAGCAGCAGAGGGATATCTTCTGCTGGGATTCTTTTAAAGAGGTTCAGTACTACCAAAGGATTCAAGTTTTCCTACAAAATACATTGCACAAAGGGGAGAACAAGCCATTATGCAACAGTTCCAGTGCTCCCCTCCCTCCTCTCATTTGCCAATAGCTTAAAAACATTTGTCTTTTAACACATCAGGAAGAACTAGTCATACAAACAAAACTATGCTTGTAGGGATTTGTAGAGAGTGAGCAATCCCAGCTCTGTGAGCTTAGCCAGAGTCTGAGCTACGGGCTTTGAAGCCCGCTCGGAGAGTTTCTCAAGGTCAGCGATGTGCAGGTCTGTGAGAGAGCTGGCACGTAGAAGGAAAACAACAGGCTGTGGAATGAAAACTATCATGAACAGCGCGTGGACAAAAGGTACTTAACCAACAGCAGTAGCTTTTAAGACGGATGGACAGATCTGTTGTACCGATCAGCAATGTACTTGTGTCGCATGGACCACCCGGCTGTGTATAAAAGGGTTAAGCTGACACTTGTGTCTGTCCATTTGTACTCCTGGAGATATGCTTTGTTTTATTTATTCTGAAGCTCTTGGATCTGGTCCAGAGGAAGGCCACAAAAATGGTCAGAGGTCTGGAACACCTCTCTTCTGAGTTGTTACTGCCAGAGTTGAGGTTGTTCAGCCTGGAGAAAAGGTGGTCCTGAGGTGACCTGATAGCAGCCTTTCAGTATTTAAAAGGATTTCTCAGGAAAGATAGGGACGGACTTCTTAGCAAGGCCTGTTGTGATAAAGCAAGGGGGTTTTAAACTAAGAGAGGGTAAATCTAGATCTGATATAAGGAAAAAGTTTTTAACAATGAAGGTGGTGGTACAGGTTACCCCAATAGGTAGAGACCCCATCCCTTGGGACATTCAAGGACAGGCTGGATGAGGACTTGAGCAACCTGGATGTTCCCTCGCTCACTGAAGGGAAGTTAAGCGACATGACCTTTAAAAGGTCCCTTCCGATCCAATGCATTCCATGATTCTGTTCTATGATTCTGTATTTTGTTAGTAGAAACTCATGTGTATTACCACACTCCCCATTTTTCAAAACATCATTCCCCTTTAGTACATTTATTGGTCTAGCATAAGAAGCTCCAGATATTCACGACTTTTTCTGTCCAAATCTGTACCAGACGGCAAACAGCAGAAGGAAATAACACAGCACAGAACACAAAGCTGAATGAAACAAAAATATTAGATGTCTCGTCTGTTCTTCTTAACACTAGGTTCACATGATCACAGAATCATCATGGCTGCAAAGGACCTCCAGGGTCATCGAGTCCAACCTTTATCCTATTATCTACCTGCTAGACCAGATCCCTAAGCACCGCGTCCACTCGTTCCTTAAACACCTCCAAGGACGATGACACCACCACCTCCCTGGGCAATCCATTCCAGTACCTAACCACCCTCTCAGTAAAGAACTTCTTTCTAACATC
>JAOXOE010000632.1:7393404-7404419 GCA_028565055.1 Phoeniculus purpureus | reverse complement strand
CAGCTTTGTGTCATCAGCAAACTTGCTGACAGTGCATGCCAATCCCTCATCCAAGTCATTAATGAATAGATTGAATAAGACTGTTCCCAGTACCAACCCCTGGGGGACTCCACTAGACACAGACCTCCAACTAGACTCTGTGCCATTGACTCTAGTCTCTGGCTTCTATCCTGCAGCCAGTTCATGGTCCACCTCGCTACCCGATCATCCAGTCGACACTGCCTCAGTTTGGCTGCGAGGATGCTGGGTGACACTGTGTGCCTTACTGAAGTCAAGGTAGACCACATCCACCGCGCTGCCATCATCTATCCACCTGGTTATGCCCTCATAACAGCCTATCAGGTTGGTCAAGCATGACTTCCTCTTTGTGAAGCCATGCTGACTGTTCCTAATGACCTCCTTCCTGTCCTTGCTGTGCCTGGAGACAGCATCTAGGAGAAGTTGTATCATCACTTTTCCTGGGCTGGAGGTGAGGCTTACCTGTCTATAGTTACCTAGGTCCTCCTTCTTACCCCTTTTGAAGATTGGAGTGACATTTGCTGTCGTGCAGTCCCTAGGCACCTCTCCTGACCCCCATGACTTAGAAAAGATGATGGCGAGGTAGCTTAGCAATGACTTCCACTGTCTCCCTTAGCACACGCAGGTGCATCCCATCAGGGCCCATGGATTTATTTACATTCAGTTTGCTTAACTTATCCCTAACCCAGTCCTCATCAATCAAGGCAAACTCATCTCTTGTCTCAACTTCTCCTGGAGTCTCAGCAGTCTGGGGCTTGATATCAGTGCAGCCCCCAGAAGTATAGACAGAGGCAAAGAAAACCCTCAGTATCTCTGTATCCTCTGTGTTCAGGGCACCCACCTCATTCAGCAGGGGGCCTACATTGCCTCTAGGTTTAGTTTTTCCTGCAATGTATTTGAGGAAGCCCTTTTTGTTGCCCTTGACCTGTCTTGCAAGGTTTAATTCCAAGGAGGCCTTGGCTTTCCTAGTTGTGTCCCTATAGTGTCTTACTGCAGCCTTGTAGTCATCCCAAGTGGCTCTTTCCATGAGCTATAGACTTTCTTCTTCCCCTTGAGTTTGCCCAGCAGCATCCATTGTTAAGAGAGTGCGGAGCTCTACCCTTTTGCTGATTTGTGCCTTATGAGACAACATATTTGAACTGTACTGACACTGTATGTTTTCTGCAGCATTTTGCTGAGCAGAAGTGCACGATCTTCATGTGGATTTCTACTTACAGAGTTTACACAAACCTTATTGCATGCTAAAAATAAAGAAAATATGAAGAAAAAGGAGTCAGTATGGTTAAGAGTAAGAGATCTGGAGTATAAGTTGAGATGAAAGTGTTAAGAAAGTTGGGTATAGGGAAAGGTTAAGGGCTGAGAAAATAAATTGATACAGGAAGAGGAAGAATGGAGGTAAGAGGAACAAAGGGACAAGAGGAATGGAAGAAAAAAGATACAGTATGCAGTAGACATCTAAACCACCAAAATACCATGTTTGTGCCCAGCACTACCATTCACAGCCTTCAACAGGGAGCAAGGCAGCAGCACAGTGATGTGAGTTTGGCTGCAATATTTAAACAGTTGGGCCACCTTCTCTGCTGCAGGAACTGATTGCCCCATATGCAGTACTTTAAAATTTGTGCACCAGTAGTCCTAAAACATATTAGGGGAAAGAACAGGCTTCAGAACTGTCATCTGCTGGTATGTTCATGTTTCTGTTCAGAATCTTGTAAGTTGTTTTCCAAGTGCATTTTGGAGAGGCACAGAGCCACACAAACCATAGCACAAGTCTTCTTATTTGTAAAAGATTCTTTTCTTTAAAAAAGAAAATGGACTTCCTACTACATTCTTTTTGTACACTTTTTGTACACTAGTTGCTTTGTACAATTTGTACAACTAGGAATCAAATTAATTGCTTCTGTTACTTAAAAAAAATGGCTTTGACACACAGAAGTATTCATGAATGTTCAGTAAGCATCACTGTTGTAACAGAAAAATACGTAGAAAAAGTTTTCTTGTGGTTTTAAGACCATGCTCTGAGATGTTAATCTGTAGCAACTGAATAGGAATTTGTAGCTTAAATCAACGATTCTAACACCATATTTCTGGTTGTGAAAAAACCCTGTCATTATTATATTGATTTATTTGAACTATTTACTGTTAAGGTGAACATTTTAAACAACTACACTTACAGTGCAAATCATAAATGTGATTTATGGCTTTAAATGGTTAATTTACATTAACCATTGTAAATTGGTAAATTACCCAACTGTAAATTTACAGAAATTCAAATGTAATTTTTACATAGCACTTCAGTACTGAGAGAAGAAAGCTCAGCCACAAACCAATGAAATGGCCAGATCCTGCCACAAAGACCTTGTGTTTTCTGCTATGAGAAATCAATTCTTTCTGTCTGCTAGATGCCTTTGGTGTTACTTGCAAGGTGATTTTGCTGCTAGAGCATGGAGATTAGCAGTATTGTTAAGAATTTTATGATTGCCCCACCAGTTACCTGCCTAGAATTTTAAGCAGCTGTACAGATTAGGAATATGGTTTAGTAGTGAGCTTGGTACTTTTAGGTTAACAGTTGAATGCATTCTCAAAGGTCTTCTCCAACCTAAATGATTCTATGACTCTCTGAGAAGACCAGCTTATGAAAAGGAATCTGTAGAACATCTTCTGCATGTATATATATATATACAAATATGTATGTATATGTATATAAAATATACAGTCTCCATATGACACTAAAAATATTATACAGACTTTAAGTATATATCTGTGTGTATAAAAGATATACAGCCAACAGGATAGATCAGTGACTCTGTAGTGACAATGAAAAGTGCATTGACTGGGAAAAGTGCAACCTCTCCAGGACTCTATAGGTAGCCAGTAATGTCCTGATGTATGACATTCATAAACACAATTCTAATGGAAAGAAACAGTGATCTAGTTTCAATTCAGGTTCTCTGTGTAAAAGATACATGTGGATTCCAGTATTAAATTTTTGACTGTGAAATTTTTCTGCACTATCATTTTGTCTCTTCCACAAATTCTCCAACTTAAAAGCCATGTTCAGTTTCTAATATTAGCTACTCTGAAGGTGTTCTCTTGCAGGTCTCATTGGAATGACACTCATGACTAAAGTATAGCCACCCTTAGAATGCATGAAGCAGTTTTTATCCCTCTTTGATATTTATTTCTAAACATAATTCAGAAGTCAGATACCTTTTCTCAGCCTTTATTTTTCTAACAAAATAGGTGATATCTTTCTGCAGACACTCCATTCTTCTATCACTGTAATAGGTCTTTTTTGAATTTGTTCCCATCTACATTCATGGTTCTATGATGAGAACTGTACATAACATTTTAATTGACATCTTACTAAAGATTGGTACCGTAGCACTCACCTGGTAGATCCAGAATTTCAACATGCATATTTCAGAGCCAACTTTATTCCTCAGTTTCATATGAATATATGAGATAGGATCAACCTTAACGTCTGTTGTATTTAGTTGTTGAATATGAATGGATGTTTTGAAAGTGATATAGAGATGGTGGCTTAAATATGGCTTAAATACAGCTGTAAACATTTTAGGCCTCTGTGCCGGTAAAGGACTAAGGAATGTGATTTGTGTTGTGGCCAATGGTGGCTTAATGAAAATATTCAGAAATTTTAGCAGAGTTTGTTTTCTCTATCCTGGATGTATCTGACAGACTTTCACAAAAAAAAGGGTCAGACTGTCAATTTTTCTTTTAACTTTAGTATGTAATAGCTGATTTTGCAAATAATATTTTTGTTTGAATGGGGTTTGCAAGATTTATTGCAATTTAGAGCCACTTCTCTGAAATGTAATTGCCCAGCATAATAAGAAATCATCTACCTGCAGTACAACCTGTAGATTTTGTATATTTAGCTTTTCATCTAAGTAACATGTGGTTTCAACATGCCCATACACTTTCACTCCTCATACACACTCTAGAATGCAGCTTTTCCTGAAAATACCCTCTGGTTTTTTGCTACTGTTATTTTCTAGGTAGGTGAGTGGAAGCGACTTCAGTATGACAGTGAAGGTACCAATAAATGTTTATCCTGGAGTGAGAAACTAAGCAAAAGTCGTAAGGACAATTCTGTATTTGTGCTATAAAGCATGGGTAAAGGCAGGATTTAGACACCCCGCATCCACATTAGCCCTGTTGGCACACACACCAAGTGAGAGATGTATAGACCTGGTTTCTCTGATGGGTTTGTAGAATTGCTTAGGAATTTCTATAGACTCATAGACTCATAGAATCATTATATACTTCGCATTTATTACCATGAAGCAATCCTCAGAGTGTGATAGGTTCCAATCATTGTCAAGCTTTTTGGCTGCAGCAATGTGTGATTTGTGGGCTGTGTGGTGAAAAACTAAATGAAAATTTGATGCTTATCTTTTCAAGATAACATTAAAGCTAGAATTTTGAATCTCTGTTTTCTTTGGCTATCTATTATGATTTATTTAATTTCATTGATGCTTCAGACAGAACACTCAAATGTTAATTTTTTATTGGGAATTCATAACAGCAATTGATTTAGGCATTTTGATCAATCTGTGTGCTTATTTCCTTTTTAAAGGAATTGTTTTAAGAAATACACCTGTGCAATCTTATTACTCAAACAAGGTTAAGAGTGCTGCATTAGTGATTCAGTGCCTCAGTTTATCCACCTGTAATAAGATATTAAAACGTTCTGATTTCATGACGATGTTGTCAGTTTGAATTAATTAATTTCTACAAAATATTTTTGTCATCTTAAGCGAAAGGAGCTAATCAGTGTCAAGTATTAACAAGCACAAACGCTCTGGAACTATCTAGTTCTGAACTCCAAGTGTGAGCAATGAAGTCTTTTCATCACATGAGTTTCCAAGGAATTAATTTACCTTGAATTACAGCATGATGGCATACAGCATTAGTGGAAAGGCTGATTTCTCTGACAACACAAATGTCTGTGTTGCAGGAGAAGGGCTTGAAGAGTGTGAAGGTTTGGAGAACCTGAAGGCTTAAATCTCACCTAGCAAAAAGACACAGGTTTAGGGCTTAGCTATTCAGAATGTGACTAACTGTGCAGGTGCTACTGTTACAGACTTCAGGTCAGTACGTTCCTTCAGCTCAGTTCCTTCAGTTCCTACAGCTAGGCAGCATGAAGGACTCCTTGGGGAT
Source organism: Phoeniculus purpureus (assembly GCA_028565055.1). Taxonomy (NCBI): domain Eukaryota; kingdom Metazoa; phylum Chordata; class Aves; order Bucerotiformes; family Phoeniculidae; genus Phoeniculus; species Phoeniculus purpureus. The sequence continues at coordinate 7,399,217 of JAOXOE010000632.1, read as the reverse complement.
ATTGGAGAATCTGGCCTTCAGTACTTTCAGCTGATCTTTTTGAATGAAGTCAGTTCACAATGCAGAAAAGCAGTGTCTTTATTATAAAGAAAAAAGGAAAAAGCTATGTGATAAACATTCAAGTAATTAATATGGACACTTATTCATTACTTTGGTTGCTGCTGCAGTTTTTAAGAGTTTTAACTGTGACATGCCACTTTAAAGGTTAATTTTATAATGATTTAGAAAATACAAATCAGTCAGCACTTAATGCATTTTTATGAAATTAAAAGATGCATAGAAATGTGAGAGAAAAAATGATCAATGGAAGGGACACAGAAACAGTTCTGTTAATAGCAATAATTTACATGTATATAGCATTCTTCGTTTATTTTTCATTCACTTCACTCACAAGGAATTCACAAATCTGATATGCACATATAGAGGAACTTCAGTTACCTCAGAGTTGTACGTGCTGATCAAACAGTATGCAGCACATTGCAAAACTTCAAGGAAATGAAACATTTGGCCCCAGGTAAAGGTTCCAAAAGGAAGTGCTGAGGGATACTCAGCTTGCAGTAATAACTTACGAAAAGAGTAGAATTCAAACTATCAAGATGTGGTATGAATATGTACTGTCAATGCATTTACCTCATTTCTGTTATGTCACGATGACATGGATTGTTGCTTCACTTCAGCATGGGAGTGAGAAACCTAGTTTTGTCTTTGAATCAGTGTATGACTTAAACTGCACTGGCTTATGACTGGGCAAATTGGCTGTTATGCTTGTAACAAGGATCATGTGAAAATACCAGGAAGACGTTTATGAATCAATTGTTTTGAAAATATTCTCTCATCTGAGCTGTCACTACTTTAAATACTTTTTCTATTGTCTTTTGGACACACTGTAGGCATGTTCTGCAGGCATTTTAAAATGCTGAAGCTTATTTGTCTAGTTCTCATCACTACAAAATGTGAATGCTCAAATTAAGGCTCTCTACAATCCTGACTCTTCTGACTCTGTAACTATTTATGGTGAGGGTTTTTTTTCTTTTTGAGTCCTATAGAAGCCTCTTGGGAGTTTTGCTGTTGGTTTCCATGATACACAGGTTGTGTCTGTACAATATGTTTCGTTTCTTCAACAGCAAACCCTTTAATCTGGAACCCGCAGGAGGTTATTGCCAGGATCTCAGTAGCTACATATCATCCTTAGTAATGAGCCATTCATAAATTGCACTCCTGGATATATTTACATGTGAGTGTATGTATTCATTTTCATAGAAGGATTTTCTTAAGCTTATCACTGCCTATCCAGTGATCCAGGAGGCACTACAAAAGCAGATAGACACTGGAACAATAGGCTGTTTATACCCCTCTGATTTTAGCAGACTTCTGTTAAATGATGTTTGTTCATTGCTTTGTTCCTTTATTCTCTCTATAGCTTTTCAGTGCCTTATTCGTATTGAGGTGCTCTGGCTGAGTAGAATTTCATCCCGTGCGTTTCAGCACAGGGGCTGCGGCTTGCTGGCGGTGTCAGGCAGCGCTCAGCAGGGGGCACTGTTGGGTCAATTTTGCTTGAAACTGTAATTTCACTATTCGTGATTCTGTTGCTCCATCGTCATCTCTCTATTGGCTTGTGATGGAAACGTTAAATAAGGTATGCAGTCTGAAGAAGTACGTACAAACCTGTCCTTTCTCCTGATGACTGGTAACAACCCTAGTATACCTTCCTCAGTAGAGCAAGCATGACTGTCACAGACTCTTCTTTGATGGGTTATTAATAATAAATCACACCTTTCTTATTAATGATTGAAGTGATGCTTGGGCTAGGTATGATCAACTGTGAAACACTCTGGAGGACTAATAGTGTTTAACTTCTGTGTAGCAAGGGTTAAATAATTTTTTGAAGAGCTTAGGGATCTCAAAAAGAAAAAAAGATCCTATTTTAACATGTACCTCTATTTTAATGTCCCCTCCACTTTTGTCATCTTGTGATGAGAGACAAGGCAAAACCTCGTATTGCTTAGATGATGCTTTCATTTGCGATGGAAATGCCACTTGTTGTTTCATTGCTTTTCCAGCACAGAAACACAGTAAGTGCATATTCACACAGTAAATGTGTTAAATACATTGGCAAATAAATGTGTCTACGTGCACACACAAATGAAATAATTTTTAAAGTCTCAGTCTACTCTCACCCTGTATTTGCAGTGGGGAGATTTCTTCTCAGACATTTGACTAACATGGGTGTCAGTGAAAGCAGAATTGAGCTGATTAGACTTACGAGAGATAAATATAAATACCAGTTGTGGTTTATTTCATATTTAGTATGGCTAATAAGCATCTGCAGTTAACCTAAACACATGCCTGAAATGCTACAGATAAACTATTTCTCTTTAAAAAACCAAAAAGGTGAGGGAGTGGGAGAGGAAAAGCAGTTTGGCAGCAAGCATCAGTTTCAGCCACTGTTCTTTTTCTAATGTAGCCGTTATTTTTAGCAGTAGAAAGTGCAAAACATGCTTAAGAGAAATAGGCTGAAAAATGTGACACTCATAACCAATTTTTGTGGGTGGATGAGGTTTCTGTATTAGGGTTGCTCTTTTTGGTTTGTTTGCATCCTCTTGCTGAATGCCAAGCTCTTTTGAATCACAGATGTGTTGTGCGGTTTAGAAACCCTATCCAAGCATATATCTACGTGACTGGAAAATGTATTTAAATGATACAACATACAAGCCAGTGCTGTTGTTATAATCAGTTCTGGGAATTCTTGATATTTTGACTCAGTATTTGTACTTTCTGTTTATCAATCTTAGACTAATAGCAGGGTTAAGTGAGAAGGATGCATTTAACATGGTCTTAAAATAACTCAATATATTGCAGGAGCAGGAAACAAACAAGCACTTTGTGTACTTCATGTACTTGTTTGTTTCATGTACTTTCTAAGGTTGAACAGTGTATTTCTGAAAAGAACAGGGAAGTAGAGACTTGAGATTTGTGTTTTCTTGCTACCTCTATTCTCAGTTCTGCTCCTGGCTTCTTGGGGCAAGTGTTTTCATTTCTGTACATATTGCCTGCTTCAACCTTTAAAATGAGGATAGTGATTATGAATATTGTGTATAACCAATGGTACAAGTTTAGATGAAATGCATTATGTAATTGCTTGTTCTCTCATGTTTTGCCTGTTTGCTGGTCTGCTCATTCCAATATCATGTCCTGAATTTTTTTTTAATCTTCTCTCAGAGTGTTCAAAATGGAAAATTTGGATCTTGCAGGTTAATTGGTGATTAGGTAACTGAATACTATTTCTTGATACTATGTGAAAAAAAGTAGTGCCTTTGAGGACTACATATTTATGGGAGTCTGAAGACTGGAGAGTACAGGGAAAGTCTCTACTTCTCCATTCACCCAGTAGAAAGCAAGTTGAGAGGAAAACTTAATGCATATATATTGGAATCTGCAACTCCTTTCTTTTGTTCAGAGAAAGAGAACTTGTCCCTTACTTGTAAAGACAACTGCTGTTCTTAACAATTTACTGATCCACACCCCAATCAGTTTGCTTGTCTGCCAGCCCAGAGGACTTTCTTACAAGGTAGAAAAATGGATTCCTTGCTCAGGTGAGACTATGCCAGTCTTTTCTTTCAGTAACTAAGCTTAAGGTCAATATGATTACTTTAGTTTATGATCCACCCCCTCTTCTAAGAGACTGCAAATTAAAGAGCTCAGTAACCTTAGTATAACTGATGACAGTAGTAAATTATTGTTTCCAGCTCTATCACATCACCTTCAGATATATCTTCTATACAGTTGTCAGAATGGACATAATGCTGAAAGACTGATTTTCTTTTCCCCTCTATTCTTTGTTTGCATATACCTTTCCTTTTTTAATACCTTTCTTTGGAGAAGATGGAAAGAACAGTAGTCCTACTGCTCAAAGGAAAGAGAATTTTGTTATGAAATTTAGTAAAAGCCAATTTAACTTTTCTTTGAAAGATTTCACAAACTGGAAGGTGATTATGAGCTTTACTTTCGTTGATGAGGAGTATGGATGGTTTATCATCATGGTCTTTAAAAAAACTCTAACCACATACATATATATAAACATATATAAAATCATAGAATCATTGAGGTTGTAAGAGACTCTTCCTTGTCCTTTCTCCGCACCCCCCCCCTTTCCTTCCTCTTTCTTTCTTTCTCTTGCTTGCTTGCTTTCCCCCCTTCTTTCTTTCCCTCCTCCTTTCTCTCCTTCTTTCTTTCTTTCATAAAAATGAACTGTAATTGTTTATTGGGAATGTTGGAAACAACTTAGACTTAAGATGTTTCATAAGTAGTTCTTGTTTTTAAAAATGACTCAAGACAAAACACTTGGTTTTTTGCTTTTTAGTTTCTATGGAATTTTGTAGCCCAGTTTGCCCAGTGCAAGATCTAAAATTCATGTATATCCTATTACATATACAGACTTCCAGCCTGTTTAGTCCTGTAAGTGCAACTTCTAGTAGAGAAGTTAGATTTTTATCCCAAGATTACCAAAAGGTCTGTAAAGAAAGGAGGAACAATCTACAATTTGATTTTGTGTACATAATAATTCTAATCGAATAATTACTTGAACTGTAATGGTTTCAAACTTTGGCTAGAAAAGTGTGGTGGGTTCAAGACCACAAGTAAACAGAAGGAAAAGCATCTAGGTCTCAATGAGATCTCAGAATTTGCCAGACAATGGGCAGCTTAGGGAAAATGAAAGGGGTTTATTAAATCTGTGACTACAATCAGAAAGAAGAAAACTGTTAAGCAAGTTAGGGCATACAAGCCAGAAACTCCGTCATATATTCTGAGAAAAATACAATGGGAGATTACTACTGTATTGACTTTGGGTTTTTACACTATAGACCTGGGGAAAGCATTTCAGTCAAGCAGAGAGGGATACAACCACCCTCTCTTCTTTCATTCAGAGGGACTTGTCAGGTCTCCTATGAGTCACACGCCGTTGTTTGCAGATGCTGAACTCTTGGCCATTCCAGACTGGCAAACTCTTCAATTCTTCAGCGTAGCTTGTCTGCCAAAATGCTGATCTGTATCCCTCGATGCAGGAAACATGCCTTTTAAAAATAACTCTGTCTTGGCAAAGGTTTAAGGATTCTCAACAACTTCTGCTTCTTTCAGCATAGAGAGTTCAGCTAAGCATGAAGGAATTCTCAGATGCCTCTCCTGAGACTTTTTCTTTTCAGCATCCCCAGCTTTTCTCACTGATAAAAATGACAAAGTGTCTTTTCCTGATGATCAGTGGCTCAAAGATTGTGGCAATTGTATGGCACAGAGAGTTCTGTTCCCCTGTTCTCTCTCTCTTTCTCTCTCTCCCCTCCTCCCTCTTCAGTTACAGGGGAAAGGGGAGTATTTTTCAGCTCACCATGGGTTGCTGGATGCAGCTCTAGGTCGCTCCATGTGGGGAGGAATCTGCACTTGATGGTTCTTGCTACACCTGGCCACCTTGGAAGGCAAGCAGGGCACTGGGGCCCACCGTTCCAACATAGAGACCGGGACCAGGGCCAAGCTGGCTGCCTCTGGCAGGGAAGGGAGCCATGGCTGCAGGGTCCACTGTGTCTCATCCTATCCAGTCCCCCTCTCCACACCGGCAAGTGGGTGGAGGGGGGAAGACAGATCCCTGTGTCGACGTGCTGGGGGAAAGCTCACAGAGAAAAAAGGGCTGAGCAGATCAGTCAGTTCTCTTTTATACTCCTTTTGTCCATGAGGTTCCTGGAGTGTGTGGAAGATAACTTCCTGACTCAGCTGGTAAGTGAGCCCACCAGGGGAGGTGCCCTCCTGGACTTGTTACTTACAAA
>JAOXOE010000632.1:7374931-7389366 GCA_028565055.1 Phoeniculus purpureus | reverse complement strand
AATGGGGCGCCGCGGCGGATCAAACCCGCGGAACGATCCACGGGGGCGGGGCCTCCCTCCGCCGCGCGCCGCCGCGGCCGCCCATAGACTGCCCCTCCCCCCGGAGGCTCCGCCCACCGGATGGCGTAGCCAGGCCCGGAGGGGTGGGGCCTGGGGCGGGGCCTGTGGTCTCCAGAGGCGCTCGGCGGATGTTCCCCAGTGGCCCTAGACACCGTTTGGGGTCCCCACGCGCGCCCCCTGCCTCCACGCCCCGGGAGGCTCCCAGCCACCGGCCTTCGCACCCTGACAGCCGGCCCTTTGGCGTCTTCCCGCATCCGTGGGGTCCTCTACCCCTCTTGCGTGTCCCCAAATCCCCCCGTGGTGTCTGCAAGCCTTCCTGCATGTCCCCGAATCCTCCTGTGGGATCCGCAATCTCTCCTGCACGTCCTTGAATCCCAGCTCCCCCTTTGGGGTCCACAAGCCCCTCCTTTGAAAGCCTTACTGCTACTTTGGGGTTCACAGCCCTCCTTTGGGATCCCCAGCCCACTGCTTTGGGGCAGTAGTCACCTCTTTGTGTCCCCAAATCCCTCCCTTGGGCCTTCAACCCTGTGTTAGGGTTCCTAAGCCACTCCTGTGGGACCCTGACCCCTCTTTTGCTATCCTGAGCTCCCCCACCTTTGAGGTCTGAAGTGCCCTTTGCACCCTCATGGCAAAGTTGTGAGGCTCCATCATGAGGCCACCAATCCCCCCTTCTGGGACATCATCGTGTGTCCCCCATGGTCCCAACCTACCATTTTTAGCTCTTCAAAGTCTCCTGTGATGCCCCTGAAGCCCTTTCATTGGAACCCCAGGGCTTTGGGATCCCAAGCGCCTCTTAAGATCCAGCTTATGGATGGTCCAAAAAGCCCCATTTGTGACTTCCAGGGCACTGTGACCCCAGGTTGGGCTGGGGGACAGCCCAGGCTGCACTGGACACACCACAGGGGTGGCTGAGAGCCCCACTGGCATCACACCAGTTGCAGAAGCTGGTCCTTACCGTGAATGTGCAGCCAGGTGGCAATTTTGATGCTACTTGTAGGGTAAACAGGGTTCACTTACATTTTAGGTCCATGATGGGAACACCCTTCTGTGAAACATGACCATTTCTGTCAACCCTGACCCCCAGCTGTGACCAGTCCTGGCCTGGCGAGGTCTGCTGGTGGTGGCTCAGTTGGGGAGCAGGGGGCTGGTGGGCTGCGGGGATGTGCCCCAGCAGAGCAGCTTGGCCATATTCTGTCTCTGTCTACCCCTGAACATGGGGTTTGCTTTTATGTTATTTTATTTTATTTCATTTCATTTCATTTTATTTTTAATTTCCCCCTCTTTTTTCTTTTTTTTTCTAAAGGGTTTTTAATTAACTTCCTGTTCCAGTGGTGGGATAATGAGTTTTAAGCAGCACATGGTTCCAGTAAAGAGGTCAAGCCGGCAATGGGGATGTCAAAAGAAATTAAGTTAGGAATTAAGAAGAGTTGCAGGGGAGAAAAAAAGATATAAAATAGAAACCTGTTGAGGGAGGGAGATGCTGCTGAGGACAAGGCTTTTGCTCTCCCCACCCTGCTTGGCCGGCCTCCCCCTAGAATGATCCGGCGCGTTTCACCTCATTTGGCCCTGACTCGCAGCCTTCCTGGAGACCATCCCACCCCAGGGCAGGCAGCTCTGCCTCCACAGCCTTCGCCTTTCCCCGACGCCTTGACGGCTTCTCAGGGTCCAGCCCAATGAGACTTGAGTGGCCTCTGCTTTGCGTCAGCCGTGATGGGAACTGACTCCTGTGATGGGGAGCTGAGGCTCCTTTCTGCTGCTTTCGGGGGGCTTCATGCAGCCCCTGGCGTGGCTGCGAGTGTTGTGGGGATGTGGGCCGGTGCAGACCCAGCTGGCTCCTCCAGCACATCCGCAGTAGTGTTGCTCACAGCACCCATGTTATTTACCCGCTGCGTTTGTTTACGCTGAGACAATGAGACAAACCGTTTAATTAAATGCAGCACCATTAATTACACAAGACTGAGGGTGAGCAGAAGCAAATAGGGCGCCCAAATTTCCAGAGCAGGGGCATGTTGGCTATCGCTGGCTCTTTGTGCTAGAAGCAGCAGCCACAGCATCCTTCAAGGGGCCGAGGCTGAGAGTCCCTGGTTGCTCTCACACCCCTGGGAGGTCACATCTTGCCGTTATCAGCCAAAAAAGCCCTGGATGGTGCCAAATATGGGGGTGCAGCCCTGCTCTGGGGAGGAAACAGGTTGCAGTCCTTCCCCTTGCACATTCTTTGCCAGTGTCCTTTCAATTAGCTTTTTGGCAACACCCCAAAGCCTCTTAGATCACCCCCAGGCCTGAGAATTTACAGTCTCATCAAACACTGTCCCAAGGGCCACATCCCTGGTGTGTTGCTGTTACCAAGCCCCGTACCTCCCTGTCCCATCACTGCTCTGCTGTGCGGGGTACCCATGTGTACCCCTACACGGGGACAGCTAGCACAGTGCTGGTGACAGCAGCATGGCTGGGTGGGTTTCCAGTTCCCTCCTCCCCAATCTTGTTGTGTTTGCAGAGAGATTGTTATAGGGTAGCAGAATAAATAGCGTGTTTTCCCGAGGAGTGAATTACACGCCTGCAGAGCAGAGATAATGTGTGAGCAGCCGTTTCCCCCATTGTGAGCGAGGTGACATCTTTTTATGGAGCTGTGTACGTTTGTAGTAGTGCCAATTAATCTGGGGTGATATTATTAGAGACGCAGGGAGAGGAGGTGTCGTGGAGGAACGTAAATGGGAAAAGCTACATCCTCGGCCATATTTCTTTGGTGACGAGTGAGTGGTGGTGTTGCTGAGCATCCCGAGTGGCTCTGGGTGCCCCAGTGCGTGGCATCATACCCTGGCAAGTCTTCTCCAGAGCCACAGAAACAGCTCCTGAACACGTAAAAAGTAGTGGTTTAGGGAAGTTTGTCTTCTGTCCCAAGGGGGAGGGGATGGCATCTGGGTGCTGGCTGCACTGCAGAGGGGCCCTGCCACCTGCTGGCAGGAAAACCTGGACCTTGGTGCCACTTAGCACCTGCCCCGGCTCCACCTTGGGGCAGCTGCCAGCAGCCTGAGGTCCTCGCTGGCTTGGGCACAGCTGAGCATGGCTCTGGCAAGTCCTTTTGTAAGCTGGAACATAGGAGGTTCCACATAGATATCAGAAGGAACTTCATCACAGTGAGGATGACAGAGCACTGAACAGGCTGCCCAGGGGAGTTGTGGAGTCTCCTTCACTGGAGACATTTAAGACCCGCCTGGATGTGTTCCTGTGTGACTTGGTCTAGGTGCTTGTGCTGTGGCAGGAGGATTGAACTAGATGATCTTTTGAGGTCCCTTCCAATCCCTAATGATTCTATGATTCATGGCATGGGAACAGTGTTGCGCATCCCTCTGCCCAATTCAATGTTATCTACCCCAACAAGTCCTGATCAAAGAAGGTCATTCATTATATGCTACGGAATTGAAAACCAGTCATAAGGACAGGTACAGTCATTCCAAAAGTTTCTTGTCAAATGAACTTCAAAGCTGATTCTGCAAACATGAAGGAGTGTAAAGAATTGGGTCCAGGTAAGCTCCTGATGACACTGCAAGTGGCGTTGCCTGGGAAAACCCCAATATGTGACAGGGATTATTGAATGTCAGTATATGACAGCAGTGATTATTTACAAAGTCTCAGTGAAATTCTGCTTAGAGACGAAGCATCAGTCTTGAGCTGTAAACCAAATGTTCTCTAACTTTTGGCTAATAACTTTTACACTATATATAAAGACAGAATGTGTATATTTATATATAGACTGTGTGCATATATATATATATACTATTATACTATTATATGTCTTTTTAATATATTACTTCTTACACACAACCTTGCTGTCTCCCTGGATCACCTGCTAATCATTGTGTCATTCAAAAGGATCTCTTTGCCCACATTTCCTTTACAGCTTTATTGATTGTTTTCATTCAACTGTTCTCCAAACCTTGGTTTAACCCTTAAGAACTAGAATTTCCACAACAGTATGCATGCATTCCAGAGGGATACACCACTGACTGAGGAACGAAGTGTTTGAGATCAGTTTTTCTAGACTTATAATATAAAAAATTACACAGCCAGAAAACAAAGTCTTGTAGATTCACAGCAGGGCCACAAGAAGCTTTTGAACCCGATACCAGTGTGAAAGCAAGAGCTGAAGCTGTAGGGATCTCATCAGAAAGGAGAAGTCTGCATCCTGGTTCAGTGAAACCCATAATCTCCTGTATGTTAAAACAAAACAGAGCAAAAAGACATTTCAGAAAGCAGAAGATTTGCTGCAGCTCACTCATGGAGGAAACATGGCAATAAGCCTGCTGTGAGATGCTGAGTTGCTCAGCCATGGGGAGGTGAGCAGATCCAGACTGTAATGTTTCTTTATGTTATTGTACTTTCATGATACTCCTCAGACAGATCCATATTCTTTACACAGAACCGTAATGCCTGAGGCTTGTAACTGTATGATGTCTCTCGGTGCAGTCATAGATCTTGCCTTAGTTTTGTTTTCTCAGCTTTAAGTTGTCTTTAGTGTCACGTTCACTTCACTTTCTCAAATACCTCCTGCAGCTTTAGAGCAAGATTGAGAACTTTGCAGTTGCTGTTTCCCTGTCTAGTACTGCGGTGAGTGGTGGGTTTATTGATTCTGCTGCTCTTACAGAGAAGCCAGGCAGATAACTGCAAAAAGCCATTGCTATCCTGTTCCCGGGGGCTCTCTGTCCCTGCAAAAGGACATTTTCTGCCCTTGCAGTAAAATTGTGCCAGCGCCAGGTACTACAGAGCACCCCTAAAACTCCTCACTCAATGTCCTGGTGCTCAAAGAAGTTTTTCTTGAAGCACGTAAGGTCTAAATAGCTTTTATTGTTGCTGCCTACATTATCATGGACCACAACTGCCTGGCTGAACTCCCTTCCCTTGTCCCTGCCTTCAGAGCAGTCTTTGCAGAGGCACCTTAATATTTGTGTTACCAGGCTGGGCATGGCTGTCCAAGAATTCTTATTCTGCATGACACAACAGCATCTACCTTTCCTCAGACTAAACTGCTTGTTTGTTTTGTTTGTTCATCTAAATCTCTCTGTTGGATATTAAACATCATTGGCAGTAACTGCACAAACCAGGCACATGCAGGTTTTAGAAAGTGAAAATTACTGTGAGTGAGGAGTGGCAGATTATTATTTGTGTTCTATTATAATTAATTACTTTGCACAGCTGGAAACCATGTTACAAGTCTTAGGTGTTTGCAGGAATGAATAGCCTTGTAAAATGTGTCTGGCAGCTAAATCCATCGTTGCCATCCGTGCTCGTTTTTGGTGCTCTTAGTGCAGGATAGATGTGCCTGCCAAGAGCTCTCATAGGCCCATTAGCGTCTGAGTGTCTACATTCTTAAATAGACATTTTTATTGTTCTCTACCCTTTGAGTCACGGTAGTTACAGGCACCTGGGAAATGGAGGACAAACCAGATAACCAGGCCTTGCACAAAACTGCACATCACATGAGTTGGTAATTACACATCACAAGCCATCTGTTGAAATACAATTATTTTTCAGATCTGTTTCCTAGCCTGCTGCTATAATCTGGGACCCCACATGGCTGTTCATGTAAAGAGTCATTAAAACTCCATTTTGCTTTGTGAAGTAATGATGAAAACAGAGGTGTTAACTTAAATGAAATTTTTCCCCATTATTTTCCCTATGGTTGAGTGCATTTAGTCCTGAAAAGCATTTTGTCTAGGAACGATTTCTGAAGCTTTGGTTAGGTCACATAGTAGTGCCACTGTTAGACAGGTGGCTGTGCAGCACTTGGAAAGGTCATGGTCTCTGGTTTAGCTGTAGCTGTAAGACTGGAATGATCAGTGGGACTTGCAGCCAGTAGGGCTGAGACAAAACAAACCCGAGAAGAAGGTAGGGGCTGAGCATCCTGGTACCCACTGATGTAGTGAGCATTGACCATTGATGGAACTACCTGCTATTGTTGAAAATCATAAAGCCTAGCAACTAGTGTTGTGTAGAAAGACGAGAGGCCAGGTGCACCCTGTCTAAGAAGAAATTGCTAAAATGCTGGCAGGGACCAGCTATGCAGTTTGGACTAGTGACAGGAAACAACAGGGCATGTGCAAAGTGATGGGAGGAAGACTCTTACTTCATCACAAGATGGCGTTGCGACCCTCAAAAGATGACCACCAAAAGAAACTGCGCAAGCTCAAGAGGGAGGAGACTTAATTAACACAGGAAGCGGGGACAGGTCATGTATATGTATAGGCATGTTGGAATATCTAATGTATATGTATTATTTTATGGCATATAATCACGGTTTTGAGGGCAAGCAGTGTGCAAATCTGTGATGGCGTTAGCCTCTGTGCACCCACTAGCGAACAAATTACCTCCTCAAAAACTCTAAACAGAGTTCTTGGGTCCTTTCCATGCATCAGTGATGAAGTAAGTAGTCTTCTTCACTTGCCCATGCATTCACCACCACCTCAGCTCCCTGTACCTGGTTCCTGTTTGCACAATTTCTGACATCCTGTTTCAAGCTTCAACACTTCTCCATTAACCACTTCAGTCAATTTGACATGAATTATTACTCCATATATCACAATCCCAATAAGAAACTTGTGCTTTCCTGTAGTGATGCACTGTGAGATAAAAACCATAGTATTTTTATCCTCTTTCTGTGTAAGTGGTGCTGGTTTGAGCAGCCTCATGTTATGAGGAGAAAGGCAGATGTGCGTTTTCTGCAGTGAAACACTGGGAATGATCTTGACTGTCATGTCACATGAAAATTCTATACTATCACCATGAGAGGTAGTGTAATACAGTGTCATCTCATTTATATAGATTTCGGTTTTCTTCCCCTACCACTTGTCTTTTTAGCTATTAGACAGGGTTAGGGGCCCTCTTGTCACTGTCACTAATACAGAGAATCTACATCGAGGAGACTTTTGCCCTTGGGAAGTTTCTCTCAATACTGGAATTAAAAGTTAAAATGAATGCTGAAAAAAAAAGAGGAGACTGAGAAAAGGGTAGATATTCAGCAGATCTTTTTCAGGGTAACTCAATAGAGATTATACATGTAATAAGACAGTTCAGAGACACTTCTCTTCCCTGCTGATATTAGAGAGGGAAACTAGATCTAAACAATAGATCTGTGCCATCACCATTAAGTATGTTAGAATAGACTGCAGCCTAAATCCTTATCAAATGATCTTGAATATTAGGGGCTTGTTGTTAATTTCAGAAGCTAAATGTTTCCAGTTACTACAGGGATTTGCTTTTTAGGCTTTCTCACTCAGGGAGCTGAACTTTCACTTCAGGAGGATTACCACTAGCTCCTATAGACCTAATCAACATAAACCTTCAGCCCAGCGGGCAGGTGTTACTGTAGCATTTACTACTCACACTTACAATGTAAGTACATACAAGGTGTGAGAAGTTCAGAATTAGTGATGCAATTGTTCTATCATCTTGCTCATTGCACCCTGCAGGGAGGATCTGATTAAATGGATATTCAACTCTTTTGCATTAATGTGTACCCAATTTTAATTTGCATATAATTTACATCACCAAAAGTATAATTTTATTTTTTGCTGTTGAAAAGCAGATCTCTTGTAGCAAGAAGGTATATGTAATTGCTAAAGTGTAATATAAATGACTTTATCTCATACCTCTTTTTTCTTTTTCTGTTTCCTGCAGTGGATTAATTTAAACAAATGCTTCAGTATAAAAGTCAATATTCAGGTTGCTTCCTGAACCAAGTTTCTTCATACCTTACTATGACTTGTAATTCCTTTATGTAAAAATAACATTGTAGATCTAGCAATCCTCAAGTGTCCTGTATAGTTGCCCTGAGACATATTTGGAGGTGAGACACATGGTATAAAGCTAGCTTAGGAATCTATTTTCGTATTTCAGGGGGCCTTAGTGCTATTCACATCCTCTGACATTCACCTGGGAAGTGACAGGGAGCAAAACAATTTACCTCTGCACCTGTGTTTTCCCCTCTCACTGTTGCCTAGTAGGTCAGTTGAAACTCTCTGGACTGGGGTTAGAATAAGGGAAGAATAACTATGCATAAATATTCACTATGGCTTTTTTGGGGCACAAGTTGCCTCTACAATAATTGAAAATTAATTTCCCTACTAAAGAGTTTCTTTTGAATCAACAAATTGTATTTGAATCCACATTTGATGTTTTTAACTCTAAACAAAATTTGCTTTTCTAGGATGATATATTGAACTTGGGTATTTCAGGAATGTTCTCAACTACAACATTGGCACGGTGAGGCTGCTGTTGGCAAATTACTGATCTTAAATGTTTAACCTCCTTGACCTCTTAATTGCTGTTTGCTGGAAGGTTGCTGGCTGTATCTGAAAGATTGTCCTATATTTGCCCTGTTTCCTACGTTCTTTTTCTACAACATGTACTACTGTGGTTTAGTAGGTAAGACAGGTCTTTATGTCAGTGCAGTGTGGCAGTTTCCATAATCTCGTATTAACAGGTGCAGGTCATGCTGCCTGCTGACTGCATGACCATTCTGCTCAAAAATACATCAAGACTCCTTCAAGAATTCTTAAACAGACAGCTATAGTAGTTGTATAGAGTACAGTATGCTCTGTTGTTACAGCAGTCTCAGATCTACAGCAGCACTGGAAATGCTGTATTTCAGAAGGCTGTACCGTTTTCATTTCAGTAATGTTTACATGTGAAAAGCAGCACATCATGTATGTTGTGTTGAACCAGCATATGAACCAATACATAATACTGGTTCATACAGTTAGAAGTGTTAGGGATCAGACTTCATATAATATTGCAAAACTGTACTTTAGATTAATGGACTTTTCCAGTAGAAAACTCATCTACTAAAGTTTATTGGAACAGAATTACAGCAGAATATTGAGTTAGTCAAAGGTTTATATGTTGAATAACATCTCTACCCAAATTTGGAGAAATGCAGTACAAAAAGTATCTTCCTATTAAATCACATAGAAGTAAAACATCATCTAGAAATTAATCACAAAAATGCATGCAATAAATCACAGATTATCAAAATGTTACAGATTGGAAGAGACCTCAAAAGACGATCAAGTCGCATAGGAGCATGCCTAGATGGGTTTTAAATGTCTCCAGAGAAGGAGACTCCACAACCTCCCTGGGCAGCCCATTCCAGTGCTCTGTCACCCTCACTACGAACAATTTATTCTCATATTTATGCTAACTTCTGAACTACACAACTCTGAGGCACAGCTTCCACTTTTTAAAAAAATCCTATTTTGAACAATGGATGCACATTTTGCTGGTATTTACTTTATGTCATACTAATAGAGACTACCTCCTTAGTTCATTAATCAATAATTATGAAAGCATTTAGAGTCTGGAATCAGGTAGTCTAATATTTTATCAATTGACTCTGGATCAGAATATAGATGCATAATACTTCTTTACTTGGCTCTAATATCTTGTGATTATTTCCCTATCTGAGTAAGATATACAAAATGTATGAATGGTATCTAATGAGACCGAATGCTTAAAGTGGGCAAAACTTGAGTGTTACAGTGTGTTAGAAGGTGAAAATCCCTGCCACACATCCAGTCTGTAGGCAGAGTTATAAACAAAGAAGTTATTTGAGGGGCTCAGAGGGTAGTTCGGAGAAGGGCAATGAGGCTTGTGAGTCACAGAATCACGGAACATTAGGGATTGGAAGGGATCTTGAAAGATCATCTAGTCCAATCCCCACAACACAGCAGGATCACCTAGACCAAGTCACAGAGGAACATATCCAGGTGGCTTTTAAATGTCTCCAGAGAAGGAGACTCCAGAATTC
This sequence comes from Phoeniculus purpureus, assembly GCA_028565055.1. Classification (NCBI taxonomy): domain Eukaryota; kingdom Metazoa; phylum Chordata; class Aves; order Bucerotiformes; family Phoeniculidae; genus Phoeniculus; species Phoeniculus purpureus. Next base: position 7,379,507 of record JAOXOE010000632.1, on the reverse strand, counting down.
CCCTGGGCAGCCTGTTCCAATGCTCCGTTACCGTCACTGTGAAGAAGTTCCTTCTGATATTTATATGGAACCTCCTATGTTCCAGCTTGCAACACTGCCTCTTGTCCTATCACCAGATGACAACAAGAAGAGCCTGGCTCCATCCTCCTGACACCCACCCCTCACATATTTATAGACATTAATGAGATCACGCCTCAGTCTCCTCCAAGCTCAAGAGACCCAGCTCCCTCAGCCTCTCCTCATAAGGGAGGTGTTCTACTTCCTTCATCGTCCTCATTGCTCTACGCTGGACTCCCTCCAGCAGCTCTGTGTCCTTCTTGAACTAAGGGGCCCAGAACTGGACACAATACTCCAGATGTGGTCTCACTAGGGCAGAGTAGAGCTTCTGATAGACAGCCTGAGGACATCCTTTTTTTGAGGAGTTTCGGAGGCTCAGGAAAGAGTTGGGCAAGCTGCTGTGTTGACGTGAACTGCTGACTGTGTCCCACTGTAGCTTATTGCCCCTTTTCAAAGAAAGTGCTCTAAAATACTGTGAACAAAACCTGTATGGGAAGATTAATCTTTAGAAATCTGGGTCAAGTTTCTCTCGTTTATCTTCCTGAATTTTATTGAAAACTTGTTATATTGAAAAAAAAATCAGGTTCCACTAGAAGAAATCCATCCCTTCGGTTAATTTCTGGGAGTAGAAGGCCTTCAGAAAAGTCAAGTGGCAGCAGCAGACTCGTTTCAGTGTCATCTGTTACTCTGAGAAACATCAAAAGATTTTCAGGAAGGGGAAGAAGGAAGGAGAGAGGATTTAGCTGCAGTGCATCATAAATACACCAAATCCTGAGATGACAATTTCAACTGTTAACAATGAACTCAAAGTAATTCAAACCACATTCGGGTTGTAAAGTCGTAGTAGATCATATGGGCTGTGTTGCAGAGCTTTTCTGTTTAATTACCAGTGAACAGAGACATGGTGATGGGTTTGGGGTTGTTGGGTTTCTTCTCTTTTGGAAGGATGAATGATTCTGTGCAATTGGATCTAGGTGATCCTGCTGTGGCAGGGGGATTGGGCTGGATGATCTTTCGAGGTCACTTCCAATCCCTAATGTTCTGTGAAAACATGTTCAGCCCAGAGGTTGGTTTGGAGTCTATTTATTTAACTACTGGGTTTTTTCATTATCTCTTCTGCTGTTTTGTGTTGGAGGGAGCAGACAGGATACAGAACGTGGCATGTCTGGGGCAGATAAAGCTGTGGTTTGCCTATTGTTTAGAGTTTCAGGTGTTCAACAGACTTTTTTCAATCCTTGCTCCTCAGCAATTGATCTCTTTTGTGGTTCCAAACTCTTCCCAAGCTGGGAAGAAGATCTTCTCTTTTTTTTAATCTTGTTTGTTACAAAGGATAGTTGGTCTGTAGTTCCAGCTCTACAAGGAAGGCTTCTCTCTCTGTCCAAGTGGGAATTTTCCCTCAGAAGACAATAAATCTCCACATCTGATGGAAATTCTCCATCGCGTGGCACACAATTCATCTCATGCAGATACCTAAACACTCTGTGTAGCATAGCCTGGCCCTGAAACGTATTTTAACTTCCACTGGGCTTTGAAAAAGATCTCTCAAACTGAAATTAGGAACAGAGAATTTGAGACTCTCACCAGCATTTCAATCAGTGTGTTATTGGAGCTTTGCTCAGCAAAACTGCTTAGAGTAGACTTGACTCAGACAATCTGTGTTCTTTTCTCTTACCTCTGCTCGTTTGCTGTCTTCTGGTGTTGGGAAAGGCAGGGTAAAGGAGAGCAGGACTCTTACAAATAATGGAGTGACAACAAGAGGGGAAAACATTAATAGTGATGTTAGGTCATAGATAGGACTTGATAACCTCAGAGGGTTTTTCCCAACCACAATAATTCTGTGATTCTGTGAAATCATAGAATCATTAGGGATTGGAAGGGACCCCAAAAGATCATCTAGTCCAATCCTCCAAAAGCTACCTATTTTGACTTAGAAGTCCCCACTGCTGTGTGGAACTGCATCAACTTCTTTCCTCTAAACTGCAGCATATTGACAACAACACTTCACGGAAGAAAATCGTCTGCTGTAGGAGACACTTGCTGGGTGAAAAAGCTGGAGAATGCGGGCATCGATCCCGCTACCTCTCGCATGCTAAGCGAGCGCTCTACCATTTGAGCTAATTCCCCTCCCTCTCAAAGTCTCTGTTAACATGAAGGCAATTGCAAGCTGTCTAGAGAGTCAGACTGGCTCTCTTCTCCCATGAGAAGTGCCCTTGTACTCTGCAGTGTGAGAGTGCATCTTGAGTACTGGGCCCAGTTTTGGGTGCCACAGTATAAGGACATTGAAGTGCTGGAGCTGAGCTAGAGAAGGGCAATGAGGCTGGGGAGAGCTATGGAAAACAGGCCCTATGGAGAGTGGCTGAGGGAACTTGGGTTATTTAGTCTAGAGAAGAGGAGGCTGAGAACAGACCTTATTGCCCTGTACAACTACCTAAAAGAAGGAGGTTGTAGTGAGACTGGTGCTGGTCTCTTCTGTCATATTACTAATGATACAACGAGAGGAAATGACCTCAAGGGGTCATTTTGTGTCAGGGGAAGTTTAGATTTGGTCTTAGGAAGAAGTTCTTTCTTGAGAGAGTAGTTGGGCATTGGAACAGGCTGCCCAAGGAGGTGATGGAGTCCCTGTCCCTAGAGGTGTTTAAAAACCAAGTAGCTGGAGCACTTGAGGTCATGGTGTAGGGGTTAGGGAGCTGTTGGGCTGGACTTGATGCTGGAGGTCCTTTCCAGCCAGGATGATGGTATGAAGGGGTGCTCTGGTAGTGTTGGTTTGGCACAAGAATTCTGGTTGCATAAAGAATAATTCAAATAGAGTTTGCAGCACCTAACTCCATTTGCTCCTCACCATTTAGCTGCTCTGTTTTGTGCTTCCAGAGCTACTGGCAGGTCTGTTTTCCCACAGCCCCTCTGGCTACTGGACGCCAGCATCCGCTGGTTGGACCAGAACTTACTCTGTTCTGCACCGCTCCACGAGACAGAGGTTGGGTAATCACAGAATCATCAGGGATCCCTCAAAAGGTCATCCAGTCCAATCCCCCTGCCACAGCAGGATCACGTATACCAAGCTGCAGAGGAACATGGCCAGGCGGGTTTTAATGGAAACATTTCATGAGTCTTCTGCACAATTTCAATTTTTTCAGTATTCTAACCCCCTGCAGTCAGTTCAGCAAAGAAACAGGAATATTCCTGTTCACTTACCCCTGCGTGCTGGAGCAGCTGAAGGTGACAGCAGACTTTTCTTTGTGCGTTGAGCACATATTGCAAGCACCTTTGAGATGTTTCTCTCTTTGTTATCTTAAAATGCTCTGCAGTATTGATTTCTGCTTTTTCTCCGAGGTGCTGGAGATTTTCAGCACTAACCCCAAAGCCAAGTGAAGTAATTGATTATCTGGTTTTTTACCTCCTCTTCAGTTACTTGCCTCATGCCCTTCAATGGAGGGAAGGGTGTGCTGTTTCTGGATGATTTAGTGTAAAGCAGATCCTTGCTGAACTTTAATAACAATTTATATAACCCCAATACAGGGGTTATTTTTTCAGACCCACGAGTCTATCTAATATTTCATGAGACGGCCTGTTCTAGACAGACCATTTTATGGCTTATTATTATTGAACTTGTGAGGGATTAGAAATGTAACTGATTTTCTCTAAACTCAATCAGCTATTGAAATTGTGTAAGCAAATAATCCACAAGAGGAATTAGATGCAGATTGGCCTTCTATAATCTAATTAGGTATCATTTCAAATCTGCTTTAAAATTGATAGATACTTTGTGTTTGTTTTTCTTTTTTTGGTGGTGATCAGGTAGTGAGGTCGATCATGAACTGGCAGCAGGATAGAAGCCAGAGAGCAGCAGTCAATGGGACAGAGTCTAGTTGGAGGCCTGATCTAGTGGAGTGGTTGGTACAGGGACCAGTACCATTCAATCTATTCCTTAATAGCTTGGATGAGGAAACAGAGAACACTGTCAGCAAGTTTGCTGATGAGACAAAGCTGGGAGGGGTGGCCGACACCCCAGCAGGCTGAGCAGCCATTCAGTGAGACCTGGACAGGCTGGAGAGTTGGGCAGGGAGACATTGAATGAACTAGAGCAAGGGCAGTGTAGAGTCTGGCATCTGGACAAGAATAACCCCAGGTCCCCAGGGACCAACCTGTTGGACAGCAGTGTAGGAGAAAGAGACCTGGGGGTCCTGGTGGACAGAAGGATGACCATGAGCCAGCAATGGGCCCTTATGGCCAAGAAGGCCAGTGGCATCCTAGGGTGGATCAGAAGGGGGTGGGAGTTAGTAGATCGAGAGATGTTCTCGTCCCCGTCTACTCTGCCCTGGTGAGACCACACCTACAATCTTGTGTCCAGTTGTGGGCCCCCAGTTCCAGAAGGACACAGAACTACTTGAGAGAGTCCACACAGATGGTGAAGGGAGTGGAACACCTCCCTTATGAGGAAAGGTTGAGGGAGCTGGGTCTCTTGAGCTGGGAAAAAAGGAGACTGAGGGGTGACCTCATTAATGTTGATAAATATGTGAAG
>JAOXOE010000632.1:7352617-7374831 GCA_028565055.1 Phoeniculus purpureus | reverse complement strand
CGATCTCTATTAGCATACCAGAAGACTCCATTTATCTTCACCAAGGCTTTTTGCTAACAAGTTCGAGCACATCTCGCACGTCTCGCACAAGCAGCTCTGAAGTACTAGGACTTCTGCCCTGGTCTCTCAAGGCCTCTCCCACATTGAACCACATCAAGTTTCTCTCTGCTCAACTCTCCAGCCTGCCCAGGTCACACTGGATGGCAGCACAGCCCTCTGGTTTGTCAGCCTCTCCTCCCAGCTTTTTGTCATCAGCAAACTTGCTGACAATGCACTCTATCCTCCAATCCAGCTCACTGATGAATGTATTGAATAGGACTGGACCCAGTACTGATTCTCGAGAAACACCATTAGACACAGGCCTCCAACTTGATTCTGCCTCACTGACCATAGTATTCTGAGTTCTGTCCTTTAACCAGTTCCCAGTCACTATTGAATCACACAATCCATTTGATGATTTAAATTTGGTTGTGAGGATGTCATGGGAGACAGTGTCAAAAGCCTTGCTAAAGTTGCTATTGTGTTAGCACAATTGTTATTCTTGCGATTTTTGTCCTTTTTCACTTAAACAACTTCTTTATATGTACATGGCACAAGAATTTAATGTGGACTCTAAAAGAAAGTGCTTGGAGACCCTGGAAGATTATTTTTTGATCTATATACTCAAAGCTTCTGTTTGGTGTGAAAAAGGACCTCTGTCTAGATTGTTGTAACTGTAGACATTGCAGGAGGATAGAAGTATGATGAAGATGACTGTCTATGACTGTCTTCCAGGTGTATTTTACCTCAAGAATTTTGCATGTAGCTAATTAAAGTTTAATGCTTTGATGCATGCAAGACAGAATCACAAAACATCAGGGATTGGAAGGGACCTTGAGAGATCATCTAGTCCAATCACGCTGCCAGAGCAGGATCACATTGATCAAATCGCACAGGAACATGTCCAGGTGAGTTTGAAACACCTTCAGAAAATGAGACTCCACAAGCACCCTGGGCAGCCTGTTCCAGTGCTCTGTCACCCTCATGGTGAAGAAGTTCGTTCTCATATTTAACACAGAATCACAAAAGATTACGGATTGGAAGGGACCTCAAAAGATCATCTAGTTAAATCCTTCCACTACAGCAGGATCACCTAGATCAAGTCACAAGGGAACAGTTTCAGGAGGGTCTGAAATGTCTCCAGAGAAGGAGACTCCAAAGCCCCCTGGGCAACCTGTTCCAATGCTCTGTCACCCTCACTGTGAAGAAATTTCTTCTTATATTTATGTGAAACCTTCTATGTTCCATCTTATATTTGTTGCCCCTTGTCCTATCATTAGATGAATATCAGAAGGAACCGCTATTCCCCTTGGTGAAGCCATGCTGACTGTTCCTAATGACCCTCCTGTCCTTGATGTGCCTGGAGACAGTGTCTAGGACAGATTGCTCCATCACCTTTCCTGGGATGGCGGTGAGGCTGACCAGTATATAGTTACTTGGGTCTTTCCTCTTACCCTTTTTGAAGATTAGAGTGACATTTGCTATCCTGCAGTGGTCCTTGAGTGGTAACCAACTATCTTGGGCCCCTTTACCTGCCAGTACCCCGTCCCATGGGATTTTCCCTGGCAATTGCTTGAAAAGGCCAAAGTTGGATCTCCTGAAGTGCAGGGTTGTGATTCTGCTAGCTATTCTGTTCCTGCCACATGAGACCCATGAACTCCACCATCTCATGGTCACTGCAACCAAAGCTGCCCTCAGCCTTCACTGCTTCAGTCAGACACTCCTTCTTGGTGAGTATAAGACTCAGCAACACTTCTCTTCTAGTGGGTTCCTCCACCATTTGCATCAAGAAATTGTCGCCAATGCACTGGAAGTATGTCCTGGACTGTGGGTGGCTGGCTGATTAGGTCTTCCAGCAAATATCAGGGTAGTTAAAATCCCCCATGAGAACCAGGGCCCATAGCTGTGAGGCTACTGTCTGCTGCCTGTGGAAGACCTCATCAACTTCCTTATTTTGATCTGATGGCTTGTAATAGACATCCACAACAGTGTCGCTCATGGCATCCTGCCCCTTAATCCTCACTCACAAACTCTCAACTCTCTCTTCATCTGTCCCTGGACGGAACTCAATACATTACAGCTGGCCTTTCAAATAAAGAACAACTCTACCACCCCACCTAGCTCCCTTGTCCCTTTTGAAAAGGATGTGGAATCTCCTATGTTCCAGCTTACACCCATTGATCCTTGACCTATATACAGTGTATACAACATTCACGCCCCCTTCATCTTATTTGAATTTATCACTTTGGTTAAAAACTGGAAATGTCTTTCAACTATATACCATTCTATTAAGCTGTCCTGCTAGCATGCCCGCTGTGTTCCTGTCCTTGTTCTGCTTTTCCATCTTTCACTCATGCACTAGTAACTTTTGTATACCTGAATGGTTACTACATCCCTCTTGGACTGCCATGTCACACACCCTGCTCGAAAGACAGGAAATTTGTAACCTCTAATACTGTCTTTCTCAGTGGAATCCATGAACATTTCCAGATGTAGAAGTAGGAACATCACAATTTTCTAATAAAATTTTAGAATGAAACATAATTCGAAGCTCATGTCATTGAGGAAATTCTAGCATGACTAAATCCAGATTTAAAAGCGTTATACAACAGTGCTAGAATAAAAAATAATGGCTGTACTCAGCTTGGATCGGAGGCACAATGCTGTCAGGATGTCACTCATGTATTCGTGGTTCTGCTAGCAAAACCCATCCTAAAGAGATGGCAATAGTGAATCCATGGCAGCTGTTGCAATGCATAATTGATGCAGCCCTAGGATACAGTTTCAAACCGTCTGTGTTGGTGCATTCAGGAAGCTTGAAAATGGGCAGAATTGTCGATAGTCAAATATTTATGATTAATTAAGTTTATAAAGGCATACACATTTCTGCAAAATGGGGTGAATAGAGGAAGAATTCCCAAATAGATAGTAACTGAGATATTCCAGTGGAAATCAATGTAATTTAATTCTTTACATATCGAGGGGAAAGGATAAATTGTTTGCTTAAGCAGTTTTGGGCAATGTACAGCATCAACAACAAAATGAAACAAAATGAGTAAAGAGACTTCTAGTTGGGTATATCAGATCTAAGCAGGTTAAAAAAAATAGAGGAAGAAGCTATAATTTTATCAATATTTGCATATAATGATTAAAGAGATGGTTCTGAGGAAAGCTGATAGGTGAGGGTTTCTCAAAGAAACACTAGTAAGTATGGCATGCAACATTTATATTGAGACCTTCTTTCCTAGCAGGTTGAAGAGAACAAAAATGGCTGTTTGATATGTCTTTTCTACATGCTGCCAACACTTGTCATATAATAGGAAGAGGGTTTAATCCTTTAGCTGTGATTTATAGGCTTGTGTGATGTTTAAATGAGCCAAAGAAAAGGATTGATTCAGAAGTTATATTAAGATTTGGTCCACTTACTTCATATGTGTCCACTTTTGTTGTCAACCACAGAAGGCTACTTCATAATGGGTTTCCCTGCCAAAGACTGTTTTAATATAACAGAAAGAGTCTCCTAGTAAAAATACAAGTAAATTTTTCAACTACCTACAATAACAAGCTGAAATGCTTGCAGGAGACAAAACCAGTGAAGTTTATTTATTTGTTTTGTATTAAAGGCTTGAAACAATTCTGCTGTGTAGTCCCGACCTTTTCATATACAGAACTAAGAGGTAAGGGAAATTGGGTTTCCTGTCAGCTATTTTGATTCACTATTTCTCTCCTTTTTCTTGGTCAATACTGGGCTTTTCTCTAAAGCTTTGCTGGGGATATTGTTGTTTCAGTCAGGCCATAAAGACCCTCACCTGCCACTGCCAACCTGTACCCAAGCAGAAATAGATTAGCTCAAATGGCAGGATCCAGGCAGAAGTTAAAGTCTGATGCTTTATAGAAAACTAGCAGCATGCAATACATGGCTTAGCTGTACTTCACTGTCAATATCTGCTTTATTCAAGGTCTGCTTTCTCCTTTTCTTAGAAACCTTTTTAAATACACAGATATAGACCTGTTTCTGGCCAGTAGGACAACATGACAGGAAAGGACAGAAGAAAATTGTAGGATGTTGAGAGGGAGATATAAGTGAAAAAGATCAACTAAACACATTAGTCTGATTTGTGAAACTGAGTAAATTAAGCAAATTTTTAAGCCCAAATGGAATATTATTTATTTGGATCGATCTGTGGAAGCTCAGGTAATGAGCAAACTCATCTGTGACACCTAATAAAAACTGATAAAGTTCTTCTGAGTTACAATTTCAAACATGGAATTAGTTTAAAATTCTGAAGGAAAGGGACTGTGTCATGCAAAATGCCTTAGGGGTCTAGTGGTCACATCTTAGGGTGAAAGCAGTGGCTTAACTTCAATACTGTAATTAAAACTGTTTTGTAAAAAACATGGAATGAATATATACAGATATAAACTCTTGAAAGACTTGATTGTTTCTGTGACTGTTGTGACCTGCAGCCCTCCCTCCCTGAATCTGTGATACTGTAATTAAGGAGAGTTAATTACCTTGGAGGCCCTGTTCAGACTAATTCTGGTAAGAAAACAGATAGTCATCTAAATCCTGAGCTTATCCATGAAAAGTATTATGGAAAATAAACAGGAGGAAAGATTTATGCAAGACTGGAATGTCAGAGTATCAGCGGATTTAACATGAGACAAGGTTGAGAATTCTCACATGATTTGAGAAAAATTAAATCTGTGGGACCAAAGACTTTATCTTTTTTTTCTCTCCCTCTAGCTCCATATTTTGGAAAGAATATAGCATTTATTTTATTATTTGTGGGAAACATGTTTTAGGGAATCCTAACACAGCAACATGGATTTATGAAAGGTTTTATGCAGAACCTAAATTGTGGAAAAAAATGTATTTCTTATACAACACAATCAGCCCATAGATTTTTTTTCCTATAGAATGTAGTCAGTCCATAGATTATGACAGGTACAAGAAGAGATGTTAAGAGAATAAAAAACTGTCATAGTATGCTATTCTAAAAGTACTATAGTGCAAATCAAAAAAGCAAAGTTGAGAATATAAAGAACAATGCATTGCTATGAAGTTGTGTTTTGGCAAAGCAAAAGTCTTGCTTTCATGGATTTTTATTCCGTGAATAAAAAACAAGCCATGCAAATTTAGATGATCAAGGAATGAGTATGAGAAGCAGAATACAAAGATTTGAGGGCACCAGGAATCTGGCTAAACTGACTGAGATGCAGTGTGGCATGTTCATGCCTGCATTTGGTGATTCCTGCTCAATATGCCCTTCTCATTTTCTTGGGTTTCATGTTTGTGGCTTTTCTCTTTAAAAACTTCTTCAGATGAGAAAAATAAAAGGCTAAAATAGAAAGACAGAGCTGCATAGAGAAATAGACATCTGCTTATTGCTGATAAAAGGTTTCTGATCAATCCAAAATAAGTATTTTGAGACTTGAGCTGACTTAGCTCTCTTATACCCAACTACCTGATTTTTAATTATTATTTTTTAATCATCACCAACCTATTGTGCCGCTTAGATGCACACAAGTCTGTGAGGCCAGATGGGATACGCCCAAACTGGATCAACAGGCTGAGGTTAATCATACGAGATTCAACAAGGCCAATTGTTGGGTCCTGCACTTGAGTCATAATAAAACTGTGTCAAACTACAGACTTGCAAATGTGTGTGGTTGTAAAGCTTTAGTTAGAAAAGGCTCTGGGGGTATTGACTGATGGCCACCTGAACATGAGCCTACTGTTTGCCCAGGTGACTGAGAAGGCCAACGGCACCCTGGCTTGTGTTAGAAGTAGTGTGGCCAGTAGGAGCACAGAAGTGATTGTCCCCCCTGCACTCAGCACTGGTGAGGCTACACCTTGAAATACTGTGTTCAGTTCTGGGCCCTCTACCCTCACCACAAGAAGGTCATTGGAGAGAATGGCAATGAGACTTGGAGAGGTGTCTGGAGCACAAGTTCTACGAGGCGCAGTTGAGGGAACTGAGGTTTTTTAGTGTATGAGGTTTTTTTATAGAGAATGGACATGTGAGCAATCCCAGCTGTGTGAACTTAGCCCGAGTTTGAGCTAAGGGCTTTGAAGCCTGCTCAGAGTTTCTCAAGGTCAGTGATGTGCAGGTCTGTGAGAGAGCTGGCATGCAGAAGGAAACAGGTTGTGGACAGATGTACTTAACCAACAGCAGTAGCTTTTAAGACGCATGGACAAATGTGTTGTACCAATCAGCAGTGCACTTGTATCGCATGGACCACCCGGCTTTGTATAAAAGGGTTAAGCTGACGCTTAATAAACGGCATTCGCTTGATCGTATTGATCGTCTTGCGTCTGTCCTTTTCGTACTCCCGGGATTTTAGCCTAGAGAAAATGAGGCTGAGGAAAGACCTTACTGCTGTCTACAACTACCCTAAAGAAGGGGACAGTCTCTTCTTCCTCGTGGCAAGCAGTAGGACCAGAGAAAATGGTTGCAAGATGCACCTTGGGAGGTTAGGCTGGATGTTAGGAAGAATTTCTTCACTGAAGAGTTTATCAAACATTGGAATAGGCTTCCCAGGGCAGTAGTGCTGTCACCATCTCTGGAGGTATTTAAAAGGCAGATAGTCATAGAGTTGAGAGACATGGTTAGAGGTGACCTGGCACTGCTGAGTTGAAGGCTGGACTCGATGATCTTCTGACTAAAGGTATTCCGTAATCTGTAATTCTCTGACATGCAAGCTGTCTGTTTGAAAATCCCTCTACAAGTCTTTTTAAAAATATTACATAGCGATTTTATGCTCTGTGGCTGCTCTTGTACTTCATAAAGTAAATGATTAAATTTCCACTGGGAATACGATGTAGCTGATGAGCTCAGGGAGGGTGACAATGTCATAAATATAGTTGTTGTCTTCTCAGGAATGGCTCAGGGACCAGGGAACTGAAAGTAAAAATCTGTTTCCTGCTTGGTCCCTGCATTGTAGCTCCACATGAAAGCTGATGTACTTGGTTAGAATCATAGAATACATTGGGTTGGAAGGGACTTTTAATGGTCATCTGGTCCAACCATCTGCAGTGAACAGGGACATCTTCAAACAGATCAGATTGCTCAGAGCCTCTTCCAGCCTGACCTTGGCTGTCCCAAGGCTTAGGGCCTTCACCATCTCTCTGGGTGCCTTTTTCCAGTGTTTCACCACCCTCACTGTTGGAAAATTCTTCCTTACATCTAATCTAAATCTACCCTCTTCATTTAAAATCATTAGCCCTTGTCCTGTCACAATAGGCCTTGTTAAAAGCCCCTCTCCTCCCCTTTCTCATAGGCCCCCTTTAAGTACTGAAAGGTTGGAATGAGGTCTCTTCAGTGGTGGTTGCATTTCCCATTATTAATTTTTGTGATACGGGTGATCTGTGTACAAAAATCAGGCTTGAGTTGATTTCAGGCCATGTAGCCAAGTTCAAGACTACAAATAATGACAAATACATCCCAAGGGGTTTGAGAAACAAATATGCTGTGGGAGAAGCACTAACACTGGTGGGCTTTTTTGCTGAATAATATGTCTGTGGCAGTGCTGCTGACCTAGAGGCTGTCTTTAGGCAAGTGGGTTATGGAATTAGATACACACGTAATTTACGTCTTCACTTTCAGATCTGTCATATCACCAAAAACTTCTAGAAAATTATGTTCTCTTAATTATGGACTGCATTGAGTCATTGTAGGCGGAAAAATGCTTAAGTTCTTTTTATTGTTTAGTCAATAATTTAATACAAAAGAAAATGTTGTGGCTTACAGAATAAAAGTATGGTTTGGTTTGATGTCTAAGACACTGAAGTATCCAAGTTGGTTGGAAAGTAAAATGTTCTAAACATCAGGCTCTTTGCTTTCCAGAAATATGAATATATGGATCCATTTACTATCATGTGTTGAATAGTGAATCTTAAGCAATGAAAGTATCCAGAGTTTGACTATTAACATCACATATGCTTTTGGATTTTTTTTTCAGGCTGATTTGTAAGAGAATGCAGTGAAGGACTAACAACCAGGGAGCCTTAAAGGTGACGAAACTGGAAGTTGCACTCAGCCCATGCCGAGCTCCAACAGTGCTAGCCGCTTTAGCCATTTTAGCCACCAGGGGGCAAAAAAAAAAGGAATTTAAAATGGTGACAATGCTGCAGCAGAGGAAGACCAAGCTATACTCACCACTTCATATGAATGTGGGAACCCAAACAGAGGTCCCCCAACAAGATGAGGCTATGCAGGTGACAGGCTGCCACGAATGTAACACTCTCTCTCATTTTCCTGGCTGCATACAGTACAAGCAGGTAGATTATCTGCTTAATCAAGCAGCACAACTGCAAGGTTGAAAAGCTGCAAGCGGAACTAGAAAGGTTCAGGAGAATTAGAGAGGCAGAAATAGAGGTAGACTGGTGGAGCCAGGCTCTGCAGTCTTGACAACAGCCAAATAAGAGCCAAAATCAGGTCAGCAAGTTGGGGTGCTGGAGTTGCTCTTTATATGAGAGAATATCTGGAATGTATTGCGTTCTGTCCAGCGATGGATGAAGAGAGAGTTGAGAGTTTGTGGGTGCCGATTAAGGGGCAGGCTGCTATGAACGACACTGTTGTGGGTGTCTATTACAGGCCACCAGAACAGAATGAGAAAGTTGATGAGGTCTTCCACAGGCAGCTGACAGCAGTCTCACTGCTACGGGCCCTGGTTCTTGTGGGGGATTTTAACTATTCTGATACTTGCTGGAAGACCTAATCAGCCAGCTATCCATAGTCCAGGAGGTTCATCCAGTGCATTGGTGACAATTTCCTCATGCAAATGGTGGAGGAGCCCAGTAGGAGAAGAGCACTGCTGGATCTTGTACCCACCAACAAGGAGGGTCTGGTTGAAGCACTGAAGGCTGTGAGCAGTCATGGCTGCAGTGAATACAACATGGTGCAGTTCAGGGTCTCATGTAGTAGGAACAGAATACCTAGCAGAATTGCAACCCTGGACTTCCGAAGGGCCAACTTTGGCCTTTTCAAGCAATTGCTAGGGGAAATGCCATGGGACACGGTACTGGCAGATAAAAGAGCGCAAGATAGCTGGTTAACATTCAAAGATCACTTCTTTGAAGCCAAAGACAAGAGCATTCCAACAGGAACCAAGTCAAGGAAGGGAGCCAGAATACCTGCATGGTTTAACAGAGAGCTGCTGGGCAAACTGAAGAGGAAAAAGAAAGTCTCTAGGTCATGGAAGGAGAGGATGGCCACTTGGGATGGTTATAAGGCTCTGGTGAGAGACTGTAGGGACACAACCAGGAAATCGAAGGCCTCCTTGGAATTAAACTTTGCAAAAGAGTTCAAGGGCAAGAGAAAGGGCTTCTTCAAATACATTGCAAGTAAAACTAAACCTAGAGGCAATGTAGGTCCCCTGCTGAATGAGGTGAGTGCCCTGAAGACAGAGGATACAAAGAAAGTAGAGATACTGAACACCTTCTTTGCCTCTGTCTCTATGTCTGGGGCCTGTCCTCATGTCAAGCCCCAGACTCTTGAGACTCCAGAGGAAGTTGAGACAAGAGAGGAGATTACCTTGGTTGAGGAGGACTGGGTTAGGGATAAGTTGAGCAAACTGGGTGTGAATAAGTCCATGTGCTAAGGGAGATTGCGGAAGTCATTGCTAAGCCACTCTTCACCATCTTTGCTAATTCATGGAGATCAGGAGAGGTGCCTAGGGACTGTAGGATAGTAAATGTCACTCCAATCTTCAAAAAGGGTAAGAAGGAGGACACAGGTAACTATAGACCAGTCAGCCTCACCTCTATCCCAGGAAAGGTGATGGAACAATTTGTCCTAGAGGCCGTCTCCAGGCACATCAAGGACAGGAGGATCATTAGGAACAGTCAGCATGGCTTGACCAAAAGGAAGTCATGCTTGACCAACCTCATAGCCTTTGATGAGGGTATAACCAGGTGGAGGGATGATGGCAGAGCAGTGGATGTGGTCTATCTTGACTTCAGTAAGGCATTTGACCCAATCTCACATAGTATACTCGCAGCCAAACTGAGGCAGTTTGGCCTGGATGATTGGATGGTGAGATGGTCATGAACTGGCTGCAGTATAGAAGCCAGAGAGTGATGGTCAGTGTGATAGAATCTATTTGGAGACCTGTACCTAGTGGAGCCCCCCAAGGGTAGATACTGGGACCAGTCCTATTCAATCTATTCATTAATGACTTTGATGCGGGATTAGAGAACACTGTCATGACACAAAGCTGGGTGGTGTCGCTGATGAGTACGAGTATGAGCCAGCAGAAATGTGCACTTGTGGGCAAGAGGGCCAACAGCATCCTGGGGTGGATCAGAAGGGGAGTGGTTGTAGATTGAGAGAGGTTCTTCTCCCCCTCTCTCTGCACTGGCGAAACCACACCTGGAGTATTGTGTCCAGTTCTGGACCCCTCAGTTCAAGAAGGACAGAGAGCTGCTGGAGAGGGTCCAGCGTAGAGCAACAAAGATGATAAAGGATGTGGAACAACTCCCTTATGAGGAAAAGCTGAGGGAGCTGGGTCTCTTGAGCTTGGAGAAGAGGAGACTGAGGGATGACCTCATTAATGTCTATAATTATGTGGGGGGTGGGTGTCAGGAGGATGGAGCCAGGCTCTTCTAGATGTCATCTGGTGATTGGGCAAGGCGCAATGGGTGTAAGCTGGAACAAAGGAGGTTCCATATTTAATATCAGAAGGAACTTCTTCACAGTGAGTGTGACAAAGCATTGGAACAGGCTGCCCAGGGGGGTTGTGGAGTCTCCTTCTCTGGATACGTTTAAAACCCAGCTGGATATGTTCCTGTGCAACTTGGTTTAGGTGATCCTGCTGTGGCAGGAGGGTTGGACTAGAGGATCTTTTGAGGTCACTTCCAATCCCTAATGTTCTGTGATTCTATGATTCTGGGAAGTATATCCACTTAACACTGAATAGCAGTAATTCAGTAGTGCAACATAACGGTCACACTTAATCACTGCTAAGTCTTGTGTATCATTTTTGGCGTTTGGTAAGTGAAAGGATACACCAGTGGGGAGGAGGATAGAGGAAGGATCCTAAACTGACTGATACATGCCAGTTTTGGTTTAAAGACGAGGGACCACAAGGGTCAGCACACTGCTCTTGGCTTCTTCTCTCCTTGTCCTTCTTTCCTCTTGTTCCTTCTTCAATGGCTGGGATCTGAGGAGGACTCTGTCTGTTTTGTCTTCAATCCAAAGCCATGCATTCCTGAATCCAGCTCCTGCATTTGGATCATGTCTGCCATTGAGTCGAGTCTGGAATTTTTCCCAGCATCTGCATCACCAGTGGTGATGGTGATGTAATTACCAGCAAGGAGATTGTGTCTGGTACTGTTTTTGCATGTCCTTCATATTACCATTATTTTCATTTTCATAAGCCTCTCTCCCTTATTTCCTTTCTCTTCCCCTTTTGGGGAGGGAGAGGTGCTAATAAGATAGCACCTGTCATTCTTCTTGTGGCCTCAACCTATGACAGAGTAGTACATTGCTGGTGGTTTCTGTCCTTTCACATCTAAATCAATGCTATGCTACCCCAAATAGATAATTCAGCTATTCTTTTTTAGAAGAACTCGCAAGAAAGCTGCAGAAAGGAAACATTGTGTTAATTTTTATGTCACTAATTAAAAGAAGTTTATACTTTTGTTTTAAATATGGATTTAGTTATATTTATCTGATGTAAAGGCTATGCTTCTTCAGTCTTGGAGTCTGTGTAAGTGCTCAGACTAGGACAGGAATAAACATTTACACTGTTCTTCAGAACTTGCTATTAGATTGACCTGGTATGAGTTCGAGCTGTGACTTTGTGTGATCCAGAGAGGCTACAGCAGCTCTCAGGCCCTGTCATGGTATGCTTCTGATATTAGTGTGAAGCCTTGATAGGCAATGTGAGCATAGTCACACAGTGCAAATTCAGAACACCTCTCTGTCCACCCACTAGTTACTGCTTTTCAAGCCGGACTACAGCTCCAACCACAAGTGCTCACATCTGTTCTTACGGTGTGGGAGCAAAAGGTGCTCATTACAAGCTGAAACCACTGCCTACCATCTCCTTGAAATAAAAGTCAAAGAAAGGAAACTTGAGCACTAGGCTCCAGCTTCAGCTGTAATGGGATTTAAGTGCTACCTCTCAGCTGAAAATGAATTTGAGTGAGTCTTGGCCAATTCTGCTGCCTTTGTGTGGTCATGTAACCAAGTAGCACAGACCAGAAGTGCACACTTGGTCTACATGTAGATACATCAGAACCCAATCCCTAAAATTAGTTTGAATCACAACAAGGTAATGAAATACGGTAATACTTGGGGTGTAAGTTCTTTCAGGTTGTAGACAGTATCACTGAAACAACTATTATAAGTGCATCTAGACAACTGAAATAGAACTACTTCTTCTGGAATTCCTTCATAAGGCACACACACACAAATATAATTGTATCATATTTAGCTTTTAATAACACCAGTGACCTTGGTGGTAGGATGAATGAGCCCCTGAGGTTAGTGGAATCAGCTCCACCCAAGCAACCATCAATTCAGAGCTGGTGCCCTAGACTTTGATCATTAGTGCTTAAAACCAGAATCAATTTTACGCAGTTTGGGGTATCTTTTGACCAGCAACATCAAGAATACAGGTTCCTAATTTTGAAAATCACCTTCCAGATAGATTTTTCTCTTTTTCTTTCTTGCATTGCTCACCATTCAATAACATATGAGCAAAAAGCACCAAATTTCAGCATGCTGTGTTTTGAAATGTCTGGTTTATTAATTCTTGAGGTACACTGATACTGGCAGCATAACAGGTTTTTACATGGAGTACTTCCAGATTCCAAAGCCTTGCAAATCACAGTTCTTAATGGTTTGGAAAATATTTTCTAAACACTTCAGACTTTTTTTTTTAATACTGCTTGAGTTCAATGCAGTTGAACTCATGTTGAGCATGTACTGTTGGTCGGTACATGATGGTTAAGTGTCCACACACACTTGTGCTAATGGCTGTTTTTAGAAACAAGTCTTGAATTTTGGAGGACTTCAGAATTACTAAGCTAAATCTCAGAAAGATTCCACTAACTTCAGGTATTTCACTGCAGACCACAAGGGCCTAATTTTTCTGACATAGTGCATATAGACACCTCCTTTTGAGCTAAAATGCTAAAAGTGTACTATACATCGTAATGAAGCATTACTGTTACTGTTCGCATTTCAGACAATAGAGCATGAGGCTGAACAAACAGAAGTGATGCCACAGTGTCGCTCTGGTATGAGATAATATAAACAGGAAACATGTAGACTAAATACCTTCCCGTCTTTGTTAGAATGTGTCACATATAAATATAAATACAGCACTTCATTAGCTGTGGATGCTAAGCTTCTCTGGAAAAATAAGAGATCTGTAATTAAACTCCCTACTACATGCAGATTTGATTATGAAATACGTGAGTTAAAGGAAATTATTCTGGTTGAGGAAATTGACTCAAGAACAGGGTCTTAGTAAGAACAGCCCTATTTTCAAAGTGGAGCATGTGAATAGGAAACGCTCATCTTTTGTGTCCTAATGCCAGAAGGTATATGATCCTACATGCAGCAGTACACACAGCAGTGGCAGCAGGATTCTCACAGAAAGTACAAACCTAAAACCTGTTATTTAGATATACTTTATATGTGCTAGATTTTATTGTATTTATTGTTTATATATATATGTATACACACGCATGTAGTCAAAATACAAGAAAGGCATTCTGAAGACTCAGTATCTTGCACATTACCACAAGATATCGCTTATAGTGATTATTTGTTTTAAAATACTGTTTTCCTTTGCTGTAGATTAATTTTTTTCTAAAATCCCCATATTTTATTAAAAGACTGGCAGTGGAGTGCTACTGAATAGAGTGGCAAAATATTCTTTAGTTCCTTTAATTAAATGTGATTTTTTATTTTGATGTTTGTGTAAAAAACCTACCATAACCACAATCCTAGCATGTAAAGAGAGGACAGTGAGACAATCAACTTACTAAAAATTCACCAAAAATACATCAGTCTGTTTCAGTGTCAAGGCGTACATTCTAAGGAATTAGAAATATTTCTATTGTATCTGAAAATATTTCAGTTTTATGCAGTGTTATTTCACATATTTAATGTTAAAGCATGTCTAACTTATTTTTGTGGTTTGCTTGAAAACTCTGGGGATCTCATACCTCTCCTTTAAATTTTATCTTAAACCTCCTCTACATTTTACCTTAAATATGAATTTTAGCTTATAACACAGCATTGTTTCTGCCCAGTATAATTTGAAAGAGCTAAAATTTCAATTGAAGTCTGTTTAGTTTGGCTTTTTTCATTTCACCTTATAAATACTTGAATGATTACTCTAGTGACAGTTACTGTCTCTTGAACTGTGAATAAATTTTTAAACAGTTTTTGATTGTAGAGTATCCAACTCCTGCACAACCCCATGAAAACATTGTCCATTTAACTCAGCAGAGCTTTATTAAAGTGCGTTTTTTTAATAGTAGTGTTAATTTTCATCAATGTTTCTCTATGGGGTTTTCATTACTGTTTGAAATACCACTGGAAATCTTATTCTGATAACTGCTTGGTCCTTCATAGTGAAATGAAGGGCAGCTTGGCAAGGCTGTAAAAGAAATGGTTAGACTGGAGAACGCAGTTGTAGGCTGTGCAGCAGCCTTCTGCCCCATAAACAACATGCTAATGAGTCCCAGATAATGGCTGTGGATGCTCAGTAATTCCTCTCCCCGCACCGGAGCTGAACTGCTTAAAATATGGTGATTTACAAAAAAAAAAAAAAGAAAAGAAGTCTTTATAGGGGATTATAGAGGAAAACAAATAATTTTCTGTTTGATCTACACCATCTTTTAAAATAACATTTTATGGTATCACACGGAGGAGAAAATATAATGAATTCAGCAAATGCAGAAGTCGATAGAGAAGCTGGTATTTCCTCCGGTGAATAAAATCAATTACCTCTTCAGAGGAGAGGTGATCCTTTGAAACAAAACGGCAGCCGAGGGAAGGTCCCCCGACTCCCACCTCGCCCCAGCGGCCATTCCCGGGCTGCACCGGCTGTAGGTGTCACTGCAGACATGGCTGTGGGTCAGGTGGGGGTTGGCGCTGTCACGCACCGCGCTGTCCCCGCTGCCGCAGGAGCTCACGGTGCACGGGGAGGGCGACAGCGCGGGCAGCAGAAGGTGACATCTGGTGACTAATGGGCTCAGATGTGAAGCCATTCCCACAGTTCCGCGGGTTGCAGCTGCTCTGCCACCGCCGAGATGCTGCAGCCGGGAGGGGGGGGGAGAGGGGAACATCGCTAGAGAAAAATCAGTCTCTCCTGATTTCGGAAGAGGCGTAACATGGCCCCGGACACAGACGTTTTCCCAGTCCCGGACTCGCCATAAATGCCAAGGCGGCAGAGGCGAGCGGGGCTCATTACCGTGTCTCCCGTTTTGCTTGTTTAAACCCATCAACTTTAAACGAAATTACTCCACCTCACGAAACAAAGATGGACCGTTTCCAGGCAGACTCTGTTCCTGTTAGCAGGAGGGAGGGTTCTGTCAAACGCCCCGATCCCGGAGGCCCTCCGCACTCCACCCGTGTCCCTGTGGCGCTTTCCAAGCGGAGCCAGAGCTCTCGCTATTTCCTCGGGAGCAGGGACGTGGGAGTGGAAGCCCAGCAGTCATCTGAACTGCCTGGAACAAAGAGCAAGCCGGAACGCAGTGCTGCTGTACTGCGTGTTTGAGTCGCTGATCAAATGTGATTTATTTGTCGAATTTTTAGCCATGGCAGGGAGAAACCACAGCGCTGCAGATTGCAGTAAAAACTGCTATTAGCAGATGACAGCACAAACCGCAGAATGGGAAGCGCAGGTGAATTCATGGCTGTGAGTCAGTGTTTACAAAAATCTTTGCTGGGGGGCTTTCTGGTATGTACAAAGGAGAGGGAAAGGGGAATGGGGAGGGGGGAGCATTGTTTAGTCCTGGTGCCCGTCCGCCAAAGTGAGCCCATGCATTTGGTGTTAGGGAGTCCCTGAGAGGCGCTGAGGGGAGAAAGGCAAAGCAAGGACCTAAGAAGAAAGATAGGTTTTGCTGTACGTGCACAGAAAATCACATCATTTTCCATCGTGCAAGCTTCTAGTGTGACGGAGGGAGGGAGGATAGTCACATGCATCAGCCTCATGAAATCTGCAAAAGCACTGTTCCTAATTCAGCAGTCAGCTGCTCCCAGACCTCACGCAGAGAATTACAACGAAATTCTGTTTGCAGACTGACATCCCCAGTGCTGCCGTGTCCTTATGTTTACTTCGGTTAACTGTCAGCCCTTACAAAGTGCACTGTACCACAGCTGCAATTATGGAAAGGAAAAATCTCAGAGCAGCTACTTTGAGGGAGATGTCTGAGAGAAACATAAATAGAAGAAGCAGGAGGAAAATTTGCTTCTCTATCCACACAGTATGAGACTCAGAACAGAGATCATTCAACCCTTGTTTTCAGTGCATTTCTTGGTTTTGGTCTTGGCTGATAAAATATTTAACAGCCATTTTAGCACTCAGCATAGCAATAACCAAAGAACATCCAAGCTCTCAGCCCCCACTGCAATGGAGTTCCGGTGATATGAAGTTTTCTCTTCAGTCTTCCGATATGATGTGCTGTCTAGCCTGGCTCCAGGTGTAATGCAAATTAAAACAATGACAGTAATAATAGAAATGCCCCATTACAGCAATGCCCTGTTACTGAAGCATACACACGGTGTTCCAGAAATTGCACATTGAAAGATGACACTGCCACATTGGTCAGGTTACTGTATTTGCCTGCTTTTAAAAACACAGGTAAGGTAAATGTTGGATAATCTGTTTCTGATTAGGATGTAAATCTGATTAGGATGGAATTAATTTTTTTGACTTGTGCACAAACCAAAATAAATAAATACACATACATTCTTACATAAATAGTTAACATAAATAACCAATAATAATAACAAAATTGGTGGAACAAATTATCATGGGAAGTCAGGCAAACAGATTTAAGTACTGTGTACAAAATTCCCACTGTTATTAATTTGTGTCAAGTCTGGAACTGGATGTAGTATACCTACGTTCCAGCCTCTGCATTACAGAATCACAGGACACTAGGGATTGGAAGGGACCTCAAAAGATCATCTAGTCCAATTGCCCTGCCACAGCAGGATCACCTAGACAGCATCAACTGCTGCTACTAAACAAGAAACTTGTGGTTTGGTGAGGTTCGTAGACTGCTGATCAAACAACAAGGCTCTGAAGTTTACAAATTTATGTATCTTTATTAATTTTGTATTTCTAAGTTCCTGTGCTGAATGGGTCCCTGATGCTTGCAGTACATGTAGGATGGATTATTAGGCTTTTCTTTAAGATTGCTTCATCTTTTTCCCAAATGCTGTTATACGTCGTGTAGTGTCCACAGACTTCAGCTTTTCAGACAGAGTTTTGTCATGCCAGATTATTGATATTGAGATGATGACCTTTTTTCCTCCTTTCATTATAAATTTTAGCTGTTGTGCAGAATGCTATCAGAACAGTGATGCCTTAACTGTGATGCCTTAAATCTTTAGCACTTCATGCTCTGGAGCAGGGGCTTGAAATAGTGGAAACAGGTCTTGAGAATCACTGGTTGAAAGAACAGATAGGGAGAGGGAAAGAAAGAAGCACTGAGGAAGAACAATGTGAGATGTGGGACAGATAGTGTGAAGTGGTAGCTTTAGAGAAACTATTTAGGAAAAGGAAGTACACAGAGACTGCTAGGGTAGTAAAAGCAAGGTTTTTTATGGTACAATATTGCTTAGGTAGTAATTTTATGTGTCTCAGAGGGAGTTTCATGATAAATCTGGCATTTCTAAGATTTTAAAATTAGTTAAAGTACTCTTTCTCTGACTTACAAATGACATTTTAATGTTGTTACTGGCTGAGACAATTATTTTTTGTTACAAAAATAAGTTCCTAGCAGTTGAGTGAAGATGAACCCTTTTTTTCTTATTCAAATGATCAGACTAAGTCCTAAACCCCTTTCCTGTGTGTGTTAATTGCTTGTCTTTTAATGATAAATAAAGCAGTTTTATGATAGTTCCTTTCAGTACTAAAGATATATAAGGGGAACTTAAACTATTTGCTTATCTTCCCAAGTCCTCTGTTTTTCCATCTGTAACATGGTGACAGATTTTGCCAGTTTTCATTCTCCGGATGAAATCACAAAGAACTCACTTCAACAGAATGTTTAAAATTACCTTCTTTCCAAAATAATGAACAGGTTCTTTAGAAAAGTAATTATAGTTTGAGGAGACACAATGGATCTGTACTTACAGTCATAGAATCATTAAGGTTGGAGAGATCTCCAAGATCTCCAAGTCCAACCAACAATCTAACCACGATACCTCATCTTTCCAAGATCTAATCTCATTTTGTGAACTCTGTAGAGCCTGGATAGTAGTCTTTCTAAAATTGTCTAAAAGAGTCATTGCAATGTGTTACCACATTTTTCAGAGCTTTATGTGTACCTGCATGTGTTCACCAGGGCTATGACTGGCTGGTCTTGTTGCAGTCATTTGTAAAGGTGTTATTTCTAGCTGTAAGGAGGATCTGGCAGTCTCATGCTGTGTATTCTAGTACTTGGGTTTTCTGTTACTTTCCCAAGTAATCAGGGGCTAAAGGCAGAGTAATTGTGACCATGGAAGCCACCTGACCTTCTGCATCCATGAGTCATAGCTGGTGAGAGATGGAAAGGAAGGTATTCCTTTTCGTGTGAACCTTGTCAAAGGGTGTTACCTGCTCTGACTTGAGAATTTTTTCCTTTGAGGGGCTTGGTAGATGGACAAAACAGGCTGGAAGGATTAGGAATCAAGAAGCATTTGTACTGTTCCCTGCATGAATTTGGATCTGTAGCGTGTGCTTGGGCACATAAAAGGAAGAATTCTCAGTGTTCAGCATTTTCAGTTGTGTGCTACAGTATTATTTCCGCACTAGATTGCTAATTGCCTACACTACTAAACCCTAAGGAAAGGTAAAAATCCAACTTGATTTTCATTAGATTTAGTAGTAGCAGACTTTGCTGATGGTATTGCAAAGTTACTAGCACTGGCTGGTGCCTTTGCTAACAGTGTCAGAGTGGCAAGGATAGTGGAGATAATTTCTCTTGTTTTCCAGCAAGCAACTAGGTTTGAGACTCACTTAAAATTAGTGCAAGCAAAGCTTTGTGCTGTCTTGAGAATCTGTTGTGGGAGTGGAAGCTTATATTTACTTTGGATGAGCATACATATATTTATTAAGACTTTCAGAAGCTCATATTGCTTCCTGGGTTGTGGTTGCTGAGATTGTGTAGTCAGGTGGTGCTCTGAACTCTTCCACTGAACTGTGCTTTTCCCTGTGAAAGAAAACATTTGCTACACTAAAGCCTGTGTTGAGTTCAGATGAAGATAAATTACTTGCAGCTGATTTTATTTTATTGCTTTCTGAAAAGTGTTACTCTCCTTTGGAGAGCCTCTCCACCACCTCTGCTACTGCCACAGTTATAGATGTGTGTGTATGAATGTACTAAGTGGGATGTTCTGCTCTTTACTGGAGATAACTTGCAATATGTATTTTCTCCGAGAAGTATCTTTTAGTTTCCTAACTGAAGTCTTGTTTTTAATTTTTGAGTGAAGATAGCTGCAAGCTACTGCAGTGAATGATATAACATCATTTCTAGACAAATGAACACAGTTAATAACACTGCAACAATAAAGGATTTCCTTTTTACCAAAAAACATCTAGCTCTGGTGTCTCTGTGGATTTATTTGGAGTATCTGTATTTCCACAGGTGCAAAATACCGGTGATGTGGGCTGTTGTTGAAGGAGTGTGACATGTATTTCAAAGGCAGAAAAATGAAATCGGCAGTCACACAACTAATTGGCAATCATTAGTGAGTTGATCTTTCGCACCAATTGTTGGTTTAAGGCTTGAAAAGTCTCTCATTATCCCTGACACGGAAAAATTAACCTGGTGAGATTCCAGCTCTCAGTTGACTAATTAACTTTTCTAGTGCTGAGAGGCTTCCACCAGGTACACCTAGGAAATACAGCCATGGTAAGAGACCTCAGATACTTGTTCATTTGTATGTAGTCTCTCTTGAGTACTGCAAGTATTGCAGTGTCAGGAGATAGCTGAGCAGTCTGTCGGCATTAAAGGTGTTACAAAAGCACTTTCTTGGTTGCCTTAGAGAAGCAAGTGGTCATGCCTGTGCTAAAATATTTTACCAGAATTTCAAAAACTGATTTTGGTGTTATGGAACTATCAAGCATTAACTTAAACGTTATATGCAGCTCTGTGGATGCTTCTGATTTGAATTTGTCTTGCAGGAACTGTTAAGTCCATGGTATTGGTACTGGTAGACCGAAATCCTTTAAAAAAAAAATCTGCAAACCTGAAGTGCGTGTGTTTATTAAAAGCTGAAAGTAGATTTGAAATCTTTTACCGTTTGTTTAATTTTAAAGGTTACTTTTCTAATTTTACAACAGCAACATTAATAGTTACAATATTACAATTATTAGAGTTCAATTGAGGCAATAGAAGTAGAAATACAAAAAATTAGTTTTCAAGACAATATGACTATTGCTGTTTTTCTTTAAGCCAGTGTGACCAATTGACTGGTATTTCATAGCAAGGGTGTAGAAGTCTGTCAGCCAAAAAGTGACATTTACTATCTTCACCAAGGATGTTCATGCTAATAATGCCCCATAGGAAAATATTAATTGAAAAGCAATGTATGACAAACATTGTGAAGATTCAAGGCAAGTCTATATTATTTCTGAAGATTTTTTTGCTTCATTTAGTTGTAGTTCACTAAGATGAGACTGAAACAAATATTTTTTAGTATTAAGAATTTATATGTTACATGACTTCTACTCTGCACTCAGATGTCTCTCATATCATTTGAGCACTCATATAGCTTTGTATTCTAATCTGTTAATGTCACAGACTTTCTCTGACAACCTAATGAGTTACTGTCATTAATTTTTTCTTTAATTTGACCACACCTGGGTATTCTTCAGAACTGTGAAATTAATAATGTGGAAGTTCTTGAATACTCTAATACAGCTATTTCCCATAACTGTTCTACCTCAGTGTATTTTTAAGTACATTTTTTTAAGTGGAAAAAGCCAGAGTGTGATAATTCAAGCTTCAGGAGTTACTTTTCACTGATGAGAAGTTGCTGTTACTGCGTTTTCAGAGTCAGTATGATTACTCAGTGTCAAACATGCCCCATAATCCCGACAGGTGAAATGTGTCTTTTTACCTCAAAGCCAAAGGCAGCTTGCAATGAATGAAAGGGATTTCCCTTAAAGGAATTCAGTGGTGAACAGTTGAGAGTGTTTTTTTGCACTTTGACTTATAAAGCTTGTTAATCAAAGGACTATTCATGCACACTTTAGCATGATTAAAGAAAAGGAAATAAATCTGAAGGGTCTGGACCCAATGGTACAGCCACCCCATTGCAGAGCAGGTCCTTCCCCTTTCATCTGCAAAGCAGAGAGTAGGGCCAGGTTGATCACACTGTTTTGAATACCAAAGTATTCAAACCTATACAAATTTTAGTGTACATGTAAATTCTTCATTAACAAGAATTGGCATGGGTGTGCATATGGTTAAGTGCTTTTTAAATTTGAAAGAAATTTTAAATTTAAAGAATTGAAGGAATTTAAAGAATTGAAGGAATCTGTTCTTCAGTGCAATCTGAATTGATCCTGCCTGCTCATGAGTCTGTAAATGTTTGATCTGTTACTGATGCATAACTTCAGTCCTTTATCTCAGAGTGGTGTACAAATGTTCCTTATCCACTCAATTTTTTTCACCTCAGTGGTTTGTCCATGTATGTTGTGTATTTGCAGAAATCTTTACTGTGTGTATTTCACTTGCAATTGTTTCTTTCAATTTATCCTAGAATCACAGAATCATTAGGGATTGGAAGGGACCCCGAAAGATCATCTAGTCCAATCCCCACAGAATCGCAGAATCATTATGTCTAGAAAGGACCTCCAGGGTCATCGAGTCCAACCTTTGTCCTAGTATCTAGCTGCTAGACCTAAGCATCGCGTCCACTCGTTCCTTAAACACATCCAGGGATGGTGACACCACCACCTCCCTGGGCAATCCATTCCAGTATCTA
>JAOXOE010000632.1:7338963-7352517 GCA_028565055.1 Phoeniculus purpureus | reverse complement strand
TGTTGTCCCTCCAGCAGATGTCAGGGTGGTTGAAATCCCCCATGAGAACCAGGGCCTGCGACCTGGAAGCAGCTACTGTTTGCCTGTGAAGGGCCTCCACTGCTTGGTTCTGCTGGTCAGGTGGCCTGTAGCAGACCCCTAGAGTAACATCTCCCTCCCCTGTCTTCCCTTTCATTTTAACCCACACACTCTTCACCAGCTCATCATCCTTCCCCAGGGGAAGCTCCGCTGATTCCAGCTGATCACTAATATAGAGGGCAGCACCTCCTCTTCTCCTTCCCTGCCTATCCCTCCTAAAGGGCTTGTACCCATCTATCCCTACATTCCAGTTGTGAGAATCATCCCAGCAAGTTTCACTAATAGCCACTGTGTCATGGCATCCCAGCAGCACGGTGGCCCTTAATTCATCCTTTTTGTTGCCCAAGCTCTGAGCATTTGCACAGAGGCACTTCAGTTGGGCTGGCCCTGTCCTCCTCTTGTGCCAGTTACTCTTGATGTCCTCAGAGTGCCCTGGTGAATAATCCCGGGTTTGTCCCAGGGCAAGTTGTCCTGCTGTCCTTTGTGTGTTTATTCCTTAGCATGTGTTGAGACAGCCAATTTATTTGATTTGGATGCTCCTTTTATAAGCTGTGGGTAAGAACTGTTGTGTTGAATCCTACTTTGGTGATTTGGATAAAACCAGGATCAGGCCCTCAGCAGTATACATGTGTATATATACGCGCGTGTGTGTGTGTGAAACATGCTCCTGTATCAGTCACATATGAAAAGCTTTTTAGAGAAACAAAATGTGTCATGGCAGACTCAGTGCCCTAGATAACTGCAGATGCTATGCTGCATCTTGTTCCAGTATCAAGAGTTTCTGCATTCCAGCCGTGAGCATATAACTGATTCACTGCATTGTTTTTTCTAAACATACCTGAGACATCTCAGGGAACATCTTACAATTTTCTCATTTGTAAAATGAGATTTAAATAATTTGATTCACAGGAAATTTGGTTATTACTGTGCCAAATACTGAAAATTTCAAATTTTCTGTACTTTCTACGCTATAATTTAATTGAATACATGAAGAAACAGAATGTGCCTTTTAATAGTTTCTCATGCAGTACTAATCAGTTAGTTTCTAGTCTCTCCTCCCTCCCAATTAATTAATATCTTTCTCTGTGTGCTGTTTTAAAATTACCTATTTACCTGTAAACAAATGGAAACATGTTTCTGGGTTTTTAATGGCAGAGTTTAATTTTGACTAATCTTATTAAATGGTAATATTAATGAGACTTAACTGGCCTCATACAAAGAGAGAGTGCACTATAGGAAACATGAATGCTTTTAGCCAGTGTAAAAGAGCTTGAGCCATTTTCATTTCCACTGTGTATTGTATTTTTTTTTTTAACAAGAAAATTAGGCACAGAAGAATTAATTTTAACTTCATTGCTATGAATTATTAATTCCTTAATGACTGGAGTTATTTACATACTGAACAGTAGTTAGGCAAAGAGCAACAGGAAAGGTGTAGCCTCCTTAACCTTTAAGAAGCCAGAATTACAGGCTGTTGTCTGTTTGTGGGTTTTGTTCCATTGGGGTTTTTTGGCTGTTTTTTTTTTAAAGGTTTATTTGGTTTTACAGTCACATTTACCTCAGTTTTCCCATGTGGGAAATTGTATGCACATTCTTACATGTATTCTTGCAGAGGTAGTATTGTATCTTCAATATGCTCTGCTTTTATATCTACCTCTTGAGTTCCCAGTCACACTATAGCAGTTTTGTGTATTAATTATGTGTTGAACATATTCTTTTGGGCCACCAATAGCTCAAATGTAATGCCTCAAATTTGATTGCTTTCCTGCAGCTCTGCCTCCCTTTCTGTTCCTCAGAGTGACTTCTGTGCTGCTGTAGCCATCTCCTGCTCATTTTTTCAGGACTCTATTGACTGTTTGTTTGGTTTTCCATAAGATTCAGCTCCATTTGCTACTTTTTAGATTTTTAAATATCTGACTCTTCTCTGCTGTATGGTTTTTTCCCTTAGTCTAGTCTGAAATTTCTCCTTGAGTCTACTTCTTGACCTGTTTCCTTCCTATTCTTGGTCATTGACCATGATTCCATTGACTGGAGTGGTCCACCCTTCTCAGATTACTTCCATAGTTTAGTCAGTCTTTAGGGGAAGCAGGTGTGTATAATCTTTGATCTGAAATCCTTTTTTCATAATTCTTTGCCTGTGTTGCTAGAAGAAATTGCAGGTTTATTTGTATCTGTATATGTATGCCACTGGTTATGGTTAGAGTTATGAAACTATGTTTTTCATCATTTGTGGCTTAAAATTAAAACTTCCTACATCAGTCTGTCTTTCACCTCTTTCCTGATGTGTTTGGTCATTTGTTTCTGGCTTTTGTGTTCTTTTCTCTAGCTTTGCAAACTTTTTACTCACCAAGGGATTTCAGCTCTAGAGCCAGTGAGAGGTGATGATGCTAACCAGGTGTCAATGCTGTAGGAAGGTACAGAAAGGCCAGGTCTTATGTGCTGAACATTGCGCCATAGTCTTCAAGACAAGTTATAAATGTGCTGAGACATTAGTGACAATAGTATTAGAGTATTTTATGTTCTATGAAAGTATCTGGGATCTTTGATCAAAAGATTTTCAAAAGCTATTCAAAATCTGTCCTAAATTCCAAAAGAAACAAGAGACTTGCGTATTGTTCCTTCCTTAACACCTAGAAGGATTAGTGTTATGATAATGAATATCCAAGGAATTAAACACGAGTTGCCACTTTTTGCAAAGTGTTGCCCAGAAGTGTAATCCATCATTGCTTTTGCACGAAAGAAGTTTGACATTACTGTCTTCATAAAAATGCCTATAGCCACTAGTAATACAAAAGCAGACCAAGCCCTGGCAGGTTAGCAGGCGTCAAAACAAGACCTAACAAAATTTTTTTAATGAGATTCAATGTGTTTGCAGTGATGGTTGAGTTTCCTCCTAGTTACCATGATGCCTGACTATTTTGTCCTTCCCTGCAGTGTGCAACAAGCAGATGGAATCGCCAGCAAGTCAAAATATGAAACGTTGCAAAGGTCACAATACTGCAGGGTGCCACCGTCTTTCTTATCTGTCTTAAAAATAGGGTATCTTGTTCTTGTAGCGAGTCATAACGAGGACTGTAATTAAGACAATGTTTATCTGTTCCTCTCACACAGAAGTTGAAAACAAGTGACAGGTGAGTTTGTGCTAATGAGGGAAGAGGTGAGGCAGCTTTTGTTTATGTGAGCAAATGTTTCTAATTATTAAAGAAAAAAAAAGGATAGTTAGATTGACTCCTAACTGGGAGATTAAGGCTCTTTTTTTCTCTTAAAAGATAAAAAAAAATATTTGATGAACCGCATCATTAAGAAAAAGAATTGCTCAGAAGGTCTGTGAGTAGGATAATGGGCTTAGATTCAGAAAACTCAGATCCTGGACACAGAACTCGTGTAGAGTTTAGTGAACATTATTCCAAACCCACTGATGTTGGTGAAAGATTTGGGAAAAGTATATGTGCATCTTCAGAGTTATTCTATCCATGAATCAGTTGCTGAAGAAACTGGTCTTTTACCCAACACCTGGGATGACAGGGTTGGATTATGAGTCTCTGGCAGCCTGGGCAATAGTGGGTTATTAGAATTAAAAAAAACCAACCTCTTCAATACCTCAAAAATATCTCAGCCTGTTGCTTCTAAAATAGTATGAGATGCAAGGGTAGAACAAAAGGAAATAGTGGCCATCACACAGGACTAAAATATTTATGAGGTTCACGTTAGTGAGAGATTATATTCATTTACATGAAGCATTTTTGCCATTGCCACAGCAGTGCCCTTGGGCAATCTGAGGTGACCAGAGCAGCTGACAAACTTGCTAGTAGGTCTCTGCTGAGTGGCTGCAGCTACGAATGGTGTTGTTGGATCTGAACTTTCAAGGCATTATGCCTGTAAAGCTGCAGCATTATTTTGTTTTTCTTCCTCATTGCAACTTATGGAAAACTACATCTGAATTATTGATAGGTTTATGTATTCGATCTTTATGGTAGCTGCAAAAATGAAGCATTTTAAGTTCGCTCAGCAACTCTCACAGCTCTGCTGAAGCCATTTGTGTGTGAAATGGAGCAGCATTTCTTTCTGTCCAGTATGCCTGTCAAATCTTATGGTTTATCAGGCAGTGACCAATGGTCATACCTGCCATGTTAGCAAGCATCTTTCAATCAGGGAAACAAAAGTATAGAAATAATGTAATGAGACTTACTTTTGAAGGCCTTTTGTTATTTTTAGTGCTGTTATCTGGCTATAGTAGTGCTTACTGTCTCCCAGTAAAATTAGTAATCATTGCCTAATGCGCCTAAAAAAGTAAAGAATAAAAGCAGCCATCAAAGTTTTCCCATGACTACATATTATTTAGGGCCTGGAGAATAAAGCTTGTGAGGAAAGACTAAAAGAGCTGGGACTCTTTAGTTTGAAGAAGAGGGAGCTGAGAGGAGACCTCATCACTCTCTACAACTACCTGAAAGGACCTTGTGGAGAGGTTAGTGCTGGTCTCTTCTCATAAGCAATTGGTGACAGAACAAGAGGGAATGGGTTCAAGGCACAACAGGGTAGGTTTAGACTTGACATTAGGAAAAGTTTTTTCACAGAAAGAGTGGTCAAGCACTGGAATGGGTACAAGGACTTGACGATCCCAGGAGTCTTTTCCAACCAGAGTCATTCTGTAATAGCAGGTCAGGGGCTGAACCAGAAATATAATCCAATTCCCATGATATCCTGGTGTTTTCTGCTGTGTGTGCTAGTGTTCACTAACAGTATCTGACTACACTAAATTATACTGCTGAAGATTTTTTACATGGTATCAGCCTTATAATTTTTAATGATGTGATGCATTTTCTTGTTTTCTTGTCATTTTTGGTAAAAGTAGCACTAACACATGCAAAAGCGTGAATTAAACTATAATGTTTAATTGCATGAGCATTTTATATAAACCGATATGGCCATAAATACAAAATAAATATTATAAAGTTAATATTTCTAGCAAAGATGGGGCTAATGTTCAGACTGCAAACTTCTCATGTCATTCAGTGGTGGCTGCTTTTTGCGCATGCACTTCAGCAAATCACCTTATGTGTCAGGGAATGCAGTGTACCTGACTGAGGGGCTGATCCTCTGCTTAGAGACTGTTAAGGATGGAATGCTAGACCTTTGTTATAACTAGATGGAAAGGGCGATGGAAAAAAAAGATGGAAATATATTTTATTCTGATTCATGGCAGAATCATTACACAGTGACAACATTAAAAGGTTATGAGAATGACTTTTCATTAGACTTGCGTAAGTATTTATGTTAATACCAGAAATATCAAAAGATTTTTAAAGTGTTTTTGTGAACACTTTATTTTTGGAGAAGCATGCACTGTGCATTTTTGACTGCACTATTCATAGGAGCAAAGATGGATGATGGGCAAGCAGGATATACTCTCTGCTGAGTTCTATTTTGCACTTTTTCTGAAAGCTGTAGTATACCAAAATTCATTTTTGGTCTTTATCACCCACAGCTCACAAGCTCAATCTCCATGATTATACATAAAGTCCTTTGTACTGCCATTGAAAGTCTTGTAGTCAAATCAGGATGTATATCCTACAGAACATCTAAAGACCAGTGAAGGGAATCTTTCCAGTTCCTTCAGTGGGCTTTGAATCTCACTGTAACTCACTCTTCAAAGCATTACAAATGGAAGGTCTGAAGGCAGAAATCTGCACACATATCTCTGTAACCCACTGAAATACTAGAGTTAGTTGAATTTTGTTACCCTTTTATAGTACTTTTATCCTTACCTCTCCCTTTCCTTTTATGTAGTCCTCTTCCCTCCCTAGTTTGATTTCAGCCCCTAACGTTTTACACTGACTTTTATACATTATTCTGTCTGTTTCTCTCTGAGGGGAGGAGGCGAAGGATTTGGTGACCTCTGTTTCAAAAACATAGGCAGTCACAGTGAAGCATTTTGAATGTTTTATATGCTGCAAAGATGTAATCCTTTGCTGAGTGTTCCTAGTTAGGGATTTCATTAGCCCTCTAAAAATTAAGCAAAGAAACAAGCAGTTATTTCATCACAATTTAGGCTGATAAAATTGACAAACTGTCCAAGCTCTTCAGTTATTCTGGGGTACTAAGTGGGAATAGGTGTCCTCGCAAGGTTTGACCCTGAGTTTACAATCCCTAAGTGGAGAAGTATACATTTGTAAGGTTAAATCAGATAAACTAGTTTTCTGCCACAATTAAACTAGTGAGAAACCCTTAGAATTATGCAGTCAGTTGTTTACTTAGTTGGTTGACTGACTCTTTGGTATTGCATTGAATGAAGGAGAAATACCAATGTGATCATACTGGTCTTAGATCACAGATGAAACAGTTTCCATAAAGACTTCTCAGGTAATAATAATACTTGTTTTTTGCTAGGTATGAAGCATTAGTAGGAAGGTACCATGACACAAAAGGGCTGCTTTATTGGGTTATTGTTGCTGCAAATGTTTCCTAATTGTCTTTGTTATGGTAGATATATGAAAAAGCATAAATTGAATGCTTTGCATAATTTATAAATGCTGAATGTTTCCTAATTAGTTCTGTTAGGTTACTGACACCATAGCCTCATTTTTTCCATGGCCCTCAGCAATGACCTTTACTCTCCCTGTTTTTGACGCTTTCTTTTAGTTCAAAAATTTGTGACCTTCCTCATCTCAAATGATCTTCGGTAGAGAATGCTTTGGACAATGCTACAAATCCCTTCTTCCCTCTTCTTTTGAAAGTAAAGGAATGGCCTGCTTTATGCAGGCAGAATAAAAGCCTGGTTTATACGGATCCTCTGAAGAATGCTGGTTGAGTGCATTCCTTCAGTGTTTTCGTAGAAACGGATGTGATCTGCATTAGCAGAAGATGTGTAAATGGTGAGGTGGGGGAGCAGAAAACCTCTCTCAAAAGGACTCTAAAATAACATTTTGCATCCTTGAGTAATTCCCAGCTCTCCCTGGCAACCATTCATTTCTCCCGAATACAGAAATTTGCAATATGAAAGTGGATTGGCTTGCTTTTCCCATGGGGCTCTGTATCTCTTCATCCACTGCTTAGGGTAAAAAGCAATGCATACATTTACAATATAAATGTGATTTAATCGACCTCCCTGTCAGTGAGAAATGGCAAGCATATCAAACAAGCCCAAGATATTAGGAAGGAAAAAAAATCATAAATTATTCCATTGATGAGTTTCTGAGCAGCATTTTGGACTACTAAATGGTTCTGTGTAAAGCTGTTCCTTGAAACAATAATTAAGATAATTCTGAGTGACAAGGAGAAGAATGTTCAGCATTGTATGAAGTGTGCTTTATGTTTATAAAGCTGAAAGCTCATGGTATTAATCGGAATTTCCCTTAGCTGCTGCAATGCAAAGCTAAAAGCAATTGAATGATTTGCCATCTGTATGTCTAAGTCCTTATTTATTTTATCCTATGGAGAGTCATTTGGCTTCTAAATCAGGAAGATGATAGGGTCCTTTATGGGTGGGTCTGTGTGTGTGTGTTGTAAGGTCTTCAAAAGCTATATTTTTGAGCTGGGAATACGCAGCTATGTGCGGGAAAAAAGAGATCGAAAAATATTTTATGTATGTATTTATTTATTGCTTTGATTTCTGTCATTTGAAGGACACTTATCTTGTCCTGACAAGATAAGCAAAAGTATTCTTTAGTGAGGACGTGCTCACAGAATCATTATGCTGCTTAGTTTATCTAAACCCTTTCTGGAACAGTTTACTAGTCATAGGCACAAACACTAGTTTTCTTTACGTGTGTTATTTCTTTAAAATGTATGAAATGTGGAAAAAGGGTTTTTTGCACGTGGGACAAATCCTTACATCTGTACAATTATGGTTGGCTCCTCCTCTATGCCCTCCCTCTCCCACCAATGGAATAATTTTTGTTTTACCTGATTATCTGAAGTCTCCTATGCCTTTTTTTAATTTTCTTCACTCTTAATGCAATGTGGATCAAGCCCAAGGGATTTTGGCTCCCCATCACATCCCTCTGCAAAATATCTTGTGTCAGTGTAGGATTACTGGATAGACCACACTGTATTAGATTTGTATATATCCAAAAGACACTATGACTGAATTTTCAGGTCACATCCCCTTCATGGCTTTCACAAGTTATTATTATTTTAAATGCTAAGCCATTGCATGTATCTGTTCAGTATTAATATGACCTTGAATTGGTTGGAGGAAATCTTAATTTTGTCTCATATTCTTAAGACCAAATATTTTGTGCTTTGTTATGTTCTTTTAGTCTACTTCATCTCTTTTTGATAGTGCAAAATGCTCCTGTTGACCTGTGTCCTCTGTATCAATGCTTAATTTGTGCTTAATTTATTTTGGAATGTCTCTTTTTTTTAATTCTGAGGAACTTACAACTATTTACAGCCTCATCCCCAACATCAGTTGTTTCACATCAGCCTGTTACAACTAACTGTTTGGTTAAAACCAGTTAGGATCTAGTGGATTTTTTAACCACTAAAAAGTTTTAACCTGGTATAGTACGTTTCTTTCAAACTCCTTTGACAGAACACATCAGTTTTTAACTTCACACTTGGATTCGTTGCTCCAGCATGCTTTGAATTACAGCTTTTCTCCCTTTCTTAATAAGAAATTATAGTTCCTACCTCTTAGAGAACTGTCATACTGTCTCCTTCACGGACCTGTTCGTAATTCACTTGATAATTTCTTGTGGTTGGGCTGAACTCGTGTATCTTTGCTGTCTTCCTCTGCAGGGCATTTCCTTTTTTGTGCTCCCAGAACTTCGATATATATAATCTTCCCAGTCTTCTTTTATACTTGATGCTTTACCTCCTAAAGTCATTTACAGTAAGACTGATATCTCTAGTATGCTGGCAAGACTCTGATTTAAGTAATTACATTGTGTCTTTCTAAATTCTTCTTACTCTTTCAATTGAGTAGGATGGTCCTTCTCTCCTTGCCCTTCACTACTGTATGTGTGAGACCAAGTCTCTGTGCTTCAGCCTGCATCTCCATT
Organism: Phoeniculus purpureus; assembly: GCA_028565055.1. Lineage (NCBI taxonomy): Eukaryota > Metazoa > Chordata > Aves > Bucerotiformes > Phoeniculidae > Phoeniculus > Phoeniculus purpureus. The sequence continues at coordinate 7,343,437 of JAOXOE010000632.1, read as the reverse complement.
GCTATACTGTCCTGCCTTAAGGGCTTTGGGACAAAGGGGAAATTTAAGGTAGTATTTATCATTGTTTTAACAAGTAAGCCATACTTACTTTATGCTTTACTTTTACTAACTTAAAGGCTGTTCTTACTCAATGCTTCTATCATACCAGTAGGCTTAATGGCCTGTTTGTCCTCCAGAACACTTTTGCAACACTGGAGTACTTTTGGTTTTTAACTGTCTGTCTTTCCCCTCTCCTGTCATGGGCCTTGATCTCTCTTTCTCCCCCTCACCCCGTTTTTTTGTTCATGTGTATGCTGCGCTAAATGGTAATGTGTCCATAACATGGCGCCCTACTGCATATGTCTAAACAGGCAGCCCAAACTCTCAGGGCTCTATGCAGGCTTCAGTTCCAAGTTGAGGCAGGGAAAGTTTAGTTTAGAAATGAGGAAAAACTTCTTTACTTAAATAATCATCAGGCATTGCAACAGGCTGCCTGGGATAGTGGTTGAATCGCCATCCCCAGATGAATTTCAAAATTGTGTAGATGTGGTGCTTAAGGACATGGTTTAGTGGTGGGCTTGGTACAGTTAGATTAATGGTTGGACTTGATTATCTTAAAGGTCTTTTCCAACCTAAGTGATTTGATGATTCTGCGATCTCCACAGCACCTGCATTGCACAATGAAGAGGAGGGGATCTGTGTCGTGTATGGTCTTGTTCTTTCCAGTTCAGTTCCAAATTACATGTCTTGGTGCAGAAATGGATGCTGTAATGTGTCACGTTATTTGGTAGCAACCAACAACTGATACTACATGTATCCTGTTCCTAAATTTTTTGGAGGATGGGAGAAGTAACTGATGAAGATCCGAAACAGATTTCTCTGTTTTGTTAGTGAATTGACTTTGCAGGAAGGAAGGTGTCTGCCATGCTGCTGAGTTGGAGTCATGGCAAATGAAATAGTGTGGAAGAGCCTCTTTCCCTGAGTTTCACTACATTTCTTAAAGGAAAGTTTCCTACTAAAATGTACTGTATCACAATGAATAGATGACTCGGTATAAAATAAAGTTGGAATGACATGCAGAATGAATTGGATGTTCATATTGTGCACTGGGATGAACATATGGAGAAATCTTCAGAGCTGGGCTATTGTGTATTACTTGGTATAACCTTTGTAAGTCATGCCAGGGCCGATAAGGAGTTAATGAGGCTAGCTAGGTTTGAAGCAGCGTGAACTTCTGGGACATCAGAAAGTAATGGTTTTTATCTTTCCAAACATATCTATGTTTGCTTAAACAAGTACAGAATGTGTAAAATGCAAGGTGTCGGAGGAGGTGGTTACTGCCCTGATAGGACCATGATTACGGTGTGATGTAAAATGTAGCAAAACCAATGGAAAGATCCAGATCTTGGAAATAGTGTTTGACTAATCTGATAGCATCCAACGATGTCTTGACTAAATGGTTGGATGCTGGGAGACTAGTAGATGTGGTCTGCCTCGATATTGGTAAGGATTTTGACACATTCCCCCATCGGATCCTTGTGAATAAGCTTGGGAAGTGTGGGATTGAAGAACAGATTGTGACTTGGATTAAGAACTGGCTATATAACAGAGTCTAGCTGGAGTGCAGAGTGCAGCTGGAAACTTGTAACCAGGGACATGTTGTGTCCGGTTTTGTTAATATCTTTATTAATGATCTTGATGATGGGACAGAGTGTCTCTTCAGCAAGTTTGCTGGTGACACTAAGCTGGGCAGTCTGGTCGATACACCTGATGGATGTGCAGTCGTTCAGGAACATTTGGACAGACTGGAAGGATGAGCAAAGAGGAATTTAAGGAGGTTTAATAAGTGCAGAGTCCTTCACCTGGGAAGGAGTAACTCAATGCACCAATACAGGTTGGGGGGGACAATCTACTGGAGAACACTTCCATGGAGAGGCATCTTGAAGTCCTTGTGGACAAGTTATCCACGGAACAGCAATGTGTTCTTGTGGTCAAGCAGACATGATATTTTGGGATGGATCAAGAAGAATGTGTCCAGCAGATCAAGGGAGGTTCTTCTCCCTCTCTATTCTGCCCTAGTGATGCCACATCTGGAATATTGTGTCCAGTTCTGGGCTCCTCAGTTCAAGAGAGACAGGGATCTGATTGAGAGAGTCCAGCAGAGAGCCACAAGGATGATTATGAGACTGGAGCACCTGCCTTATGAGGAGAGATTGAAAGACCTGGGGCTTTTTAGTTTGGAGAGAAAGTTACAAGGGGACTTACTCACTGTATATAAATACATGCAGGCTGGATGTCAAGAGGAAAGAGACAATCTCTTTTCACTTGCACCCTGTGATAGGACAAGAGATGATGGGTCCACGTGAAGTTCCATCTTAATATGAGAGAAAAATTATTTACTGTAGGGGTTACAGAGCATTGGAATGGGCTGCCCAGGGAGGTTGTGGAGCCTACTTCTCTGGAGACTTTTAAAACCTGTCTTGATGTGTTCTGTGTAACCTGGCTTAGGTTCTATGATCCTGTTCAAGCACAAGGTTTGGACTTGATGACCTCTGGAAGTCCCTTCCAAACCCTAATAATCTGCGTATCTGTGCACATGATGATTAAGTGACTTAAAACCAAAATCACACTAATTAGAACATTGGTATCTCACAAAAACTTGCACATGGAGTTTAGGGGTCATAGTGTTCTGTTGTTCTTTGAATCAGTGTCTATTAGCCATTTGTGGCCATTGATATTTATTGTGCAGTTTCTTTACGTGTTTACTGTTCTTCAGCTCAGAAAAAAACACACAACGACAACAAAAAGAAGACTATATTAGTTCTTCAAGTTAACGTCAGCAGATCCTGTTGCAGAGAGTCTATTCTAGGGACTGGAGTACAAAGAGTACTCAAAAGCAAGGTTTATAATCAAGGAAAAGCAATAATATATCTGTCATAATCATAGAAGCAGTCTGGTTGAACTATAGGTATGAGAGTATTTGTGCGACTTTAATGCAGATCTGTGTGACAGTTCGGATGTACACAGTGTGACTGATGCAACGATAATAATGGAAGACTTATAGAGATGCAAAGCAGCATGAGGGAGAACATAGTAAGTAGAAATTAAATACATGGTGGAGAAGATACATCTTTTTCTTGCTAACTGGTTTATTTACATATACAAATCTACATCTGGAGAACTGTCTCCTATTCAGTGAATTAGTTGTAGCCAACAATAATGGGCTTTCCCCTGCCCTTCCCCCAGCTGCGGGGGTAAGGAAAGGCTACGCTGTTAGAGTAATTTATTATCTCAATATCATGAAATTCCTAAAAGAGGAATTCATCTTTCCTAAGAAGAGTTGGAGCTTAGAAATAAGCATTAAGTCGTAGGACAACGATCTACTTAAACAAAAAACACTGAAGCATTTCTGAAAATACAGTCATAAACCTGGTGCATTGTTCATACTGCTGTGAACAGATGGATTGTAAGTGTGATCACTGCCAAGCCTCCCTAAACCCACATGCAAGATGTGGCTACATGGCAGGATGTTTGAGCAGGAGCTTGTTAAATCCCCCAAGCAGTTTGTTGGGTTTTTTCCTCTGGATATATATGTGTGTGTTTACATGTTTGTGTGACTATCTATATATAAATAATATATAAATATACATCATATATACATATACATTTTTACATATATTTATATATGTATATTAAAAATATGTATATGTGCGCTGGAGAAACCACATCTGGAGTATTGTGTCCAGTTCTGGGCCCCTCAGTTCAAGAGGATCACAGAATTGCTGGAGAGAGTCCAGTACAGAGCCATGAAAATGATGGAGTAGAACATCTCCCTTATGAGGAAAGGCTGAGGGAGCTGGGTCTATTTAGCTTGGAAAAAAGGAAACTGAGGGGTGACCTCATCAATGTTTATAGATATGTGAGGAGTGGGTGTCAGGAAGATAGAGCCAGGCTCTTCTCAATGTCATCTAAGTGATAGAACAAGTGGAAATGGGGGTAAGCTGAACAGAGGAAGTTCCACATCAATATGAGGAGGAACTTCTCCATGAGGGTGACGGAGAGCTGGAACAGGCTGCCCAGGGGCGTTGTGGAGTCTCCTTCTCTGGAGATGTTTAATACCTGCCTGGATATGTTCCTGTGTGACTTGATCTAGGTGATCCCTGGCTGGAGGATTAGACTAGATGATCGTTTGAGGTACCTTCCAATCCCTAATGTTCTGTGATTCTGTGAAAATATGTATTCCTTATGAAAAAGCTAATAGTAACAGTAACCTCATACTTAGCATCATATGGATAATCTGTCACTGTACTGATGTTATTGACTGTGCAAACTGTGACCCAAATTCTGATTGTCACAGCAGTGACAGCATTCTCTGCCTCTCTCCTTCAGGGCACGACTGGGTGAGAGACAGAATCATCATCATCATGGCTGGAAAGGACCTCCAGGGTCATTGAGTCCAACCTTTATCCCATTATCTAACTGCTAGACCAGATCC
>JAOXOE010000632.1:7310640-7330624 GCA_028565055.1 Phoeniculus purpureus | reverse complement strand
GTTTCACCAGCTTGGAGACCAGAATGTGGTGCGGGACAGTATCAAAGGCTTTGCTCAGGTCCAGGTAAACGACATCAGTTGCTCGGCCCTCGTCCATTAAGGTTGTGACCTGTTCGTAGAAGGCCACCAGGTTGGTCAGGCAGGATTTGCCCTCGGTGAAGCCATGCTGATTGTACCCAATCACCACTTCACTAGTCTCCTGTCTCAGTTGTGCCTCCAGGAGGATCTGCTCCAAGATCTTACCAGGATCATCACTGAAAAGGACTGTCAGAATCTTTCCATCAGGCAGCTGTAGTTCCTGCCACTGTTTATTTATTTTCCCTTACATCTTTCATTGTAATACCTTGGTGCCTCATACATTGTGGTGAACTGTTTTGTCAACATCTGTGTCATATGGTGAGGGTTTCTCATCTGTGCTTGAAGGATATAGAATTAGAGGGACAATTTGTCTTAATATTTTACAGTCCAGAGTCTTCAAGGGTGAAGCTACATAATTCTAACTCAAAACCAGAAATGATATTATTAGAAAACTATAAAGAATGCTACTCTGGGCTCCAGAAATGAACACCTAATACTGATGAACTTCTTAAGAGTTGAGCTTAGTGTTCTCTGGAGGGACCCAAGCTTGTCATATCCACTGGGAATATATCTTTGAAAGCTGGAGAAGGACTTTTACTAGAGCATCTAGTGATAGAACAAGGGGGAATGGTTTCAATTAAAAGAGTGTAGGTTTAGATTGGATCGTAGGAAGAAATTCCTCATGAGGGCAGTGAGAAACTGTAACAGGCTGCCTAGGGAGGTTGGGGATGCTTCATTATTGTAAGTGTTCAAATCTAAGTTTGTTGGAGCTCTGGGCAATCTAGTGTAATGAGAGGCGGCAGGTGGGTTCAAACTAGATGATCTTTAAGATCTGTTCCAACCTAAACCATTTTATGATTTTGCTGTCCCTTGTTGACACAGGATGCCAACAGGGGTTTCAGCTGTGCAAAGTGTTTCACAGTATTTATCAACTTACAGTACCAACCTTTCATTACACTGAAAATCCTTTCCCAGGTGCTGTTTGCAGGACTTATTTTTTCTGCCTACCACTTACAGCTTTTTGTACAGGGTTTTATGCAGAAGAGTCCTAGGACAGCTTTTTGTATATACATGTGTGTATGGATTTGTGCATACATAAATATCATAGAATCATCGAATCAGTAGGGATTGGAAGGGACCTCGAAAGATCATCTAGTCCAATCCCCCTGCCACAGCAGGATCACCTAGACCAAATCAGACAGGAACATATTCAGGCAGGTTTTAAATATCTCCAGAGAAGGAGACATACACACAAACACACATATATGTGCTTTCATACATTGATTAATAATGACTGAGTGATGCATTGCATGGGATTGTTCCTTTGACTATCTTATTCTTGGAAAATTGTGATCCCTGTGCAAAAAGTTTGTCCTGAGAAACTGTGAATGGAAGTCAAAAACCTTCTCAGGGTATACATACTGAAATATAAAATGCATTTTTATATGCTGAACAGCAAAAGAATCTTTACGTTCTGTGAAAAACTTGCATGCAAAAGGAAAATATTCAGCTCTATTTTGGTAGTACAAGGACTATATAGGCAAAATAATAATTAGTCCTTTGGGAAACAATTCTGGCTTAGTTACAGTTGTTACAAAAGCATCTAACCGCACAGTAAATCAGTCGAACGCAGTAGAAGCAATTAGACTGGAAATGGTGCTGTGCAGAAAGAAATTAATGTGGATGTGAATCCTAAATTAGGTACAAACAAAGCATATTCAAACTTGTCTTCGAGATCTTTTGAGCTCTGATCCTCTGGGAAGTGAGATAATGTTTTGTGGCAGAAACTCAGACAGAGGCACTCAGAACACCAGCAGAAAACAGTAGATACTACACGGATGAGGTGCTGTGTCTCCTTTGCATTAAACCTGCAGAGAAGCTGTAAAGAAAACTAAGGATGGAGACTTGCGAGCAGACTTGCTGCAATCTGAATCCTTCCCCACTCTGGAGTTCCTGCTCATAATAGGCTAGGTAGCATGGCATGGCTTTCAATTCTGTAAGCATAATTAACCAAATAAGTTTGTGTTAAATCATTTATTCCAAGAGCTGAATGTGAGGCTGCATGAGCAGTGCTCTGTAATAAAAGCTGGATTCAGGAATGGGAGAGGGAAAGAAACTTGACTGGTCAAATAGGATTTTTTTGTGTGTGTGCTCTGTTAAAAATTGAGTGGAGGCAAAGGAGGAGGGCAAGTGAAAAAAAAAAAAAGGAAGCTTAAAAGTTCATACAAAAGCCTGGTTTATGTATTGTTTGCCAAACCCAGGGCTTCTGGGATGATGATGTGGCACTGACTGATATGATTACATTATCCAAATAGAAGGAATTCTAAATTCTTTGAGATTTTGGAATTAATAGATGAAATGATGCATTACTACTTTTGTTAAGATAATTAAAAATATAAAAGGTTGTTAATGCTGAGTAGTACATGCTTTTATTTACTGTGTCATCCCTTCCCATGATGCCATGTTAAGGCATCTACAGAATAATGCTTCAACAAAACCTAAGAAAAAATTAATGTAATCCCCACATCAAATATCTTGTTCATTGAGAGCAAAGTTTGTTCAACATGTTCCCATTGAAGTAGTTAATAATGAGTTAAATTTAACAGGCAAGCAAGTCTAGTTTGTTTTAAGTATTTTGTCATGCTGGACAAGGTTTGATGCTGTACCTGTACAAAGGAAGATTCACTTTTATCCTGGGTTATCCAGGCGATGAAAGCTGAAATAGATACAAAGAGAAAGAGAGGGGGTTGGTGTGGATCTCTAGGAAGACTTGCGTCTTTTGTGTCCTTGATGTCAGTGGCTAATACAGTCGAGTTACCCATTTCTTTGACAAACTTGCATTTGGATTAATGTACATAAGATGATCCTCAAATTCCTCCTTCTCAGTCACATTTGCATGCATAACTTTAAAGAAGACCTCAAATCAGATGATGTTTCTTTATTAACTGTGTTTTTCATTCCAAATATCAGTATACCACATTGCCATTGCTACAGAAATGTGAGTTCAGAGCTGCGGTTGTATGTTTATGGGACTTTTGGGTGAGGGATGTGCAAAGTTCTTGAGTCTGGAAACAAAAACACCTTTAGTAGTCCTTTTTATGCTCTCTGTTGTTAATTGCAGAAATCTCTCTGAGGGTCACATTAATGGCCTGTTTGCTTTTTGCAGTAGCTATAGCCAGCCAGCTTGCAGAATCATTTATTGGGAAATGAAGGATTTATTTCATTTTAGTTTAAATCAGGAGTTGTATAAATCATGCAGAAACTTGTCTTCAAATCGTGTACGATCGTCCGCCTGTACTTGGCAGTAGTGAGGCCTCATCTCAAATACTGCATTCAGTTTTGGGCACCTCAATATAACAAGGACATTGAGGTGCTGCAGCATATCCAAAGAAAGGCAACAAGGCTAGTGAAGTGCATGGAGGATGAGTCTTAAGAGAAATGACTGAGGGAATTGAGTTTGCTTAGTCTAGAGAAAAGGAGGCTGAGTAGAGACCTTATTGACCTCTTCAACTATCTGAAAGAAGGTTGTAGAGAAGTACAGTCAGGGTCTTCTCCCAAGTCACTAGCACTAAGACAAAAGGAAATGGCCTAAAGTTGTACCAGGGGAGGTTTAGATTGGAAATTAGGAAAAAATTCTTCACTGAAAGAATGGTCAGGTATTAGAATAGACTGCCCAGGCTGGTGGAGTCACTGTCACTGGTGTTCAAAAAACACATAGATGTGGTGCTTAGAAACGGTAGTGTTGGTGGTAGGTGGTGGTAGTGTTGATTGTTGAACGATGATCTTGGAGGTCTCTTCCAGCCCTAATGATTGCAACTCTATGATTCTATGATTCTCTAAGTACTGTAGTTCAACCATATAAAATGCTTTCTGTGGAAACCTAGAAAATATAATTTTTCAGATGGTTTTTCCTGTCTCTGTCAGAAATATGCCTCAATTGAAGAGGTTCTTCAAAGAACATTGTACATCTGTGGGTACAGGAATTAAAGGCTTTGAAGCATCCAGAATAAGATATTTTGCAATAGATTCAGGGTAGGCAGCAAGTTTCTACCCTTTGCTTCTCTAGACATGTATATCACAGCATAAGATACAGCTTCCATACTTCTTTTGTATTGTAACTTGAGTTTCCCAATGGAAAGCTTAAGTCAGGTAAAGTAGTCTGGAGGGATACATTTGCATGATTACATTTGATGTATTCTATGCATCTTTCCTTGCTTCTAATCTCCTAGTACTTTTATTCAACAAGTTTAAGTCAATGGTTATCTTCAGCACCCACCTGTTAGAGAGAGTATTATGTTATGATATATGTCTTACATTTTGACCCTTTTTATAGTATCAAATTTATCTGAACTAGACTTGTTTGCTCAAGCCCTGATCCAGCCTGGTCTTGACCACCTCCTAGAGAGGGCATCCACAACCTTTCTGGCAATGTCTTCCCAAGTCTTTCTATCTTTGTACTGAAGAACTTCCTAAGATCTAGTCTAAACCTACTATTCTTCAGTTTAAAACCATTTCCCTTTGTCCTGTTGCTAGATAACCTTGTGAAAAGGCCCTCTCCAGCCTTTCTATAGGTTCCCTTCAGGTATTGTAAGGCAGCTGTTAGGCTCCCCTGGAGTTTTCTCTTCTCTAGGCTGAACAACCCCAGATCCTCTGCAACTCACGTAATGAGTTATGTGCTTTAAGTGAGATGATGGAAAGTAACGCACTTGGAACCAGACTAAATATAGCAAAACTTATCACACAGATGTTCAAAAGCCAGAAAATGCAAGTAAGCATTAGCTAAATTTTTAAGTGCCTAAGTCAAATACCTAAATTTCACTAATTTCAGTGGGATTTAGCTGTCTAACCTGCCTAAGTGATTTTGAAAAATAGCACAAGCTGCCTGTCCGCATCACTAGGTGGTTAAAAACTTCTGAAAAATTTTTTCCGTAATGTTCTTAATAAAGAAAGATGACACATTAAAATATGGGAGTGTAGTCTTAAAGCAGGATCAGAACAATGTTTCAGAAAAGTCTAACATGATCTTAAAAGATCTTGTGAGACATCACTGTTGGTTCCCAAGTTTGTAGTAAGCCACAGTACATGAAATAGTTTTCTGCAAATTCTATTCAAATGCCCCAAATTACTTTTGTATCTGTCTAAATATGCTTAAAAGACGACATCGTGGTGAAGACAGTAGTCAACAAAATATAACCTGTATATCTTCCCAGGTATTCACATCATCAACAGACTATATTCTTCTACTGTAAGTTGCATCCAGATATGAAGAATAAATGGTTCAAAGATCTTAGCAATACTCTTTAATGTAAGTTACTTCCAGATATGAAGAATAAATGGTTCAAAGATCTTAGCAATATTCTTTAATGAAGTGCCACATTTAAGAAAACTTGTTGTATTTAAGAAAACGTGCAAATCTACAGTGAATATTTGAGCATTCACTCATCAATTGGCTAGATACAGGAGCACTGGCAAAGCACAAATAGCTGAGTGTCACTATGTCAAACATGAATTCCTGTTCTATACAGGAAATTCTATATAAAGATGTACAAGTCAAGTGTTAGTGTAAGCTATTGAAGGAAGGAAGTTTTGGGGAAAAAGCCTATCTACGCTATTTTCTTGACACTGCCTTTTTCCAAAAATCATGTCAAGCACAAAGAATAGTGTAAGGCTTTGCAAAGATTATTTCTTTGGAAATTGTCTTTTTTTCATTATAGCTACCAGATTATCTAATTTTTTGTGGCATACATTTGATTTATCACTTTAAAGAGTTCAGTCACTTGTGAGTTTTTTCTTGTTTGTCATATAAAATTTGTGAAAATTACATTTAATATTGTCTAGAAGAAGCTTGGATCAGAAACACTGAAGACTGAGGCTAATCTAGGATTTGATTGGTTCAAATTTCTGATTTGCCTCAGAACAGCTATTGTACAGATTTGGGCAAGTTATTCTGTTTTACACTTCAATTTTCATCTGTAAAGCTGGGGTAATGCACTGCTTTGTCTCACAGGACTATGACTGTGAATAAACACATTACATTTTGCATTGCAGTCAAATTCTTTACTTTGGAGATACTGCTAAAAATAAGTGTCTTACGTGGATTTGAGTATAAAACATACATTGATCAAAATGTACTGTATTTATTTTGTATATCCATATGTACAGCAAGATCATTTTCATAAAGCACAAAGTAGGATAAGCTAAAAATTAACCAGCACTTGGATGTACACCAGAGTTCCAGACAATTCCCTGCTATTGATTTGGCATAGTGCAATAATGTACTTCAGCGGGATCTTTATAATGCAGATGGTGCTGCTGTGTTCTATGTAGACGTTACCAACTTACTTCTATGTCCTCCAAAGTACAAGAAGACTTTTTTTGCTAGTGTGGATTGGTAGATCTGAGCAGGAATACCAAGGTTCTAGGGTGTGCATACTTCTAGCTGACTGAGTATCTTCACAGCTGGAAACCACGGAGAGTCTGGAATGAATAGTCCAGGTCCCTGTTTCCACCGCATGGAACGGTGTTCCTACTACCAACTCGTCATGCTTTTGTTCTTAACATGTGGCAGTTCTTTGTCAGGTAGCTCTGGATATCAAGGGATTCAATCTGTAGGTCTGAAAAACCTACATGTTTCATTAATCATTATCACAAGAACGTTTAACCTGTCATTTTCCCCACTCAATTTGTCCTGTGAGCAGTCAGTTACAAGCTGCAGACATTGTTATCTGTAGGTAACCAAGGTACATAAGAAGACACTTTACTGTGCGTCAAATATCAGAAATGCAACTGTTCTGGGTTAGGAGAAATAAGATTCTGGGTATCATCTTTCCTTTCCTCTTCTTAACCCAAAACAATATGTGTTACTTTTTAAACTCTAAAGAAGTCAGAAAGAAACCCCTCACCCCATAGCTGCTCAGGGAAGCTGAGTAATTAAGATGGGAGTGAGCCATTCCCTATTCTCCTTATGCTTTTCTTCCTCTCCCAGAGAGGGGAGATCTGTCCCCATCCTCATCTCCTTTCCCCGCCCCCACTTATGGGTGGGTTGTAACTCTTACATCTTTGGCAGACTGCTTGGGAAAGACGAGGGAGCTGTGATGACGAGGCATGGCCCTTCCTCTCGTGCCGCTGTGTGTGTGTGTGTTAATGTCCCCAGCCTCACGGACCCTGGCCAGAAAACAAAGACTCCTTAGATACTTCTTTGCTCATCTTTCTCAGAAATGTATGTGATGGAGTTATGATGGAGGTTTCTAGTTGGTGTGTTTAACTTGCTCTGGCTTTTCTTCTTTCTGTACATACTTATAGATTTAATAAATCCCTTTTGTTTTTCTAAGTTGCTCTGTTGCTTGGTAAATTCTGTTTGAGACCCTGCCTCGAGGCCTGGCCGCTTTTCTCTCTGTTTCTGTTTGGTTTGAACCTGTGACACCAACTCAACCTCAGCATACTTGTTGATCCTTTTAATAAAAAGTGTAAGGATAATAGACAGAAATTGGCTTCTATTATTACCGAAAACCGCTAAAAACTTTCACATGCCTCCATATTCATGTCAACACACGTGAGCCTCTGACTGATGGATCCTCCACTTTTCTAGTTGTGGGCAGCCTGTCTGTGAGCAGAGACTGCTGGTCACATCAGATAGTGCCTGAATAAGTAGCAGTTGTGTGAGATGCACAAAAGTAGGGAAGCATGAGAACATCAAACAAAAGACTTGAACCTACATCTTCCGAGATAAAAGGCTGTTGCCCTCATTTTTTCACCTAAAAAGCTATTTGGACTATATATCTCCTTGAGAGGTTGTGTGTGCCAGATTGAGGTAATGCAGCTCGAAATGGGACTGTAAATGTATATGATTTTCATGTCCAATCTCTCAATCGCAGTATCGAACCCCACCTACTGCTTTCTTATTTGAGATTATATTTGTTCAGGACCAAATGGGTGCTAATTCTGACATTCTTAGAGACACTGACATATTAGGAAAGTTTAAATGCTGAAATTTGTTCTAATTTTCATTATAAATACATTAGAAGACAGAAGGTACCTTGAAAGAATTTAAAGGAATGGAAATTGCTTATTGCTTCATTATCACAGTGCGAAGGATTCAGTTATTCAGGAGTTTCTTGTCTTACATAGATATACATGAATTTATGCAGCCTTTGTATTTAGTAGACAAGGCAGCTTAGTGAGTCTGTTCCAGCCTTCAGCGAGAGTGCAGACGAACAGCCTGTTATATTGCACTAAATATTTGTAAGGCAAATCAAATTTTAACATATTTTTTACTTCATGTTGCTTGACAAATGTAAACAGAAACTTTCAAAGGAACCTGAAATATTGAGTAGCTACCATTTTCAAGTATCTAGGCCACTCAGGAGTGATCAGTGGCAGACGAACTGCATTTGCAGATGCTCTGTGGTGGAAAAATTTGCAATGCTTGAAGGAGATATTTTTGCTCTCCTGGCTCATTGCTGAGGCAAGTGTACTATAGACAGTTTGAAGGTCACTGGGGAGCTAAATTTTTTAATATTACTTAGAATTTCTCTAGATTTAGGGAATAATGAGAAATAAGATGATCTTGAAAATCCATTTAAATTGTTTACATTATCTAAGAGCTAATAGTCACCTTGGGGCTGGGAGGGAAAGGAACAGAAAACCTTGTAAATTTGTAGTGTTTTAGTGCCTGTTATGTTTTGGAGTTAAAGTAGTTCTTACTGTTCTCAATACATAATGGTAGTGCTTAAAAATGAAGACAATTAAGCATGATAAAGCAATGGCTTTAAAAGTAAATTACTGAGGTCAAGTCAGTAATATGTCTACAATTACTGCTTTTTCATTACTTCTTTTGTTCTTCAGTTGCTATTAGTGGAAATGTATTTTTAAAATACATAACATTTAGGAAGTATTAGTAAATTACCTTCCTTTATTGAAATATAGGCGGTTTTGTCTACTACAAGTCTCGAATGAATGGATCATTTTGGGACGGGGGACAGACAGAAAATAAAATGTTAGGGTACTCACACCCAGTATTATCCCACTACAGGCATAATGTCAATTTCTGCAATTTAAAAATCACACAGAAAACTAGACTGAGTTATGTCCATTGTTTGGGGCAGGGAAAAAAGTCCAAACAGGATAAGAAACTGGTTGCTTGGCAGGGTGAGTTTTAAAAATAGTAATAAAACGGTATGACCTTATCAAAGTGGCTTACAATCATTTTTCTGCTCTATGTAAAAGTAGATTGAAGTACGTAAAGGTGACTTTCCTTGCCCATAAGTTCCTATCAAATCTGAGCAAGGGTCAAAAATGGAGATTGGTTCTTATGAGGGTGTCTTGCCTACAGTGTTAAAATGCATTTACTTTATCAGGAGGAAAAAATTTTTTAGAGCTTTCAGAGATGTTTGATATGGAATTTTATCTTTGGAATACTTAAGTTTTTATTAATTTCTTAATAGTAAATCTTCACACTATATTTTTTTTATTTTCTGATTATTTCAAAGAACTTAAATATTTGATAGAAAACAAAGTCAAATAATGACATTCTGTCTTGAACAGTGTTCATCAACTGGGGAGATTAAGAAATGGAAATATCCTTCATTTTCCCATTCTGTCTTTCTAATAAGAGGCTATGGAAGTTGGAAAAAGGTAAAAATTACAGTGTTCCGTATGCTTTACAAATCCTAGAATCAGATGGTTTCTATTCTTGCTTTGTCTGTTTTGTTTACACTTAAAAACGTGCTCCTTAGAATTACCTTATTGTAGTTCAGAACACAGGTTGTATCTCAGAACTCTGAATCCTAACCAATAGCTAATGAATACCAGCTATTCTTTTCCATTATTTTTATGCCTCTGGGTTCTTATAACACCATTGCTTAAGTACAGTTAGTAGAAAAAAACAGTTTGTGTTTTGAGTTGGTGTGTTCTGTAGAACAGTTTGTATGGCTATTCTCTAGCAGATTATTTTGAAAAGGTAGTGATACTGTCATGTGCTCCTTTATCTAAGTCTGATTGCAATGAATACATCCATTAGACCAAACTCCACGTCTGCCAGAGTGCATTTTTAATTCTGATGAACTGGAGGTCACATCACTTCAAATTTTGTTTTCCTATTAATTTACTAGGACTAAAGACATTATTTCAGGAGATAGATTTCATTTTGAAGGGCTGGGGATTACTTGGACCAATATTTCATGATGTGAATTTGACCAAAATGTTTATCTTAAGCTTGATTTCTTGATATGAATGCAACGTATCTAGTGATAGGACAAGGTGCAATGGGTGTAAGCTGGATCGCAGGATGGTCCATATCAATAACAGAAAGAACCTCACGGTGAGGGTGACAGAACACTGCTGCCCAAGGGGGTTGTGGAGTCTCCGTCTCTGGGGAGGTTTAAAACCCGCCTGGATGCATTCCTGTGCGACTTGGTCTAGGTAATCCTGCTGTGGCAGGGGGATTGGACTGGATGATCTTTCAAGGTCCCTTCCAATCCCTGATGTTTTGTGGTTCTGATATTCTCTTGACATGCATTCCTTGTTGACTCAGTTTAGAGGTGGGAAGGAGAAAGGCTTGAAAAGCTGCTCTGTTCAAGTATTTTTAATTGTAGCTGTAGCTGTGGTCACTTTGTAGTGATTAAGTGAAATGTTTAGAGCAGAGTGTGACATTAGTGCTTTACTTTTCTGCGTAAGAGGTTTTAGAAGACACTAGATAGTGTCTTCTAACTCCTATGTTCATGAAGAGCGCTTCCAAAAAATAAAACTGAACCACAGTGCATGTATTTAATCTCTCTTGTCTGTTTTTATGCATATTTTTTGTTTTTTCCAGCTTTGATTTTGAGAAAGATTTTACTTTTGAATGTTCGTGTAATAAACATGTTAGAAAATGCCATGTTCAGTAACTCCTTCTTTGAGTCAGAGTATGTTATGCCAGTATGCAGTGGTAAATGCAGCCAGCCAGAAATCTCAGTGAAAGCAATCTCTTCTATTGCCAGCTAAAGCAGTGAGATGAACTTGGCAAAAAAAAGCAAGCTGGGCCAGCTGCAAGCCTGCTGAAGTAATAGATGAGCATAACCTTTTTCTCATCTGTCCACCCATGTGATAGCAGAGCTATTTCATGCCAGACCTAGTGTTGCTTGGGTTCTGCGGTGTCTCCCAGAGAGCACAACCAGCCTCTTTTCAGTTAGTAAATAAAAATTAAACTCACTTCTTATTGGTTTAGTGGTCAAGAGTACAAGTGGTTAACAGGGTAATAACTCAGCTCTGCTCTCCAGCTGCCCACTTGATTGCTAGCGAGGCTTATCAAGCAGAGTCTCTGCAGATGCAAATCCTGCTATTCCATCAAGAAAATTTGTTTCTATAAGCAAGGCACGGTACCCCCAAACAATTAGTCAGGCACTGAACTTGGCAACAGGGAGTGGAAATTGGAAAGTATGAGGAGATTCTTAGGGGTTTGTGGTCTAAAAAATTCCCAATAGAAAGAAACTTTGGGTGACTTGAAATGTGTGTTCTGAGAATAGAAGGAAAAGTCTCGGAATATGGAAAAGCCTTTCCGTTTGGTTTATGAAACAAATCCACTTCAGCTTTGTCTTTAGGCAAACGAGTTCAATTTGTGGCATTGTTTCAGTGATTTTTAAAGATTTTTAAGGAGTTTCTGACATCTCTGTGTTCGTAGTTTAGAGAGCTGTCAGCTCTGCAGATGTGAGTTTATATTGGAGGTCAATTCCACGCCCAGACATATTTTACAGGTTTTTGAAGGCATTTGTATATTGGAAAGTCAAAACTATATGTTGCATAGGAACCATTAGAAACAAATATCAAATGTTTTCATTCTTTTCCACCAGTCAAGATATTTTCTTGGTGACTGCAGCAAAGAAAACCATTACTGATGAAGATTAGATTAAAATAAACTGATTTAGAGTCTGCAAGTTGCTGCCTTTGGGGAGATTTCTTTCTGTAAAGAAGATTTATATACATATTTATGTATGTGTTTTATTTATATACACACATGACATACAGTGCAACAGGATGCAAAAAGAGATTAATCAAAAAGGTCTGGAAATATGTAGATAGGCCTGGATTTAGAGCACGGGCTGCAAGAAGGTCTACATATATGTAGTGTCTATAGCTTTATTACCAATGGTCCTGGTTTTTTTTTTAATGTGCTTCAGTCTAGTCTTCTTTAGTGTATTAATAATTTGGAAAACGTGGGGGAATGAACTTCTGTGCTATGCAACACTCACAAGCCAGATTCAAGCATGTTATGTACATCTATTATCTATGATACCATCTTAAGGTACATAATTTGTATGCTGTTAGAGTTGTGGATGTACACATAAAACGCGATTGTGGTTCTCCTTTGTATAGTTACTATTTTGATAGATACTGAAAATTGTTTTCAGTAGTTTCAGTGTCTTTATCTCATATAAGAGCCTATCTCAAAATGAGAGACTTTTTGTTCTGAATTTCCATAAAACTCATGGCTTTTCTTCTTGGCTCTTACTACATACTTTGAAGCCTCTTTAGAAATGTCTCTAATTCCAGAAGGTCAGCCAAGGATTTTATGGGTTTGTCCAGGCACTTGCCTTTTCATTTGGGAGCTTACAATGGTAGTTCCTTGTTCTTTGACCAGGAGCTCCTTGTTCAGCCATACAAACCTGGCATTCTTGTCTGATTTCTTCTTTCAGGGATGCAGTGTCTTTGAGCTTGGAGGAGATGATCCTTGTTTGGGGAAAGCTGTGAGTGGCTCCAGCCGTTTAGTTCTGACTCAAAGCTCCCTCATGCTTCTTAGCCTGCTCACCTCATCTCACAGTTCTGTCACTAAGCAGAGTTGTTCCTCCACTGTGGCACATCTCCCACAGGTGAGCTGTGATTTTCCCTCCTTCAGCAGTGTCACAGCTGGGCACACCCTGCAGCCTGGTGCCTGTGATAGTTCTGTGTCTTCCCTGAAGCTCTGGGTAGAAGCATTTGGATACAAGCATCAGTTGTGGTGGGGGCAGCACATGAAGAGGCCATTGCCTTCTGTTGAGTGGAAACCATTGCCCATGCATAAACTAGCTAGAGCAGTTTGCAGCCTCTTTACTGTGCACCCTTTACTGCAGGTTGCTGTGACGATGACAGGCTGGGTGCTGTGGTTGCAGAACCCACCCACCTGTGCCCAAGTGCACCGCTGCCCACATACACTGCTGTGCTGAGATGGCTAGAGAAGACTACAGCCTTGTCTGAGTACAAACTGAGTTGCTTCCAGTTGCACTGTGTTTAAATCCCCTATGGTTATGTATCTTTAGTTCTGTTTCATGAAATGGTAAAATAATGGTTTTAATGCTTTTTGACTCTGTAATTAATACTGTGGGAGTCTGGGTACTACTGTTATCTACCTAGCACATGGTACGCAGCTAAACTCCAACTAGGAATTGCTAGGCATGTTCTGTCTGTCAAAACTGTGGGCATTAGGCACGTCATGGAAGTATTTAAAGGTGTTACACAGAATTGCTTTACCTGGTCTACGGTCAGACAGAATTTTCCTGGCAGAATTTTCTTGGCAGCCAGAAATAAAAAAACCCACAGCTGCAGAATTAGCTGTGTTTTGAGGCCCTGATTTGATATTGCAGGACATTTTATTACCAGCAGTGATGTGACAGCAGGACATGTGTAAAACAAATTGCCTGCTTAACTTGGAGATCTTTGGTTATGTTGGTTGCATAGTTACTAGGTGACTGGAAGAATCTTTTTACAGCAAAAATATTGATCTAGAATAGACCAGATGAAATTATACGTTCATTTTTACAGAAGCAGAGTTGCACTATGAAGATTATTACAAATTCAGTGTCATAGGGCAAAATGCGTCCTATGTAGATCTGTCATTTGTCCTATGAGAGACTAAAAGGTGATGCCAAATACTGCTAGACTTACTGTAGGTTTGGACTGGTGTTACTCAGGGTAGCACATGGCCCATAGACTGCCTGGAGAGGGGGCAATTGCTATGTCCATCTTTAACAAGGAAACAAAAATGACTTTGATACTTAACAAAAATACATGAGTCAGGTATGTCTGTTGTCAAATGGATTGACCTGTAGGCTTTTTCTAGTTTTGTGTGTTCCTGTGATAATTTATCCATTTTGGAATTATTTGCACTATAATGATATTTTGCTTAGGTTGCTAGTTCTGACCATAAGGGCTTACTTCAGTTTTGGTGGAAGTATGTTAACATCTCTTCCTTTTCAGTTGTCCACTGTTGAGAGACACACTTTGAAGAACAATTTCACTTTGTCAGGAAGCTATGAGTTTTCAAAGTTTGAAAGTACTCAAAACAAATACTTTCCTAGTTGTATAAAATTTTTGTTTGTGTTTCTGTACAAAATAAGGAACTCAAGGACCTTATTCTGAAGTAGAATGAGGAGAGAGATCAAATAAATTCTTAGTGATGTCTGCTGTGATTCAGTCAGAAAGCTGAAGTTACTTGCATAGTTTGGGTGAGAGTATAGGTCCTGCAGCAACTGTGTATCTCCTTTTCCCCCTTTTCTCAATTATGAATTGAGATTTTTTTTTTTCACTATAAGGCACTTATAAATAATGAGAAAGTGCTGCAATATAGTAAAACTTGAGAGGCTGGAATCCAAGACCTGGCAAGATTTTTTTGTCAGCTTTTTTTTATTTTAAAGAGTTCACTTTAAAAGTTTGTTAATGTTATTTTAAGATATATTTGATCCAGCTTCACCAGGCTGCAGATTGCCTCCAGGACCTCAGGAGTTTTAGAGTCAGAAATACTGCCATGCAGTTACAAAGTCCTTGGGATCAGAGGTATGATCCCTAAAGAGGAAATGGAGTGCTTTTCATCCATCTGATGTCATATGCAATCTTAATACTTAATTTTTTATTTGCAACATTAGCAGCAGAAAAATGAAGACTTTTTAGAAAAGCATGTTGGTCTGTAGTTCCAGGGCTTTCTGTCAACTGATGTCCCTTAATTTGTTCTTCTGCTAGGCATGATAGGTTACTTCTACAAAGGCATGAATGGTTACTTCTGGTGAAAGCAGTACCACACAGGGGATGATATTAAGAGGAAATAGAGAAATGTCAGCCTGCCCACTTGACTTTGTCATTAAGAGTTTTGGACAACAGGTCTCAGCTATGATAACTGGTATTAAACTTGCAGCTGCATATTGTTTTCATTGGCTGAAAGCGACTGTCACTGAGGATCATGATCTCAGTTATAAAAATTGTTTTGCTTTGGAAGTAGGCTTCCAGGAACTGAAAATTAGTTCACCAGGTGTCCTCAGACTTGACTAGAGTTTTAATGACAAAAGAGATGCTTTGACCAAAACCTATCTATTATGGTTTGTGCACACAAACCTGTAGTGATCTGGAGGTTCTACAGAGCTCTAGTACTCCCAGGACACATCTGGAACATTAGGAACAGAGTTTAGTACATTGCACTTAGCTCTTTTTATGGATACCTCATACATTCTTCAGGCTGGAAAAGTCTGTTGATTCAGAAAAAAACACAGAGCATCAAAGTAATACATTGAACCATTTACAAGTAAGTGAATGGGGAAGACCTAACACATAAGGAACTAAAAATCAGATCTATCTTTAAAGTAACTTTTCAATGGTAAAAAACATTGAATGGTAGATGATTGTGTTGTTAAAATTTCCTCCCAGAACAGTTTTGAAGAAATTAATTTTGTTGTGCTTTATACCCTGAACACATCAAAGTTTGTGCACTCTCCTGCTAGTGGAGATTGAAAGAATGTTGTTAGCCCTGATGCTGTAATTTACTTATTCATATACGTAACTTCTTGCTCTGAATTCTCATATATTTCTTTCAGTAAAAGTTAAGAGATAGCAAGAAGGTATGTTATTGTGGGACCATTTTAAGGAAGATTTTCTTGTTTTATGTGACAAGAACTCTTACGAGTCTTTTTTCAGGAAAAAAAGAAGTACTTTCTGTCTTAAAGCACTATCTGTTTTCCCCCTCAACATCTGTTGAATTTGATGCAAAGCTAGAACATACCACTGGGAAATTTTCCAACTTCGTCTTCAAAATAAAGGCTTTTACAGTTAGTTACTTTGAAAACAGAAACCTTCACTATTTACAGTCCTGTCAAAAGCATTTCATATAACATTAGAAGGACATGTGAGACTCCCAGAAGTTACTTTCAATCTCAAAGATAGAAGATGCTAGAAATTTTTTTTCAAGCTAGGTTTTATCACTTTTATGTGAATCGGTCAAGTGATGTGGTGAATTCAAGACCACAATTAAAGACAAAGGAAAAGAAAACAAAGCAGTTAGGTCTCGATGAGATCTTGGATAAAATTTGCCAGGCAATGGATAGCTTAGGGAAAATGGAAAACTCTATAACTGTATCCAGAAAAGGAGAAAAGGTTAAGCAAGTCAGTGCACACAGACTAGAAATTGTGTCACAAATGCCATCACATATTCTGAGAAAAATACAATGGGAGATCACTATCGTATCGATCCTTGGTTTTTTTTTAACATTAGAGACCTGGGAAAAGCCCATATCAATCGACTAGAGACAGGTACCAACACCCTCTCTATTATCCATGTCTCACCCCTGTCTGCAGACAGCAGCACCCTTGGCTGTCCAAACTGATCAATTCTTCAGCGTAGCTTCTCCAGCTCAATGCTCATTGGGCAGGCTTGATTCCTCAGAACCTGAACTGCATCCCTTGATGCAGGAGACATGCTTTCAGACCCAATCTCTGTCTTTCATGCCCAAGGTTTAAGGATTCTCAAGTTCTTCAGCTTTCTTCAGATAATCACCAAGGAATTCTCCCCAAAACTCGAGCATTCCCAGTTTTCCTCAGCATCAGAAATGACAAACAGTCTCTTCCTGCTGATGAGTGCTCTCTAAAATTGTGGTGGTGGCCTTATGGCTCCGGCCATGTGCGGGACCCAAGATGGAGACTGACCACACAGCTGCGTCCGCAGGGCCCCCCCAACTCTGCAAGCATGGCCGAGAGGGTTCCATGACGCTCTCCTCTCCTTTCTCCTCCTGTCTCAGCTCCAGGGGGAAAGGGAAGAATCCCTCAGCTCACCACAGGTCACTGAACGGCTGCTCCATGCAGGGAGAGGGTGATAGATCAGCACTAAGTCCTTGCTTCTCTGGTCTGCAGTGCCAGCTCCAGACTGGGCTGGGTTGAAGCGAGCACCGCCACTGCCAAGCCAAGGTCGGGGCTGCATGAAGCCGCCGCATCCCTCCCTGTGGTGGAGTGGGGCCAGGGTCTGGGCCAGAGCTGGGGTCCATGCTGAAGCTGGGGTCTGGGCCAGAGCCAAGCTACCACAGTCCTGTCTTCCCCCTCAACCTGCCACCACCCTGGCAGTGTGTGGTGGGGTTAAGCACACACTTCTCACCTAGCCCATCCCTCAAGGGCAGGTATCTGGGACAATTCTGTAGTGTAACCTCCCCCAGGACAGGTCACTGATGGGGGGGTCCTCTTAAAGCAACATAACTTTTCTTCATGAAAGCACAAATCTATACATCTGAAAATTCTGGTAATTTTCAAACTGCAACAAATGAACAAAAGAATTGTGTGAATTTTAGAGGATGCTCATACTATTAGACCATGAAATTACTTGCATGCCATCCACATTTCTCTATCTGTAATCTCTTTAAAGGCCACCACAAACAGAATATTTCCACACATTAGTGAGAATACAACTCGGTGAACTTAATTTATGGATGTAGCTTATTGGTTCTCAAACTTACTTTTAGTACTACATTTATGCACTCTCTGAAGAGAAGCAACACCATGTTATATATAAAACAGACTAAAATTGACCAGTCCTAACACATATCACAACAAACAGCACCAAGTAGCTTCTGGATTAGAAATGATTTATAGAAATCCTTCAATCAACAAAAGAAAGATCCTTAATCATATACAGAGTCACTCTGAGTCTGTGGTGGAGTTTTCAGATCTTACGGGTATGAGTCAAGGATGAATTCCTCAGTATAAATGTTCAAGCCCAAATAATCCATACTCTGATTCTTCTCCTGCCATCCCTAGAATCAGATCTGCTCATGAATTAAATTTGCTATTAGTGACAGCATAATCAAGCCTGCAATTCCTTTTTCTTGCTTGCATATTGTCATCAGTTGCTCCCCTTGATCAGGTGTGAGATTAACCAGTTAATATAGCAATGGGCTAAAACAAAAAAAAACAAACAGGGAAGGTTCAAAACCACACAAAAAAATTTATGTGGGGAAAAAAACCAAAGTTGTAGCCAAGATCTAAGAACAGACAAATACTAGGTAGGGGTTTTTCATATTAAAAGAGTGTAGGGATTTTCCTATTTCCAAGCCAAATAGCACCTGCAGATTCATCCAGGTGACTGCAGCACATTCCCTACCCTGCAGTCCTGATCCATTAAAGATGGTATTTCCCTTGGTATCCTATATCACTTCAGTCCATAACCTTCAGCAATGTCAATATTGGAGGCTTAAGCTGGTAACATCCCTTCATCCCTTGTATCCGGCAGCACTTCACTTCCTTCCCTATCTGCCTTTAAGCTTGGAGAAATATAAGTTTGCTTCTGTAACTCTTGCATTCTCCTTCAAGAAACTAGGCCAGGTGACTCAATAGTACACACAATGAAATATGAATAGTTAAAAAAAACCTGAGAGCCCCTGTTTTTTTTCTATTTGAGCCAGAGTTAAAGAAGCAATATTGAACTTTGTTGTGTTATTTTTATTGTTGTATGCCTTTATTTAGTTTATAAGCTTATCTGTGAAGTGTTTATGATTGCAAAGACCTTTGTAGGCTTACTTAGTAGTATGCTAAGCTTAAACAATACATAGTGGTGCAAAATGTGTTTCTGAAGGTCATGCAAGGAGACTGGTGATTATTAAGACAATGTACCAATACAACTTCTGAGTTAGGAATTCCTCAAACTACTGAATTCTAGAAACTTGGCTTATGCATTCTATTTTTTAAGTATTTTCTTAGAATTTGTTGTTGACAACCATTAGAACACCATCACTATAGAATACTATCACAGCACTATCTCTGAGATGGGTGTTCTGATCCACTATGCAACTATTCTGTTTCCATACTAACCAGAGATTATAATATAGTAATTAAAATAAAGAAATACAAACATTGTTTGATTTAGAACATTTATAGAAGTCAGTATCTAGTTGTCTTACAATGACATTACCGGAGACCTCCAAAAGAGAATATTCCCCAAAATGCATATAATGTATTTAGAAAAATAAATATGCAAGGTATGAAACAAAATGATAGCGTTTGCTTTGATTTATCCAATTTTAATTTTCACAAACCTTGCTTCTCAACTGTTGCACGAAACCCATACTGAGCTTTGTAGGCAGAAAGCCTTTTTCTGCAGTTTAAAGAATGGTCTAGTTGCACAGAGGAGGACAAAAAACTGTAAAGGAGCAAAAGTTTTGGTGCAATAAGATCCAAATTAGATCTGGTTTCATAAAATATAATGTCTGAGACAGAGGTAAAAAACCCTGGAGATTTATGAATAATATGTATACATTATCTACCTATCTATTATATAGAATCATAGAATTATTAGGGCTTGCAAGGGACCTCGAAAGATCATCTAGTCCAATCCCCCTGCCATGGTCAGGGACAACCTAACCTAGATCAGGCTGGCCAGAGCCTCATCCAGCCTGGCCTTAAACACCTCAAGGGACAGGGCCTCAATCACCTCCCTGGGCAACCCATTCCAGGCTCTCACCAATCTCATGGTGAAGAACTTCCTCCTCACATTCAGTCTAAACCTACCAACCTCCAGCTTTGCCCCATTCCCCCTAGTCTTGTCACTACCTGAGATCCTAAAAAGTCCCTCCCCAGCTTTTTTGTAGGCCCCTCTCAGATACTGGAAGGCCACAAGAAGGTCACCTCGGAGCCTCCTCTTCTCCAGACTGAACAG
>JAOXOE010000632.1:7300069-7310540 GCA_028565055.1 Phoeniculus purpureus | reverse complement strand
CCCACCCTAGATCAGGCTGGCCAGAGCCTCATCCAGCCTGGCCTTAAACACCTCCAGGGACAGAGCCTCAACCACCTCCCTGTGCAACCCATTCCAGGCTCTCACCACTCTAACCGTGAAGAACTTCCTCCTCACATCCTGTCTAAATCTACCCAGCTCCAGCTTTGCTCCATTCCCCCTAGTCCTCTCGCTACCTGATATCCTAAACAGTCCCTCCCCAGCCTTTCTGTAGGCCTCTCTCAGATACTGGAAGGCCACACTAAGGTCACTTTGGAGCTTCCTCTTCTCCAGACTGAACAGCCCCAACTCCTTCAGTCTGTCCTCATAGGAGAGGTGCTCCAGCCCACTGATCATCTTCGTGGCCCTCCTCTGCACACACTCCAGCATGTCCACATCCTTCCTGTAATAAGGGCTCCAGAACTGGATGCAGTACTCCAGGTAGGGTCTCACCAGAGCGGAGTAGAGGAGGAGAATTGCTCCATGTTTGAAATCCCAAGAAATGCTGATGTAATTCAATTCTAGTATTTTATTCTGTAATCCCAGGTCTCTTCAATCATATGATGAATTTAGGGACGGACACCTGTGTGTGAGGAAATGAGCCTGTGCTGAACTGTGTTTGGAATTGGTGATGTGCCTTTGCAGCATCCCTTCGCTTATCTGTGTGCAATTAATATTGAATCCATGCACCTCTCTGCAACCTTAGAAATGTCTCTGGTGTAGAATTGAGAGAACTCCCGCTGCATTTTGCCATCTAATTGCAGTCTCCTACTCAAATGCATTTCTATATCAATGTGAAGGAACTTGCACTGTTTCAGCTCTTCTGCAACTGTAGAGTCGTGTCTAGTCCTTAGGGATATAGTTTCAGCACCTTACGGCAGTTCAGGTTTAGCAAGGAATGTGAAACAGTAGCGCTGTCCCCAGGAAACATTGTAAACTGAGCTAACTTCAGCCTAAACTATTCTATGATTGAAACTGCACACGTACCTGTTGACCTAATGAAATCAGCTGGATGACAACAGAGAGAACGGGTAACAAAAAACTTGAGCTAACAGTGAGGAAACATGTTGATGCATTTACAGTAGGTTTACTATGATATATGTATCTTCACCAGGTTTCAACTTACTTTATCTGTTGCCATTTTTATAAACGCAATTCAAATGTACTTTTTTTCTTAATTCTATTTTATTTTACTAATTTATTGTCTTTTCCAATGCCAGGCTTGGGTAGGAGTGGATTTTGGTGAGATTTATTTTTAGATACCATATTCTTTATGTTATCCTCATTCTGGGAAAATGTTTACACATCAGAGTCGCTCATTTGCAAGCATTACTTTGTGGCATATCTCTATTTCACTTTATGTATTACTGAAGATTTTAGTTCAAAGGCCTGTGTAACTGACCTATTTATGCCACATATTCTCTCATTTATTTAGTTTTATTCATAATACTTGTTCACAAACATACCTATTTTTTCTACGTAAATATTCCCCATTTCAGAACTAAAAGAATACCATTTCTGGCTACTGCAATGTAGTCTGTGAGAATTTGGTTAATTCTTTGTGTAAGAATTACATTAATTCTTTAATATGTAAGATTTTAGTCCACTTTTCTTCCCTTGTGGCATACGGCTTACTGTGCATGGCTGGAATTCTAGTAATACCTTAGAAAAGGCAGGCCAGTCAAGCCTGCTTGTTACCTGCTACTGTACGCTCAGGAGGAGGACGACATCTATCTATAGATAGTTGCAAGCACAAATACCGAGCTTGGACTGACAAAAAAGTTAGAACGCTGGACCAATAACAATTATTGTAACCAACGTTTGTGTAGGAGAGCAGTCCCAGAAGTTACCCACTGCATTGAAAAAAACAACCAATGATCATTAACTGAAAACAGTGAAGTGGAACTACCTCTGTTTCTTCTTAATGGAAGCTAGGTAGGTGAAAAGGCTTTTAGATTCAAGAAGCCCAGCATTTACTGGACTTTGAAAAGGATGCTAAACTTTAAGAAAACCTTGAAATGGATAAGTAAGGCAGAATGCAGGTTTTATAAACCATTTTCATCCTCCTTACTGTGTGTTTACATGTATCCTTATTTCTAGGTTTAGTTTCCATCTCCGCACAGTACAGTAATGTTAAAAGGTTGTGACCATTCAAGAGGCCTTACAGAGAGATCTTTTCAGGTTAGACTGATGGGTCAAAGCCAATTGTATGAGTTTCCACAAGGCCTTGCGTAAGGTTCTCACTTGTTTCTCAACAACCCCATGTAACATTACAGGCTCAGGGAGAGCGGCTGGAAAGCTTCTTGACAGAAGTATACTTGGGGATATTGATTGATAATCAGCTAAATATGAGCCAGCAATGTGATCAGGTGGTCAGAAATGTCACTTGCATCCTAGCTTGTATCAGAAATAGTGTAACCAGCAGGAGTAGGGAAGTGATCGCTCCTCTGTGCTTGGTGCTGGTGAAACCACACCTTGAGTACTGTGTTCAGTTTTAGGCATCTCAATAGAAAAAAGGGGTAAGCTGCTGGAGTAGCCACAAGGAAGGGTGACAAGATTCAGGAAGGGTCTGGAGAACAAGCCTTGTGAGGAACACCTGATGGAGCTGGGGCTGTTTAGTCTGAAGAAAAGGCTGAGGTGAGACCTTATAGCTATCTTCAACATCATGATCAGACATTGTAGAGAAGTGGGTGTTGGTCTCTTCTCATGAGTGATGTGTTTAAAAAGTCATGTAGATATAAAGCCTAGGGAGTGGTGTAGTGGTGGGCTAGATGTGCTTAGCGGTTAATAGTGATCTTGAAGGTCTATTCCAATATAGATGAATTTGATTCTATATGGTTTGAGAACAAACAACTAAGGCAAGTGTAATCTGTGATAATCAAAGTTGAACTTGAAGACAAAGACTATTTATCAGTATAGAAATAATTTGGCTAGCAGTGTTGTAAATAGCATTAGAATTAGCTAAAGCATGATGGAGGCAGGAGGGCCATTGGAAACTGTCTAAATTTCAAATTTGTGGTGTTGGGTCACAGGGCTTAATGAAAGAACTATAAAGACTTCTCTTGTACCTTTTTTTCATATGCTGTATTTTTTTCTTATCCTGTTGTTAAATTGTCTGTCAACTGGATGTGTTTCAGCAAATTTGTAGATTGCAGTTATTCAGCAAATTTTGTTATTTATGTATTTCAGGCAGTGAATTGCTGCCAAACTGTTTTCTGTCAGTGATCCTTTGAGTATTTGCTATTCACTGTTTATATTTGTGATTTGAATTGCTTTAACTGCATACACAACCCCCTGATTTAATATAGTTATTTACAGGGCCAGGTTTCCACGTTGGCTCATTCAGATTTCATTTTCTGTGAAACAATAGTATTAACTTCATTCATGTTTGTCATTCTCTTTAAAGAAACTTAGCTGTATTTTTTGAAAAGTAAATTACAAAGCAAAAATATTTAAATACAGCATAGTCCCAATAGGTAAGGGAGTTTTTCTTGTTTTGGAGCTCTTTTTTTCAGCTGTATTAATGAGCAATTCCTATGCAATCTCCGTTGTTTTTCTTTTCAGACATCAGTGTGTTATGTTGCATTTTTTCTTAACCAAAGTGTGTTCACATTACTTTTGATGTATTGTAGAGGTTAATAATTGACTTTTTTTGATTTGGGCTGTCTGACTTTTTTCGGAATAAGAGTTTCCATCTGTCTAAAATAGGAGTTGTTGATATCAGTCCAAACACTGAAGTCAGAACAGCTCAAATGCACACAATGGTTATTTAAAAATCTACTGTATGAATGTACATATATCAAGTTTAAACCTTGAAAAATCCTTGAGTTTAGTCTGGACTTAGGCTGTACTTGAGTTCTCAAGGACTTGTGGGTAAAACCTTCGCAAATGGTTTAAATTTGTCAAACTGAGCTACTTTTTGGACAGTCATAATTTTCTCTAAAAGTAAACAAATAGACCCTCTAATTACTCTAACAAGAAAGAAAATTATTCTTCTACATTTCACTTAAAACGTTCCATTTTGGCAAAACCCGGGTTTCAAAAATTTTGAAACCTATGTACCAAATTTTAAGTACAAACCGTTTGTGAGGTCCATTTCATACACATCTCAAACAGTGGGATGAAAACAGTGTACAGCAAACTTCTCACAGCAGTCTCTTTTCATGGTTTTCAACTGATAAAAATCTAAAAGCATTCTGTGTTCTTTCTGTTTTCCTCTTTTCGCACATGTCACTTTATTGAGTGGTACCCTGTTTCTGGAGAAAATACTAGAAATCAAAACCAATAC
The DNA here is from genome assembly GCA_028565055.1 of Phoeniculus purpureus. NCBI lineage: Eukaryota > Metazoa > Chordata > Aves > Bucerotiformes > Phoeniculidae > Phoeniculus > Phoeniculus purpureus. The sequence continues at coordinate 7,306,255 of JAOXOE010000632.1, read as the reverse complement.
ATACTTTAAACATCTCAGGATGATGCCATTTTAGAAGTCAATTAGAAATAAATATGCCCATTGCTTTGAAGCCTATATTTTAAGTGGAAAGATGAGACTATCTCCAGAACTGTAGAGTATGTTGTGCATGACTTGTCAAGAGGGACAGAAGAATGGACCATTATCAGCACAGAAGCTGCAATTAAGATGCTGCAATAAAATACTGCATACAAACTGTAAGAGTAACAAGTTTAAAACTGGTTGAGAAACTCAAGATCCCCAGTTTTGAAGTTAGTTGGATTATTGATGATTAAAAAAAATACTCAGAGTAGGAGGAAGAATTAATCTGATCCACAAGGTACTGTTAATAGTTAAACTGTTTCCCTGGCAGTGGTTTCAGATAACCAGATGTTTACTATTATTAGGATCCTGGTCTTGCTAAGAGAACCAAACACTGCTTTTCCTTTGGCCACACTGCCAGAGCATACCCTCCCTGCTTGAAGAATGGAGATGTCAGATTAAGACTCACTGTGATTTATTAACATAAAATAGGCAAGAGAAGAGATTGTTGCTCTGTTGCAGCTTCTGTTTACCTCTATGCTAATGACAAGAGAGGTAAAAAGTCAATATGCTCTTAAGGAAATCTGTCCTGATTTCCACAGTATAATGAGCACTTTAATTCTCTGAGTCTAACTACTCTGGATTTAAATGAAAAGACCAATCCTGGAAATCTACTGAGACACCAGTATCATCACAGTAACAACCATTTTTCCCTTTCTCTAATTTGCCTAGAAATATTTTAAAAGTTTGAAACAAAGAACATCCTTGACTCTATTTACCTTCTTACAGCAGTTTCTAATCTCCACTGAATGTTATAATATTCTCGAGGTTCTGCAGTGATGAAGCTTTTACTTATATCTTACATACTCAGATCAATATTTTGATAAAAATCAGTGCCGTGTTTATGGAAGGTTTACCTCATGCTCTTGGATTTTAGAGCCAAGCCAGTACTAACAAGAGTATCTTTGAATTTCCATTGAGTCATGCATTCATTTCTGTAGCTGGTTTGTCTCCATGGCATACCACTGCCATGATAAAAATACCTATTTTTAGGTAATCAGTTCAACTGAAATCAACTGATGCGCTCTGCTAAAATAGAACCATAGAATCAAAACATGTCCATTCCCCATTGGCATTTTAACTGCATATTTACCTAAAGTGAAAGCAAAAAGGAAAATGAAAGTATGTTGCTTTTCCTTCATAAATTACCTTGAATTTTTAATTCAGTTCTACCACTTCATTATTTTTCCTATGCTTAAAAAAACCTGAACGCTTTCAGTCTACGGGTTGGCAATAAATCCTTTGAAAAGTGTTTCTAATAAAAGAACAGTAGTCTGTGAAGTGTGCTGCTGTGGTGTGCAGTAAGTACAGTTGTTCACCCTGAACACTTCTTTTATTGAATACTTTGGGTCAAGGATTTCTGATTGTGTGTAAAAGCTTCTCATGTACGGTATGGAGACCTTATGTGCTTCTTCCATCCTGCCCTTTTCCTCCTCCTCTTTTTATTTAAGGATGCAGCTTCCAGACACAGAGCCATGCTTCTGTGCAGTCTTCCCAGGAAGCCGTGTGAAATCAAGTTGCTCACTGTGTGCCAGCATGGCTTTTGTTCCTTCGAAGACAGAGCTAGGAGCCTGCTTCCACCACCAAGAATGAGGGCAGACTGCTGATAATAAAAAAAGGAAAGTAAATCCCTCACTGCAGTGTTTCATCTTTTTAAGCAGCTGGCATCTGCGGCTCATTTTGGCAAAGGAAACCTACAAACATTGATGTTCATAAATGTGTTTGCCATTAAGTGACTGTTTGCAATGCTTCCCTTGTTTACCTTTCTGTGTGCACTTTCATCCTTCCTTGTAACACTACTGCTGCCTTGTAATTTGTCTCAGGTATTTACGTTGCTGGTTACAGGTACACAAAACTCTTAGATCAGGTAACAGCTCAAACACTTGCTGAAAGGATCCGTTTAGGGTCTTTCCTATTCTGTCTGCCAAATTCAAGTACAGCCTTCATGCATGGAATACAAATTGCCTTATTTTCATAGACCATATTTCACTTCTCCTTGACTCCTTACTGAATGGTAAAAACCATTAAGGAGTTTATGTGAGATCTTTAGTGCAAGTGCTGATTTTACCAGAGTCTAACGATGTCTCTTGTGACAGCTTTTTCTCTTTCTAGAACAGCTGGAGCAACTATTCCTAGAATCCTCTGAGTAAAGTTCATATTTCAAATAATGGAAAGAGGATCATATAACAGCACTCTTGGTGGGATGGCAGTTACTATCTCCTCTGGAGCATGCCTGCAGGAAAGAAGGCATCTCAAAACAATACATTTGCAGTTCTTTCAGTTATTGGGAAGATGATTTGAAATATATGGAAAAGACAGCTTTATTAGCCTCATATCTACACTCTCTGATTTCTTCTTTGTGCAAAATTAAACTTGATAAAGTCAGGTTAGTCTTAGAGATGGATTAAAGGAATTGCTTACAAGAATTTTGACCCAATCCGTACATAGAAGAGGATGCGCACTGCTCTCTGATGCCGTTTCTGCAGCCTGCCTCTTTGCAGCAAAGCATACAAACATACACTTAACTTCCAGGGACTTTAGCAGGATTTAATCATGTATTTTATGAGATTAAGTGTTATATTGTACAGGGATCATTTGAGTGTGGAAGGAGCCTAAATATGTATGATATGTATGAGACAAGGGGAACAGACATGAGGGGAATGTCCTGATCAGCTTCTCTCTATTATGTCAGGGCAGTAACTTGTTCTTCAGGCTTATCAAGAGACCTGTACATTGCAGCTAAATAACTAGAACTGTTCTTGCATTGAAGAAAAAGAAGAATCGTGGGCACTGTCCTCAGCTCTTCTCTGCATTTTAAGCAAGCTTTGCCATCTGAGATTTTCTGACTGAAAATTTTTACTTTTCTATTTCAGTGTTTTAAGGCATGTGAGTGACAGGAAGGATATACTTTGTAAGGAGTAATTACCTCTTTTTAGCAGTGAGCATCATGATGCTACTTTGATTGTGATACCTCCATATCGCCTGATTATATCAAAGACAGGTTAGAGACTGAGGACATAAATTAATTGTAATTATATCAGAGCCAGCCAAATTAGCAAATCATCAGTAATATAACCAATGCTAAATGGCAGCTAATTCTGTATAATATTTACTTGGGTTCTTCCACTAAATAAGGCCCAACATATTGGTTGCAGAATCACAGAATCATTTAGGTTGGAAAAGACCCTTGGGATTATCAAGTCGACCCTCAACCCTGCTCTACAAGTTCACCCCTAAACCATATCCCCCAAGACAACATCTAAGTGACTTTTAAACTGATCTAGGGATGGAGACTCAACGACCACCCTGGCAGCCTATTCCAGTGCCTATTCCTATTCCCATGAAGAATTTTTTCCTGGTGTCTAACCTAAACCTACCTTGTTAAAGCTTGAAACCATTCCCTCTGGTTCTGCCACTAAATACCAGTGCCTAATACAGGGGGACAATAACCCCCCTACTCCTGCTGACCACACTGTTTCTAATACAAGCCAGGATGCTGTTGGCCTCCTTGGCCACCTGGGCACAGTGCTGCCGCCTCATATTCATCTGCTTGTCAGTTAGAACTCCCAGGTCCCTCTCTGCCACATGGCTCTCCAGCAACACCCTCCCAAGCCTGTAGTGTTGGATGAGGTTGTTGTGGCCCAAGTGCAGGACCTGGCATTTGGCCTTATTGAAACTCATGCCATTAACATTGGCCCATTGCTCCAATCTATCCAAGTCTTTCTGAAAAGCCTCTGGCAGATGGACACTCCCACCTAACTTGGTGTCATCTGAAGACTTAGTAATGATACACTCTGCATCCTTATTGAGATCATCAATAAAGATGTTGAACAGAGATGGCTCCAACACTGAGCCCTGAGGCACACCACTTGTGACAGACTGCCAGCTGGATTTAACTTCATTAACCACCACTCTTTGGGCCTGTCTGTTCAATCAGTGTTTTATCCAGCACACTGTGTGCTCGTCCAAGCCATGAGCAGCCAGCTTATCAAGGAGAATTCTATGGGAAACAGTGTCAAAGGCTTTTTGAAAGGCCAGGTAAACAATATCCACAGCCTTTCCCTCATCCAATAGTTGGGTCATCCTGTCATAGAAGGAGATCAGCTTTGTCAGGCAGGACCTGCCTTTAATAAACCCATGTTGACTGGAGCTGATCCCCTGGTTGCCCTGTACGTGAAGCGTGATGGCACTTGAAATGATGTGTTCCGTGACCTTCCCTGGTACTGAGTTCAGACCGACAGGTCTATAATTTTCCAGATCCTCCTTTCTATCCTTCTTGTAGATGGATGTTTCATTTGCCATCTTCTAGTCCATTGGGACCTCACCAGCTAGCCAGGATTTTGAGTAAAGAATGGAAAGTGGCTTGGCGAGCACACCTGCCAACTCTTTCAGCACCTCTGGGTGTAACCCATCCACCTCCATAGACTTGTTTATGTCTAAGTGGTGTAGCAGGTCCCTGACCACTTCCTTTCCAACTGTGATGGCCTCATTCTGCTTCCCCTCTCTGTCTCCCAGCTCATGAGGTCTGTTGTCCAGGGAACACCTAGTTCCACTGCTAAAGACTGAGGCAAAGTGGGCATTGAGCACCTCAGCCTTTTCCGCATCATCCATTAGCAGGTTTCCCTCTGGATCCAAAATAGGATGGAGATTATCCCCGGTTCTCCTTTTGCTATTAATGTATTTATAGAAACTTTTTTTATTATCCTTAACAGCTGTAGCTAAGTTGTGCCCTTTGGCCCTCCTGATTTTCTTTCTGCAGTATTCTCCAGGTCCATTGAGTTCCCAGGAAGTGGCTTGGCATTGCTCCTAACTGTCACAGGGCATCCTGCTTTTAAAACCTGCCAGTGCTAGTTCTGCATGAAGTAGACACGGTGTTATGGGATTTTTATAAACAAAATCCAGTGACATTCATAGCCCTTTAACCAATTACTTGGCCACCAGGCCCAACGTCTGTTGTACTATAAGTGTTTATACATTCAGAGTGCCCAAAGGCTTGTATAACCATTTGGCATACACCATTGGGTCCACAAGTGTAGCACGGCCTTTCTTACAACATCCATTCAGGATTCCAGTTGGTAACATCAAACTAGATCACTTCTCTGTGAATGAAAGAATGACTAATGTAGCCATAGACAATTTAACCCAAAAAGCTTAAAACAATTCACACAGTGAGGAGCTGTTCTTACAGAAATCAGTTGCAAAACTGTTCCTGTCTCTGATTTGATAAAACATAGAAGAGCTAGATCCCTCTGTTTCCAATGTTCACTGGGTGGCCATGAAGCTGTGTTTGTAATGCATTATTCGTTGTGGCTGGTACAGTGTACTAAAGTGAAGGGCTTTGTTGTTTAGGAAGTGTCAGTGGGCTAGGATGTCTGTCAGGATGATCCCTTATGTCTAGGAAACTTCTAGGTAAACTCTTGTATTTTTCTATAAATTGGTTTAGGAAAGTAGGCAAAGATCTTGTTATCCCAGAATCAGAAGAATGCTAAGGTCTCTTAAAACAATTCATTTTATACAGATGAGAGTAAATAATTGGAACATATTTTTGGTTTATCTGTGTTGGCTTGGGAATGATTTGCGCTCGGGTCTTGATTCAAATAAAGCAGATGGTTTCAAACAACTGCATTATAATAAAAATATATTCTAAAATTTTGAATCTAGAGTGAATTAAGCTGATTTGAAATAGTATGCGTTCAAGAATTATTTTGAGACATCTTCCTGTTAAGGCCAGGTTGGCATTCACAAACGCTGAAGCACAAGAGCTGGTTTCATAGACTGGTGGTGATAGGAGGTCAAGAATGTTTGCTTGCTTGGTCAGGAATTTTTAACAATTAAATAATCATTATTTCATAACGAAAAAAAAATTAATACAAAGGAAAAAAAATTACAGTCCTGAAAGGTAGATTTTTTTAGGGACATCACCACGAGACTCCCTGACCTAATCCAGCCCTCTGATTATTACCCCTTGCTGGTAATACAGGCTGATAGGGATGAGATTGATAAGAAGGGCACCAGGGCAATTAAAAAGGAATTTAAGGCCCTGGGAAAATCGATAGATGGGGCAGGAGCACAGGTGGTGTTCTGCTC
>JAOXOE010000632.1:7287401-7298682 GCA_028565055.1 Phoeniculus purpureus | reverse complement strand
TTGACCACTACTCTCTGGCTTCTATCCTGCAGCCAGTTCACCATCCACCTCACTACCCAATCATCCAGTCCACACTGACTCAGTTTGGTTGCGAAGATGCTGTGGGAGACTTTGTCAAATGACTTACTGAAGTCAAGACAGACCATATCCACCGCTCTGCCATCATCTATCCACCTGGTTATGCCCTCATAAAAGGCTATCAGGTTGACTGAGCATGACTTCCCCTTGGTGAAGCCATGCTGACTGTCCCTAACGACCCTCCTGTCCTTGCTGTGCCTTGAGACAGCGTCCATGACCAATTGTTCCATCACCTTTCCTGGGATGGTGGTGAGGCTGACCAGTCTATAATTACCTGGGTCCTCCTTCTTTCCCTTTTTGAAGATTAGGGTGACATTTGCTATCCTCCAGTCCCTAGGCACCTCTCCTGATCCCCAGGACTTTGAAAAGGTGATGGAGCGTGGCTTAGCAATGACTTCCGCTGTCTCCCTTAGTACGCGCGGGTGCATCCCATTAGGGTCCATGGACTTTTGTACATCGAATTTGCTCAACTGATCCCTAACCCAGTCCTCATCAACCAAGGCAGGCTCCTCTCTTGCCTTGACTTCCTTTGGAGCCTCAGCAATCTGGGGTTTGATATCAGGACAGCCCCCAGAAGCACAGACAGAGGCAAAGAAGGTGTTTAGCAGCTCTGCTTTCTCTGTACCCTCTGTCTCCAGGACACCCACCTCATTCAGCTGTGGCCCTACACTGCTTCTAGGTTTAGTTTTACCGGCAATGTATTTGAAGAGGTGTGCTGGGTTGTGTGCTAGGACCCAGGAAAAAAAACCAAAACTTGTGCATCTCCCAAACCGCTCCCCTCTACACCACAGTAGGAGGTCCTGGAGGACCATGGGGTCAGCACGGGGTGACGGGGGCAGTCCCGGCCAGCGGTGGAGGAGAGAAGACCCACAGCTCCCGTGCTCTGCTCTGCTGCCCGGCCCTCCTGCCTTCCCCTGCACGCCACCCTCCAGTTAAGCTTTTATCAGCTGGTACTGGTAGATCGGGAGGGGATCTCTCTCGCAGTTTAAGGCGTTTTGTTTTTCCTTAGACTGGTTCTAAGGGCGGCTCTGTTTTCGCAAGGGGGAGATGGGCTGCGGGGGTTTGGGGTGCGATCTCCAAGCTTCCGCTGCACGCGGGGGAAGGGCGGGCGACTGCCCCGCGCCCTTTTTATTTCCTCCCTTCTTCTCCGGCGCGAGCGGACGTGAAAGTAGCCAGGTGCAGGCGACTGTTGCTGCCGCCCCTGGCGAGCGCCCCCTACCGACTGGAGGCCAGAATTCCACCAAATTGCCTTCTGTACAGAGTTCTTCCCTTACACCGTGTTCCTGAATATTTTTTTTCCCTTTTCCCTCTACTGTGAAGGGTTTTTTCTCGTTGTTTTTCTCCTCCCTATTTTAAATTTATTTCATTTTGAATAAAAATTGCAATTTGTTGAAATTTTCAAATTTATTTTTCCCTCCCTGTATTGGTGGGAAGGGAATTGAAGAATCTGTTCTGGAGGGTTCCGCCTTTAACCCTCAAACCAGCACACTCATGACCTAAGACCGCATTGTTTGTGAGGACTATGTGAAATCAGAGGGCTGCATCCCTCTGATGTATGTTCACACAGAACCATTATGCTCCCCACCTAGGATTTCCCCAGATTAGGTACTTTAAGAAATCTTCCTGCTCTTCCTTATAAGGTGCTTAGTTGACATTAACATTAATGAGAAGTGCATGCACAGTTGGAGGAGAGAATCCATGCCTTTGGGCATATTTAATTATTATCAGACAAAGACTTCTCCTGCATAACATGCGGTGTGCACATAACATGGTAACAACTCAGAGGGAAAAGGACTTGTTTAGGAAAGCATGTACAAGCATGGGGTAGTTCTGCAGAACTTGGAAAGCTCTGCTAATGTGGAGAGACACATAGATGGCAGACAGGAAAAAATGTCATTTTTGGGGAGCGCACGAGCTCTAGTATATCTGGAACAGATTTGATTTCCTCTCTAGTATGCAATCAAGATGTGCTGCTCAGGACAATTAGCTGTAGAAGCAAGATGCTAACCTAAATCTTGTCGTTCCTGCATGAGATTTGGAGGTTACTGTGCTGTCTTTGACTTTCCAATGACCTTGCATTAGATTGTGGTGAAGAGAAATAAACTGAGTAAAGGTAATGTTAAAAGGTTTATCGTTATATTTGAGGGAGTATAACTTGAGTGCTGGTAAAGTGCAGAAGGGTCTAGCACCTGCTCTCTGGTCCTGATGCTGCTTCTTTTGTCACTAGTTTAATTGATATTAGATTCTACTCTTCAGAATAAAACAGTATTATATATTTTTCTTTTTAGTCTTTCTATTTCACAAAGTACGGAGAAACATTTCCCAAGTAAAGAGTGAAATTAAGCATATGATGCACAGCAAAAATTCAAGAAATTCAGTTCTTTGGGATCTAAAGCACACAAAAAACTTCTCTCACTGTCATTGGAAGGGTTGGACCACCTCCGATGTCACAGATACCAGCTATACTAACAGCAACACATTTACCTTTAAAGAAAAAAGAGACCTTCCAGCCATAGATCAAATATATCACCCTGAGATCTCTATAGGCAAAGAAAATGGAAGCCACAACTGTGTCCTTTTTGCACTATTACTGTAGAGGTCTGAAAGCTGTAGGGCCAATGGCCATTTATACTAGTTAGAGAAACCTTTTGCAAGCTGTAAAGGTATAAATGTAATTTATACCATTTGTGTTCAATGCACAATTCATCTATGAATTGAAGGGATCAAAGTCATTTTAGATGCATCCATCCATAAAATAGGTCACCAAAGAGCTAGTTTAATATGACTCTAGTAAGAGAATAGGCATGATGAAAAAATCCCAGAATGCAATCAGATGAATGCGTGTAAACAATGAAAGCACCTTTTAGTGGAACTTTGTAAAGAATGACATTATATCAACAAAGACCTCATTTCTAGATCTTTTAATGAATATTCTGTGTTTAGTATTGGGAATGGCAATCTGTATATGCCTGTAGCTGATTTCTAATTAAAGAATACAATATTCAGCTGAGAAGCTGCACTAAGAAGCATGCACTCAAAGCATTAGGAATAGTGTACTCATTTAGTGATGCGTAGTTCTACTTCTTTTCCTTGGATATGCCTTTAGTTTTCTGAAGTTAAATATGATACATATGGGAAATAGATCTAAGTACATTAATTGCCTTATTCATCATATCATTAAAATTATAGGGCTTGCAGTACAGTAGCTGCAATGTCTTATCGTGTTTTTGGTACATATCATTAATAAAAGCATTCTAGCTAGTAGTATACAAAATTCAGTTTCTAAATAACTGTACAGTGATTTGGGGTCACTTATGCACCATATTGCTCAAACTATTGTAATACCCATGGCATTCACTTAAACTCATTGGGTTAGTGATGGAATTAATGAGGCTGGTGCTGCTGCAGTATGCTAAGCACGCTCAGCTCCTTTGCTGCTCTTTGTCTGCAGCAAGGCTCTTGTCTTTCAGAGCTGGCTGCTGCTCTGTCTCCAGGGCTGAGCCTAGGATCAGATAATGAACAGCTTATCACTGCAACAGAGGGGGTAGAGGGTGATAGGAGAAGACTTATTATTCCTTCACTCTCAAACAAAACAAAATCATTGAACTGTCAGGGTCATTAAAGACCTTGAGGTTGTCATGGAAACGACCTTTGGGGGTTTATGGCTGTTAAGGCGTGAGTGACTGTCTGTATTATATGTGTGTGGAAGGGGGTCACCATTTTCTTGGTGGCTTCTAAAAAAGGCTGGATTGGATGACTAGTGTTCAAAAAGAAATCTCTTGTGCTCACTGGTGTGAAAGCAGATGACTTTGAAGGGGGAGGTGGGACTGAAAAGCTTTACCAGCATATATTTAGACAGAAACATAATTACTCCAGAATTTTGTTTCAATAACAATGCAACTTCTTTTTATGAGTTTCAGGAAATAAAGACATCCTCATCTTCTGAGAACATTAAAAAAACCCACCACCCTGAAAGCAAATAATTTTTCTTCACACTGTTTAAGCATAGCACTACCTAGGAACTAGTAATAAATTTTAGAGCTGTCACAGCCCAAGAGAAAAGCTGTTAATGTACACAGCTAATAAAATCTTCCTCATTCTCATACAGACTTGCTGTGTGACCTTGGGCAAGTCATTTAATTGTTGGTTCTGTTAAAGTCAATGCAAATTATCAATTGACTTCAAATTTGTAATAACAATGTTCGTTGAAGATGAAGAATATTTGATTTTAAGATTACAGTCTTAAGGCTTTAACTACTCAGAAAGTAGTATTATGGTAAAAGTACACCAAAGATCAATTTTGCCTAATTTTTTACACTCTCAACTAAAAGTTATCATGGCATTTTGCTTTATCAGCTACTCTCTACTGGGTGATTATCAATTAGACGGTTGCAATGAAGTTTTCAGTATAGAATACAGCACTTGTTTCTGTATGGGAGATGAAAGAAGGGAAAGGGGGAGACAAAGAAACAGGGATAATCTTGATTATTTCCTTTACAAGCAGTGAGGAAAGACCAACCACCTGTAAGCCAGAAATACTAAGGATGAGAAACATTGGTAGCAAATTTTTGGTAACTTTCTAAGATTCTATGTGACTTAGTATCTATGTAGTTTCACTCTTCAGATGGTCATTCCTGAGAAAATGTCTGTGCTTACAGTACATTGACAAAGGAGGTAGAATCTTCCAAGTGTGACTGCCAGCGTTTAATTTTACTTACCCCATGTTGTAGAAGAGGTAGCCTAAGTTGGGCCACGCTGAATTCTGACATAGTGAAAACTCAGTAACCAAAGTTATTAAGCAAGGTGTTCTTTATTTCTCGGCACTGGATGTGTGGGGGATTAATTCTAACACACACCAAAAGCTAACAGTTACAAGCGTATATGGAGGGGTTACATACATATTCATAGGAAAGGAGCTGTGATGCAAAACTGTTTCCTGGAAATTATTTACATTGTGCCTACCCCCACCATGCAAGATGTGTAAAATGAGGCGGTGGTCTCTGGTGATCATTTGTATGGAGGCGTCGGGTCTTCCTCACCTGTGAACTTCTGACCTGTTGCCGAATTCTGCTGAGCTTGTCATCTGGGGCAGTCAGAGGTTGCTTTTGCATCCTTACCTTCTTGGGCAAGCTGGGACTTCCTTATCTCCAAGGATACTTCTCCCCACGTTGTCTCAGGGTCTCCTTCTTCTTATCAGTTCTCTGCAACTGTGCTTGCAAAAGGGCTCGGAAGTCTTAAAGGCATAGGATAATTATTAACTTCCCTTCATCAATTCAGTACCCTCAACTTGTGCAGAATCTTTTTTTATTGTCTCAGGAAAATTCACGTAATCTTTCTTCACTTTTACCTTTCTTCTGTAAAGTAGAAGTATTTACACTTCTGTATTTCATATACAATACTTGGTATTAAAGATCATTAACTTTTCAGGTAGTTCATCAAAATGACTGCACAAACACCATTGACAGCACAGTAGGATGCTAACCACAGGTCTTTCATGGCCTTAAAAACCAACTTGTCTCATATTTTTGCAGCCTCAGAAATACTTCTAAGTTGTTTGGCATAGCAAATACAATTAAAAAGTTGCTGAAGATCATCATCTTAGTTGTTTTGATGTGATTAGTATATTTCAGAAATTCTGATTTCTTTTCATTGCACTGATTACAGCACATCTTTGTTAAATAGATTAAGAAGAATATGACTGAATCAGTGAATCTGTTTGGGCTACAACTGAACTGGAATAGTTAAAAAAGGAACTGTTTTCATTCATGTTTATGGTTATGTTGAAAATGTTTGATTAAACTAAGGGAAAAACATGTTTTAAGAAAGTCTTACTAGACAGTGAGTCCCCAAACTCTTTAAGAATCTCTACATGTCAGCCAAGATTATGATGATATCTGAAGGTTTCTAGCTGAAATTCTTGTCAGTGCTGTCTTGCAATTTTATATCTTGTATTGAAGGAAAAAAAAATAGTGAAAGCCTAAGTTCAAATTTAGTCGAGTGTCAAATCTGTTCAAACGCCAAGCTGAGCACTAGCCCAGATTCCCCTGATCTAGGACAAATGAACACTGAAAGTTGTAGGCTTTAAGAACTGTTGATTTGACATGCCATTTGCTTTGTATACCAGTCATAATCTGTTCCTGGTATCTTGTCTCCCATCTTTGGTTTTCACCTTCTCTGTATATTTGTAGTCTTACAGCTCCTCTGAGCGTTCCTTGTCTCTGTTCTTCTCGGGATCTTCTCTCCCTGTCAACTCACTCCACTGTTACCTGCAAATTTAGAAAGTTGGAGAGTTAGAATAGGTTACTTTGCTTCTTTCTCAACTGAAATTAGCATGTTAGCTAAGACATGCATAAGGAAGTCCTTCCTGAGTACCTTACCATGCTTTATATGTTGTCACTCATTTTGTATTTAGTAAGAATTCCCACTGATCACCTTTGATAGCAAGGCCAACAGTATGTTGAGGATTTTTAAATCTGAAGGCTGCAGTAAGTGCCTGGATGTTAGTTGATCAAATATATTCCCAGCCTACAAACAGTCTCCAAAATTATTTTTTTTATGTGATGTAGACAGTAAAAAGTCTGACACATAATTCTTATTAGATAACTATGGTTTTTTACATTTGTTGTGAGGCTCTTAGTATTGCAAGATCATGAGATCTTAGAATCTATAAGACCTCCTAGTATATTTTATTATATGTATAAACACGATTATAGACACAAACACAAACAATTAGAGGAATATTCCTTTGCCCACTGTTCTACAATGAGTGCAGTGCACTGATTTTCTTCAGCCTCCTCCTATTCCTGCTATTTGGAGTAAATGTGGTATCTTTCAACAGCTGAATAATTCAAAGCATAGTATATCACAATACTTATTTCACTTATCTTAGAATCACTGAATTGTTTTAGTTGGAAAAGACCTTTAAGATCATTGAGACCAAGCATTGACTTAACACTGCCAGGTCCCTGCTAAATCATATGTCTACATGACTTTAAACACTTCCAAGGATGATGACTCCACTGCCTCCCTGGGCAGCCTTTTCCATTGTCTGAAAAGCTTTTCAGTGAGGAAATTCTCCCTAATACCTAATCTGAACCTCCCCTGGCACAACTTGTAGCCACTTCTTCTCCTGTCATGTATTACTTGGGAGAAAAGGCAACGCCCACCTCACTTCAGCCTCTTTCAAGTAGTTGTAGACAGCCTCATCTACTCCACGTTAAACAACTTCAGTTCCCTTAACCAACCTTCAGAGTACTTGTGCTGTAGATCATCTCAGGTGGAACTATGCACTTGACTGACGAGAGAAATAACAACATATTTATTGATATAAAATAGTAGCTTAGCAAAGTTTCAGCAGTAAACACAACTTTTTAACAAGATTTGTTGTTCAGGTATGCCAGGTTGTTCACTGCATGGTCAGACAAAGCTGTCAAGAGAGGCTCCCATTTAAAACACAGTGTACAGCTCATCTTAAATATTACCTTAATGCAGCTTCAAAGTTTTGCATGCTATTAGTCACTTACCATGATTCAGTTGAGCGAGGAATATCTCTACCTCAAGGACTTTCCTTGACAGGCTTTGTCCAAGAGGAGAGCCTGGTGTGCAGCCAGCTATCTCACAGGAGAGCTCAAAGGGCTCAAACTTGCACTTGAGCTTACTGCTCAAATTAGCCTAATCTGTTTCCCTTGAATCTATATACAGTCACCACACATAGAGGCATTGTTAGCTCATAAGCAGAGTACAGGAGCTAAGTATCCTGTTGATGGCGGGGGGCAAAGTGAGGCACATAGTCACATAGAACCTTAAGGAGTGTTTTTTCCCTCTTTATAGATGTTTCAGCACCTCAATGTTCTTCTTGTAGTGAGGTGCCCAAAAATGAACATGGAACTCGAAGTGTGGGTTCATCACTACCAAGTACACAGGAGCAATCTTCCCTATTCCTGCTGGCTACACTATTTCTGACACAAGGAAGGATGCTATTTGCCTTCTTGGCCACCTGAGCAAACTGCTGGCTCATATTCGGACAGCAGTCAATCAATACTCCCAGGTTCCTTCCTACCAAGCAGCTTTACACACATTTCCCCAAGCCTGTAGTGTTTCATTGGTTAGAGGACCTTGTACTTGGCCTTGCTGAACCTTATACAGTTAGCATCAGACTATCAAGTCTCTCTAGGTCCCCCTGTAGATCCTTCCTAACTTCAAGCAGGTTGATACGCCTGCTAATTTGGTGCTTTCTGCAAACTTACTGATGGTGCACTCAGTCCCTTCATCCAGACTGCTGATAAAGAGAACTGCCCCAGTACTGAACACTGTGACATACCTCAAATGGTCCAATCCCCCTGCCACAGCAGGATTGCCTAAAACAAGTCCAGGCAGGTTTAAAATGTCTCCAGAGAAGGAGACTCCACAAACCCCTTGGGCAGCCCGTTCCAGGGCTCTGTCACCCTCACTGTGAAGAAGTTCCCTCTGATCTATACGGAACCTCCTGTTTTCCATCTCACACCCATAACTCACAGAACCAAAGAACACTAGGGATTGAAAGGGACCACAAAATCTCTCAGTCTTTCCACCTCTTCTTTTAGCTCAGCCACCATATTCATCAAGTCACTTGTGGCTGGATGTTTTTTCTGTAATATTTTCCACTCAGACTTTAGTTCAGTAGGCGTTTGAGTGAAGGATTTGCCAAGGATAAAATCTGAATCAGGAAAAATTTGTTAGAACTGTAACTACTGCTGATATAAACTGGGCCAACTCCATAGATTTCTCAAGAACTGTGCTTATTTACACAAGTTTAGGAATCTTCATTACTTTCCCCAAGGGGAACTTAGCACAGGACTACCATACAAACTAACCAGGATTTAAAAAACAGATTATATTAATTTCTAAGTATAAAGGTATTACTTTTGCATTTATTCTTGGTTCTTAAACACCCTTACGTTTTTCAGTGCTAAGAAATCTGAATTTACATCAAATGCTGCATAGTTCTTATGGCGTGGACAGAAGTTTTTAGTTAATTGAGAGGTGTCATGTTTTAAAAAAAACACATTGTGAAAAACATCAGGAATGTCAGAATGAAAAAAACACTCCAACCCATTAAGGCTCATTTCTTTTAATATTGTTTTCTTTAAAACAGTATTGATGATCATTTGAAGGACACAAGGGAACCCTAAGTTCCTTGCTTCTGCATCATTTCTTGGTCAGGCAGTGTCTAATACACTATTCTTTCTGGGATAAAAAAATTCCAACATCAAGTATGAAATTATTCCTTTCCATTTTACCCACTGTTTTAAAATGTGTGCTTCATTATCTCTCAGCAGCAACCATAATCTTAAAATTGATCATATTTCAGTTAATACAGCTCTCTTGATCATTTATCACCTTTCAGATCATAGGGTTTAAGTACTATAAACTGTCTGTACCATCATTGCATTTGTTCCTATGGTCAATGGAGTCGTCAATTTTCTCTGTACCTTCTCTCATGTTATAGTGTCTACTTTTATACAGGTGTCTTGAATGCTTCACTGCTGATCTGCACAGAAGTTCTGGCCTGTTTCCATGCCTTTGAATAAAGACAACATTTAGCACTGTTAAAAAAAAATATGTTTTTTGAATTTCAATTGTTGCTGTGCCAAGATGCACCGTAGGGGAAATCTGCCTTACCTACACAATGCCAATGTCGCTGAGCTTTCAAATAGACTCTTATTTGAGGCAGGGAGATGAAATTCAAACATTCCAATCTATAGTCAGGCCACAACAGAGCTACAGCAAAGGATTGTGACATTTGTTATTTTGTTCTTGAGATTGGATAAAAAGGTTGGGGGTTGGGGCCACTCTGTGCTACTGGACATTCCTGAAGTTACCTCTCTATTGCCTCTGTCATGCCAACCTACTCACGTCTGAAATACAATTCCCACTTGTAGCCTGCAGGATGTATGAATTTACATAGTTGGACAGATCGTAATACCCTGTGCTGATCTGTTGTCTGCACAAGCTGATAGGTAGAGCCAGTGTTTTCATATAAGCTCTCTGAACCTACCATTGGAAGAAAACACTACTCCTAACAACTGCAAATAAGCTCACATTTCTTTTTAAAACTTGACTATAGTCAGTCATTTTTCTATCCAAAAGAAACAGAATTAGATTGCATGAGCCCATCTCAATGCCTGTATTTATTTCTCTATGCTCTCTCCCCCCATTTTTTTCATGTTCAGTACAGTACCTACTTCTACTGAGATTTTTATTTAAACCCAACCCTTGGTTCCTGAATTTCTTTAATAGCTGGTTTGTAGAGGTAAGATTTAATGTAATGTTCAGATTCTAAGGAAATAATTTATACTACAGTCCAGAAGCTTTTCAAGTGGAAACAATTTGGGAAGAAAAAATTCTGGGCCTTTTAGTCAATCACAGTCACCAGTGCAATTGCAATGTAGTCGTGGAAAAGCAGTGATTTGAGGCTGTGGTAAAGTAATTAATATGGCAAACACTAATAGCATTGCAGTACATTCAAATAAGATTTCCTTTGTAACAGTGAGTATGTTGCTCTCTTATGCAAGAAAGATGAATTCAAGCTGCAAAAGAAAAATTTTACTGGGATGAACAAGGACATGTATACCCTGCTCCATAAAAGAAGGAAAAAACTTGATTAGTTTGCCCTAATAAAATGATTACTCTTTCTGCTGAGAAAGAAAAGGTCAGAAAAGAATAAGGATTACTTAAACATAACACTGATGCAAATACAACTGGACATAATGTGTTTTAGAAGAACTGTTCTGAAACAATTGTCCCGGAATAGTAAAGGGGTGAAGAAATTTTGGTGGCTTTATATGAGTCTGCATAAGCAGATCGGTTTATGTTTGCTGCTAGACTTATGTCTGAAATCTTTTCCTGTTTAACATCATCCTAGTAACACAAAAACTAATCATATGGAGTCATAAAGAGGTTTAGCAAACTAAAACTTTGAATTTCTTTGTGGTTATACTTGCCTTTACTAGATGGGGCTATAGTTAAGGTATGGCTCAAACAGATATTCTGTTTTATATGCTCTAGTCTCTTACCTGCCCTATCACATTGATAAGGCAAAGGGGAACATTGAGTCTCCATCCTTTACTGGATGCAAAGGGGAACAGTGTTACCAAGGATGAGGAAAAGGCTGAGGTACTTAATGCCTTCTTTGCCTCAGTCTTTACTAGTCAATGTGGTTATC
>JAOXOE010000632.1:7259409-7272153 GCA_028565055.1 Phoeniculus purpureus | reverse complement strand
TGACTGGTCTCCAAGAGGATTTAGCTCCATTGACCACAACTCTCTGGGTCCGGCTATCCAGGCAGTGTTCCACCCAGCAGAGTATGTGCCTGTCCAAGCCATGGGCAGCCAGATTATTCATGAGGATGTTGTGGGGGACAGTGCCAAAGGCCTTACTGAAGTCCAGACAGACTACATCAACAGGCTTTCCCTGATCGACTATGCAGGTCACCTTATCATAGAATGAGATCAGGTTTGTCCAGCAGGATCTACTTCTCATGAACTCATGCTGACTGGCCCTGATCAACTTTTAATTGCTCCATGATGGCTCTTGAGATGATCTGTTCCATAATCTTCCCTGGCACCGAGGTGAGACTCACAGGCCTGTAGTTGCCAGGATCCTCTTTTGGGCCCTTCTTGAAGATGGGCGTCATCATCTGCCAGCCTCCAGTCCATTGGGACACCCCAGTGAACCAAGATTGTTGAAAGATGATGGAGACCAGCTTGGCAAATTCTTTCATCACTATGCAACACACTAAGGTTAGCCAATTGAAAACAGTGAACTCCCACCATCAACAGAATGTGTCTCATTTTCTGACATACTGAGCGCCTTCCCCTCTCACTATCTTTTAGCAGGCAAGTAGAGACAAGATTCACAGAAACTGAGTGGGACTTGAATGTCACATTGGTCTGTGCAGTCTCTCTGTGCAGTCATGAATTTTAACCAAAGTGCTGAGAATTTGCTCAAATTGCTTTGCAATTAGGATGATTGTCTGGAATCTACTTCAAGAGGAGGAAAATTGAATGCACAGCTAGCACATCAAGATAATTTTGCTTTTAAAATGGTAGTCACAGCTTACACATTTGAGATAACAGATGCAGCTTTGCCCTGCAGCAAATCCGTATTCTGCATATCATGTGATTGTTATATTGCAAATATATTCTGCTTAAAAATAGAAATGCCTGCTGCACCAGTTTCGGTAGTAAAGAAGTAGAAGTTGTTATTGATAGCAATGTTTATTATACAATTTTGAGTCTATTAATTTTCACTAAACAAATCTACATTCCTTGAACCCACACACTGCACCCCCTTAAGCAGTATATTAGCATACTCAAAGAACCAAAAATCCTGATGAGTACTTGCACTGTGCTTACTAGGGAATGTAATGGAAACTGGGTGAAAGAGTGAGAAAGACAGATACTCCTGAGAGGGAGTTTTGACAGATGCTAATGTGTCTTTAAAATTCCCATGAAACTTCTGAGAAATTAAAGATGCTACTTTCACTATCCTGGCAAAACTGAGACTGAGGGAATTGTGTTCTACATGTTTAAATTTCTCTTCAAATGGCTCTCACGAGCGAGGTTATGCTTAGTGATATCTTCTTTTTAAATGAAAACAAGACACGAAAATGTCAAAAGTTTTCATAAAATACTCTTCATTCTGAATAGTCTTTGCTCAGATAGTCATTTACTGCAAAAGCAAACCTGGTGGGGGATGAACTGGCATTGAAACAAAGACTACGGTATAGCATGAATCAGACTGCGTGCTGTTTTCAAGCTGCATCTCTGCCACTGGTTGCACTACTCTTTGCACTATCAGTTATGGGATTTGTGCTGCCGAAGCAGCATAGAAGGGTAAGAATTTCCTGCTCTGTCGTTCTTGATACACTTAATCAAATGAAATCTTGCCCCACTTAGATCATTTCATTTTCTGTTATCCCATTTTATTTCACTGCTAGTGCCTGAAAGTCAACAGAAAGCCCCTAAGTGAATTACATCCAGATCCCAGGTAGCTGAACACAGAGTTAGTTCCAAACTGGATAAAAAAACCCCAAACAAGAATAACAAAACTACTCAAAGGGGAGAAACAAAATAGGAAAATGTATGAACTTCCGTGATTTTTTAGCCCACTAATTGCTCTAAAATGTACTTCTGGGTTTGTGCCACACATTTCCGTAGCTCAGTAGAAGGTATCGGTTGCTACTGCTATCGCTACAGTTTTAAAATCCTTGAAATTGATTTTAAACATCAGCATGAAAAGAAATGCATATGTTAGCTTTAGCACATTGTTTTAAACTGAGTTTGTATTCTGCAAGTATTTCAGTGCTGTGATTGATTAGATGAGACAAAGTAAAGCTAAGTAAAAAGGCCACAGCAGAACAGAGCTGGTCTGATTGCAGTTCATGTGGACCCTGAACAACTTTGGTTCTCTGTTAATATCTTTGCCAGACAGAGGCTGACAGGGATTGTGTTCTTTCTGAGCTTCCTTAGGAGCACTCTGCCTCCTGAACAGATCACAAAAATCTAAAGAAAACCAGGTCAGTTAAGACATAATTGTGGTTAAAACTTCCTTCTTTTTTCCTTGCCATTTGCTGACATAAATTCCTTTGATGCAGCTATTTAAACAGCTAATACCATAAGGTGCTATCAAAAGCTATTCTTCTGGAAGTTATCAGTCATTTGATAGGAAAAAAAAAGGAAAGAATATTGAAAAGAGTACTGAAAGGCAGAATTTCTGGCACCATGAAGAGAGTTTTCTTTCTTTTACTGTCTTCCTTCTTACCCTGTTGCCTTCCTTATCCTAGTGCAGCAGTGACTGAGAAAATGATAACTGTTTGAAAAGACGCACCTGGTGGAAATCTTTTTGTACCCTCTTACCCTTCATTCCTCCTAGAATAGGCAGTCTTTGAAGAGGAGTATTGGTCCTGAAACCTCAGGTCACCACAGGTGGGCAGCAGCAAGCAGTCAAAATATCTAGTGTCAGGAGGTAGGCGCAGAGGACACACATGGGACAAAACTGACTAAGCACTCCTCAGCATTAAGGCTCTTTCAGCTTAGCATCAAGACCCACCTATGCCACAGAAATTTTCCAAGTACAGTGAGATTTGAGTCAAGTTCAGGACAATAAATACAACTGAGACCCAGCAGTTGTTGGGAGAGGACACGGCCAGGCACTCTGGTAAAGCTGCTAGAGTGCAGTCTGTCCAGTGACAATAAATATAGTTGCAAGATAAAAAGACTAAATTTCAGGACAAAGCACAAGGTGCTCTTAGCCCATCTTAGCTAAAGGATGTGCTTGTCTATCAAGATTGAGCCGCAATTCAGCTCAAGAGACACAAATAGATTAAAGGGAACTTGCGTTGTTTGTGAGAGGGTTGCAGAATGAATTTCTGAAGAGAAAGAGAACTGGAGGGTTGTTCGAGTATTTTTATTACTATTTCTATGGTGATGAGCAAGGGGAGAACTCTCTCAATTTCAGCGAACCATGGAATCCAGACAAAACCTTCCTTCCACTGATTCCCAAAGGAACCGTGCTTTCTCCCCATTCACCACATTCCTGGGGCAAGATGGCTGCTGAGTACAGCGCTCAGTGACCGATGTCCTCTCTGAAATATAGATGAGAAGTGAAGATGCAGTCAAAAGAGAAGCAGGTCAGGGAGCAAAAACCCAAACTCCAGCCAAACCTTTAACCCCCTTCTGCCTCTCCAAACCCCTTCTGTTCACAGAAAATGCATAAACTAAATTTGTAGTTTGGGCTTGCAGTTCTCAATGTAAACCATAAAAATTCTCAAACCGTTATACCATTCCATATATTCCATCTTTTCCCCACAATGAAACTAAAGCTTTGAAACAAACATTGCAAGAGGATGAAATAGGGAACAATTCTTTTTAATATAAGCTTTATTTTCAGCTGATTCACTGGTATAATGGCATGCAAGTGCATAGCTAAACTTGCCTGTTATTGTTGGAGTGTGGGGCTGAGGCTGGGTGAAAACTATTACCTAAATTTCAAGGGATTAAATCTGAGAATCACATTACTGAGTTGAACATTCAGCCTAGATTGAACTTCTTAAAATTTGAGCCAGTTTTTGATCCCGCAAATTCATGCGGCATCGTCCTTTTTCTTTAGGCCAGAGTAAATATGAGGAAAAATTAAAATCCAGCAGGGAAAGATGTTTCTGTTTGGTTGGAGGTATAGAAATGGCCCCATATCTTGTCTTGTGAACTTATATCCAAGATTTCTAGATTTAACTTCAGGCTCTAATTTTCCATCTCTTTTCTGTGAAGTAACTGAAAATGGAAGTTGCTGATGTGAAATGGACTTGCTCATAGAAAATTTCCCGTTTGGCTTTTCAAAGTCAAGCATGAATTTTCTTGAGGTAGCAGGAAGGAAGACTTCACTTTTCCAGCAAACTGTAGCTAAAACAACTTATCCAATTCAGGATATAATAAAGTGTGGTCATTTTTAATACAAAAGCCTTTCTCTTTATTTCCAGTAATTAAAAATCCCAGTGTGCAGTGCTCACTGTTTAAGTAAGGAAAATATCCAGCTCTTCTTTCCTGCTTCTGTGTTGTCTGTCAGATACTTATCTAAAAAAAAATGAATTGCAACTTGCTTCTTAGCCAAAACGTGGTCATAGTAGAACCCTTGGCAGGAACTGTGTATTCAAACCTGAGACAAGCTCGTGCGTTGCTTTTTCGTCTCCCGCGTGACAACTCCACTTTCCAAATACAAGAAACTGTTCAAAGTAAGCTGGCTGTGGAGGCTGCTTTGATGTCCTGACATCACACTGAGCTGTGGAAAGCCTTCTTGTTGTCTTATGTAGAGAGCAGTTGAGGATATCAAAGGCAATATGGGATGTTACATTTTTATTGATGAATGTTTAATAGTCTGGGTTGTATGCTGTCACGAGTAATGCAGTAAAAGGATTCATTCTGAATCTTGCTGTTTGCCATGCAGTGCCTGATAGTGATTAAAGAGTACAAATCTTTTTTTTTTCTCCAGCAATTTATTTTCTGCAGCAGATTAAAAGAAATCTATCGTGATACTTAGGAGAGAGTCAAGTGGGTACATCAGTGTGGTGCACCAGCCTCTCAGCTTGAGATCTGAGTTTGAATCAGGTTTACAGGAAAAAAAAAAAGCAATGAATTTAGCACTGTTTTCTGAAAGCCCGCTAATGTGACAAGTTGGGTCACGTCCCATTGGTCTTAGGGTCACACATCTCATGAGGTGCAACTTCATACCTTGTAAAACATGAAGTATGTTAATTGAGCAATATGCAGAAACACTGAGCACAGTCCCAAATGTACAGACAGAAGATAGCTCAGGAGTGATCTGTTCCCCTTTCCCTTTTCCTAACTCCACTTGTGCCCTCCTAGACTTCTGAGCAGCCGTCAGATAGATAATCATTTTTGCTCACTACCATCTGAACTGGTGATGAAAAGCTTCCTCAGTTTGAGGTCATATTAGCAATAAGTTATCCTAATGACTATCCCTGTCATTATGGTTTTTTAAGAGATCGGTCTTTTTCTCTCAATCATCCTAAAAAAAAACCCACCATGAAACTGTTGTATCTATGAGGTAAAAGAAAAAACAACCTCCAGCGTAAACAAATGAAATGTAATGGCTGTACCAACCTCTGGACACAAAATTGGTGAGGAAGGAGAATTCTTCATGCTGTCATTTATGAAGTGTGTGGGTATAAACTTGGGCACAGGCATATGGTATGTGCCTGTGTCTTACACACCCACCGACACTAGTTCTCACATCTGTGTAAAAGCATGTGATTGAAAATCTGCACAATCTCTTTGTTGTTACTGCACTGATTAAAGGCAGATGGAGTTTGCCTTACTTTAAATGAATAGTTCTGGTTTTTATTTTCACTTTTTAAGAGAAACTTTGTTTGCATGAAGAAATATTCAGTAGAGCATGATAACAATCTACTCTTCAAAAAATAGGGAGATTTACATAGGCACCCTGAAAAGCAGAAGAGCGATGAATACTTAAGGGAATGCGAAGATTAACTGAACGCAGCACTCAGTCTCAATTACAGAAGGCTGTAGTGGGAAGAGAACACAGGATTTTCCCAAAGTATTGTTTGGGATTAGAACACCCATGGTGATTTTCCCTCATATGACAGGCTAGTCAAGTCTACAGAATGCTGTGAATGCTTGAGTCAGCCCAAGACTGACTGTGATAATGGAGTGCAATGGCTGAGAAAGAGAAGAACCTGTTAACATCACGGCAACTTGTCTGACAGAAGCAAGACTTTCCTTTTGCAATGCCTCATTTCTGTGATTCTTAAATTCACTTTGATTTAGTGTCTGGTTTTTTATTTTTCTGGTGTACAGAACTTCAAAAAAGGCTCAGAAGTTTCTAGCTGCTTTCCAAACTATTCAGAAATAACATGCACTGCATTTACTTGAATGAGGGATAGTCTGCTGGGTTATCTTTACCATCGAGACTTTGTCTGAAGCTCTGGTGTTATCATATCAGTGTATTCCAGTATAACCACACCACTTATGATGCAGCACTCAGTGAATATTTTATCATATGCCCAGTTGTCTTAGACCTTTAAGACATTTGTAGAACTTATTTGCTAACATGTCAGAAACACTCCTTTTCTCAGCTTTTAAGCAATGCATGGCATAAAATGGAAGGTAGGTAGAAGCTGAACTCATCTCAGGGTCTGATATCACAAGTTTTTTCTATGTTGCATATTAGCTACAACTTTATTCACAGTTTATATTCACTTTATTGCATTTCACCTCAATCTATTTTAAAAAGGCAAACATTCCTTCCTTCTACAAGAACTTTTAAATGCTACACTGAAGTGTAAATGGTTGTATCTAGGTCTGTCAATTACTACACCAACATGGACAACAAACAGGAGGAGCAGGAAGCCATTGTGCAGCAGGACAAGAGCAAATGGCCACAAGCTGCAGCAGGACAAGAGCAAATGGCCACAAGCTGCACCAGGGAAGTTCAGCTTGGAAATTAGGGAAAATTTCTTTAGTGAAAGACATTGGAACAGGCTGCCCAGTCAGGTGGTGGAGTCACCATCCCTGGAGAGGTTTCAAAGGCAAGTAGTTGTGGCACTTTGGTCACGCAGTCATGGATATTCTGGGTTAAAGATTGGACTTGATGAACTTAGAGGTCCCTTCCAAACTTAATGATTCTGTGATTATGTTTTACCAAGCTCAGATTTTCCAGGACAGCTTAGACAGTGACAGCTAAGATGGAACAATGTCTTCAGTCAGCATGACCTGGTTTTATAACACACAGGAGACTCTGGCCTTAGATTTATAATAGTTGATGATGTAGTCTGAGATTCCTAACTAGTCACAATCATTTAGTAGTTGTGTATATAAAACGAATATTTAAGGAAGAGAAGTGTTTGTGTTTTAAAGTAAGTAATTCTGAAAGCACAATGTGCTCAAAGTACTTGAACCTTGAAATAGAAATACAGACCTCTTAATGAATCTCTCTGTTACCCATAAAGTGCAAAGAAAACTAATACAGAGAATTTTCCTGTTAATTACAAATGGAATCTGTTTATGTTTGAGTGTGTGATGGGGTGAAGAATGTTGGACTAGGGCAACACAGTATCACCACTTCCTACATAATTATGTAGGAGATACAGTTTTATTAGGACGCAGTGAGTTATTATTTATGCGGATGGAGTCTTTATTAGAAAACTACCTCTCAACATTGCTCTTCTTCAAGTTGTATCAAAATATCTCGTCTAAATCTGATTTCCCATGGATGTGTATATAGGCTTGAAGCATTTTCCTTAATGAGAAATTTGCCATAGAAGAAAAGTGGTATGGCATTTCCTTTAAACCTCACTGTTATGGGGTTAGTATTGCTCGATCGTTTTTAAATTGCTTAAAATGCTAAGATTGCTTCCTTTTAAGGTGCTGCTGTTAAGGCTGAGAAACATAATTAAGGTCATCTCCTTTGTTTTGCTGCTCAACACAGAGAGGCATTTTTCACTTTCTTTTCATGTTGCCTATCTGTACCTTGCAACACAAGAAGATTTTCTTGGAGCCCTCAAACTACTGGTCTCACCCTCTCTGAAGTAAAAGTGGCAGACCAGTGAAAAAGGTCCTCTGGCTGCCCCTAGTCTGCAGGTCATAATTTACCCCTCATGGCCATGTTGACACTAACTGGGGGTCTCCACTAGTGATTGTTCCCTGGGCTGCAGGACCCTTCTAAATTCATATTTGAAACTTTTAGGACAACTACCCACCCAAAGTGAATCCCATCTACATGAATGGATTGCCCAGGGAGGTGTTGATGTCACCGCCCCGGAGGTGTTTAAGGAACGAGTGGACGTGACGCTTAGGGATGTGGTCTAGCAGTTAGATGGTAGGATAAAGGTTGGACTCGATGACCCTGGAGGTCCTTTCCAGTCATGGTGATTCTGTGATTCTGTGATGTGAGTACACCAGACTTTTGAAGGCTGAGTTCCCTGGGTGAGACCCTTCTAATATCCTTATTTCAGTCATCTGCCTAGTAGATGCATGTGACATCTAAAAGTCCCTGCCTGCTTCTATCCCTTTTTCTACTACACCAATTTGCTCTCCCAAAAAATGGTACTCAAACAGGCATTTTTCAGGAACACATGGGTGCCCTGAGCCACTGTCACAATCTATTTTCTCCTTGCTCGATGACTCTGTGACCCTGCTGCTGTCAACCCAGACCTTCTTGGCAGTTTCTGAAAAGATGTGATTTACTGAAAAGGTGTGACAGTACAGTCATCAATTACCATGACAAGGACTGCATCAAGGGAAAATGTTTTTCCTTGTGCCAGGGATCTGAATAATAGGTGATGCAGCAGTTTAGATTCACAGAGGTCCCTTACACTACCTGCTTTTCTATAACCAATATTTGGTTCTAAACCACATCTCTTTTCTAGTCTTTCCTTTTTTGGGGGAGCAGAATAACCCAGAAAATTCACTAGCATCCTATATATCTTCAAATTTGTTGATGAGGTTTTTCCAAGAAGATGAATAGAGTTTTCCCGTAGAAAGATATTAATCAGAGAAGATACAACAAAGGAGGCTTAATCAAGATTTTGAGTTTACAGCAGCCAGCTGTCACTGATACACAAGGAGACATTGTCATGCCTTCTGCAGGGGATGACCTACTTCTACACAACAGAGTCCTGGCCATTAAATGGACCAAAGACTGACTGATGAAGTGCCCTATTAGCCTAATCCAGAGTGCTCAATGGCAACTCTTACTAGAGTGATGTCTAAGGTCATCCTTTGGAAGAGAGAGGCCACATAAACTGAGCATGGGCCAGGCTATGAAAAAAGCTTCCCTTGGGCTGGTAGCTATTCCTTGGTTGGAGGATGCCCACAGCCTAAGTGTGCAACATCTTTCAGTATTCTCTTCCCCATGACTATCAGGGTCAAAATACAGGACACTGACTCCTTTTGGGAACATATACCATCATAAACCCTACAGCAGCTCCCCTGATAAGAATCTACAGCTGTTGCTCATTACTGAGGCAGGAATACGTCTAAGTAGGGGTGACCATTTATAGCATTATTGTTGATTCTATTCTCTTTATATCTTTGATATAAACTGCTTTACATCTAAAGCTCCAAATCCTAAACCAAGCTACTCCATGAACGAAAGTGACTGTTTCATAAAAGCTTTACAAAATATGTTTCCAGAGTAATATACCTTGTTGAAGAGAAGTACTTACACTACCTGCCTGTGATTGTCCTGCCTGTGCCATGAAGCCGTTGAAATGTCTGTGTGTGATTTGAAGTAGCAGGACATTTTGTGCAGACTTAGTGAGGATCGTGCCTATGGGACATGGACTGGTGGATTCAGTCAACCCCCACCAGGGACACTGTAGTATATGGTTCATTTGGCCTCTGGGGCAATGTTTAAAGGCCTTGAATTACAGTTCCTGGATGTCCAGCTAGAAAGCACACAAGAATCCTGAAGATCGTTCTATAGACTAGATATGCTTAGAACATTTGGCCTTCAGGATTCCTCCCAAGCAATTAGCCCAAGTTCACAAAGGAAGATGACTGGATACAGCTGTGTTCAGAAGTAGAATCTGTAAGGGCTATACAGCTGTTTTGATAGAGTGTACACTGGACAGGACAGCACTAGTGGAGAAGGAGCTCAGCCTCTTTTTCCTCCTAAGCCAGTCTATGCCTTTTCTTCTTTCTCAGCAGTGCTTTGTTCCAAATTACGTTGCACAATCTTATCCTATCAGAATTCTCTGATTTGTGTACATTCCTCAGGATAACAATTTGAAGCAATTAAGGAGGGGAGAAATAGGTAAATATAATGTGCCTTGTGAATGAAATATTGGCAGAATGGAATGTGTTGAATCTTGGCTCTGCCCCACAGGGGAAACACTGAATTAATTTATCATTTTGCTTAAGCATGGAAGAGGGCACCATTAAAGAAAGCTTATAAGAAAGAGAATTAAAATTACAGGATGCAGTCATTTTAATCACTTGTGCTCAGCTTCATAAAAAGAGGTGAAATTCCTTTTCATTGGTCTTCAGAGGCACGGATTTCATGCATGACTCTTCATCAGCTTGTCTGCTGCACATAATTAAAAACTTGATGATTTTTTTTTTTTAATATGTCTCAAATATAACTTAGTGAATGCTCTATTGATAAAGATTTATAGTGCCTTGGTACTTCTCTTCTATCGTTTGTTCACTGTTACCCATCAAGGAAGTCATTATTGAAATAAACATATTCATACCAGAGGAAGACAACCACCCATCAATCATTAGATGTCACTTTTTGCTGCCTTGTCAAGAGTTATGATCTCAGTGGCATAAGCAGTCAAACCAGGCAGGGCCAACCACTTGGAGAGAGATTAAAATTCCTCTCTATCTGAGATAGGGTGAATCATTAGGGTAAGGAAATACTGGGATCTGGATGGGGCCCCATGCAGGCTGCAGTCAAGCCCCTCACAGCTGCTCACTCGAGTCTGTCTTATTCTACACTGTGAAGCATATTGAACCAGTCCTGAAAACACAATTTGTGTAAGAATGCCAGCCAAACACAGAGGGTGACAGGAATATCTTTAGGTTTTTATCTCAGCATAGGGGTATTCAGTATGGGTTTTTTTCTTTTCTGTAGTGTGTGTTGTCAACTACGGAAATGTTTCAATTCTTTTAGGATAAAGACTTGTCTTTCCTTTTACCTTAATCTAATTAATAACACAACAAACTCAGGGTAAGATGCAAAAAACAAGACACTAAGGTCTTGATCGCCAAATCCATCACTGTCAATAGGAGTCTTCCCATTCCTGTAGAATGGTTTTAGAATCAGGCCCTAATCTGTTGTGCCTCTGTATGCAAACACATTTCTGTAACTGAGAATATGTGCTGATGTGTGGATGTGTATAATGCTTTGTGTATGTGTGCGTGTGTGTGTATTTACATACACAGCCTCACAAACACAAATATATATTTAAGATTTGCAGTTCTGGAAAACCTAGTGAATAATGTAAATGATTAAAACAGATGCCTTGCAGAAAATATTGCTCAGACACCCTCATTTAAATTCAGCCTCTTATTCACACTTGGTAATACACTCTGCTGTATGAATTATGGATTCTTGTTTTTATCTCTCACTCTACACATGAATGTTTGATAAAGATTGTTTTCGATACTATATTTTGTCAAAATGCTCATTTAAAATACAGTCAGATGTGCTTTCCACTAATTACGTATTGACTTAGCACTGTGGGGGGAAAAAAAAAGAAAAGAAAGCAAGCCAAATTATATTATCATTGTTTTTCCTGAATATTTGTGCTAAATAAGACTGAGACACTGACAGGATTTGTAGCCAAAATTCCTTATTTTCTCTCGATCCAAATTGAAACAAGGCAGCTACAGCGTGTTTTTCACACGCTGAGGCTTCAGCCTCAGCGCTTTGTCTTATGAGGAAGAAGGCTGCTTTTATGCTAAATTATTTGTAATGACTCTGTGAAGCGGATTAATATCCAGAAGAGGTCAAATTTACCTCATTTAGGAATCAGAATGTTCTTATTATAAGGTCCCTAGGAGGGAAAAAGGGGGGATTAATTAGTGTCAACAATATCTTTTGCATTTATTTTCTTTTGCTATAAGTGAAATTGCAGCTGCTGAGGAAAGACCTAACTAGAGAAAACAAAAAACTGTAATTTCCCTTTTTAGCTGGAAACCTATGTCATGACTTATAATACTATCCAATCTTCCCGTTTTCTTGTGCAGGGTTCTGTTCAATTTTTCCATGCTGCACAGGTGTCCAGAGTGGAATCTCTTTGGCTGCATCTGCATTCCCAAGGAGGGCAGTATAATAGGTACACATCTGTGCTTGAAAACAGTGGCTGCTAAGAACCTGGAACCTACAGTGTGTGCACTTGAGAAAGGAAGCTTATTTTACATTAGCTCTTAGTTCCACAGACTTACCGCCTGTCATGAACTGGCACACACAGGTAGATTTCCTGGAGTGCATTTCCCATTTTATTTCATTTGAAAGGAATCTAATGCTCCCAAAGAGCAAACCAAAGTATGGTAAATGGGGGAAACTGGAAGATGTGATTTGATAGGACAAATCTTAACTCGTTTGAAATGCGCACACATATACCTGCACTGAATTCAGCGGGCTTTGCATTGGTCCTCAGATGACAGTTGTCATTTTCCTTTCAAGGGAATTGATTTAGGAGAAACTGAGGCTCCAAGCAAGTGTAGATATTGGTGTAAACATGCTGTGAAAGGAGCAATCTAATCAAGTGAAGTGACCTCATTGTGGCCTTCCAGTATCTGAAGGGGGCCTACAAAAAAGCTGGGGAGGGACTTTTTAGGCTATCAGGCTGCAACAGGACTAGGGGGAATGGAGCAAAGCTGGAGCTGGGTAGATTTAGACTGAATGTGAGGAGGAAGTTCTTCACCATGAGAGTGGTGAGAGCCTGGAATGGGTTGCCCAGGGAGGTGGTTGAGGCCCCA
>JAOXOE010000632.1:7246838-7256899 GCA_028565055.1 Phoeniculus purpureus | reverse complement strand
CAGCTCCCTCAGCCTCTCCTCATAAGGGAGATGCTCCACTCCCTTAATCATCCTTGTAGCCCTACGCTGGACTCTCTTTTTAGAAGCTCCGTTATGGAAGATATTAGCACCTTTCTGCATAGCAGTATGATGACAGGATTTCTGCTTGTGGATTCCAGAGGCACATCCCTGAGGGACTACCACAACTAACAATGTTACCAGATATACATGTGAGTGTACACATCTATCCATCTGTTTAATAAATGCTGCACATCAGTTGCTCTAGCTAAGGGAATTGTTGTGCCCCATATGGCCATCGCTATGACATATTTCAAGACAAAATACTGCACATTTGAAGTTTCAAGTCTTTTAAAAAGACACACTTTGTACTACTTTTAGATATCCATGGATACAAGCACAGATGTCATCAACATCACTTAGAAAATAATTAAAACATAAAAATACTCACTGAAGTCAGTACTTTCACCTTGTAAGCAAGAAAAATTATTACCTCTACTTCCTAGTCCAGATCTACCCTGATGATCTTATGGGAAAGCTTCAGATTGGTTGTGGTTATTATGTTTGCTGAAGGCATTATTAGCATTAATCAGATGCATGCCATCCAAGCAAATCATCCCAGGCCATGACATATAATGCCACGCATGACAACATTTTAAGGTCGATAAATACTTTAGTGACAATGTAGTTGTATGTGAGTCTTACATAGCTAAATGGATGACCTGAATATACTATGAAACAGAGTTCACTGATAAGGAAAAAAGGTTTGTCTCTCACATACTTTCTTTGTTGCATCACTTCACGTTTTCCTCTTTTATTTTGGAAATGAGTAAAATATTTCTGGTATCAGGCCAGATCCTGAGCTGGAATCCATCCACACCATTCCAGATAGTAGTAAAAGAGGTTATGGAGTATGATACCAAAAGGAATCTTGCCCAGCACACCAGTAAATTATCCACTATGGGGTTTTTTGCATGAGTAACCTTACGAAATCAGTACTTGTTTCTCTTCTATAGCATATTTGTATTATGGTTAAAGATGAGTTACTGCACTGTTTGGGTCACTGGAGGCATACTCTCCTGAGACAGGAGTACACAATAGCTTTAAGATGGGGATAGGTGCTTTATTATGCTCTATGACTGATTTCAATGCTGCTTTATCATCTGCCAACATGCACACACAAACTAAAAAGCTATTCACTGCTTTTTGCCCCTAAGGGTGCCTTTCAATAAGGCAAGACATTGATTTTTGCCATCAGACTCACAGACCATAAGTCATTCCCTGTATCATTCTATCCCCAGTGGTGCATTCTGCAAGGGAAACTGGTCATTTTAGTCACACACATGCACATTCAGATGTGTGCACACGCTAACAAGCAATAATCTAGCCCAGATACTTGCTTTTCCTCCATTACAAGAACTATTGATATTAACCTTTTGTGGAATGCTGTCACCATAATTTTTATTAAAAATAATTTGATGCAATCCTGTGGGGTCATACAAATTGCACAATGGGGTTTTTTCTCCCTCACAGCATGATTCCAGTACATAAATCAGCAACTGACAATCACTGCCACTATTTCAAGCATTCTTTCAGGCAGCCCAAATAATGAATTGCAGTATGTAGTCATAGCCAGTGCCTTTGGTGTTACTTGTATTTAACCTAGATCTTTGAGGGTTTCTCTGTGTTGCTGCCTTAAAACTTTTTACTGTTTAATAGACCAAGAGTACTTAAAACTTTAAGACATATCTCACCTTATTTAAAAAATAAAAGGCATAATGTGGATCATTGTGGTTTTAATTACTGCCACTGTCTTCTACTCTGTGACAATATGCTTTAAATCTATCAGTTTAGCTTTCTGAAGCTGACCAGACCAAAAGAATAGATACCAGTGTCATGCAGAATAATTCAAATTTTGGTGAGAACATACCAACGTCCTACCGATAAGGATCTGCCCATTGTATTTATTTCCCATGTCACTTACACTCCTCTTCAGCACGGTGTCCTTGGGAAAGTTGCTGACATACCAGTTAGTGCCTCCTTCCCAGTTTCAAAGATGTAAGAAAGAGAGCCAGTGCAGCAGCTCTTTTTTCACTCTCATCCTTCTTCAACCATCTGCTCAAGGCAGCAAAGGGAAGGTTTAGTTTGGTACCTAGTACCTCGTGATGCTTGAAACACTGAATGTGTCCTGGCTTTTCTAGAAGAGTGACCTGCAATGGCCTTAAACTATCTTAACTTCATCTAATCCTAGTGACAATTCCCTCTGGGCCGCTTGAGCGCAGAACACATGCTGTTCCAGAGAATTCACTCCCAATGAAGTAAAGCAGTTTTTAACAGCCTCAGTGGTTCAGAAAGAAAAAAAAGCCTTAAGGCCATATAATGTGGATTATACTTTTATATCTGCTGTATGATACTCATAGTAACTGTAGCATACCTAAGCTCGAAATAAGCAGAAGCATCACAGTTTAAAATATTTTAGGCAAGCTTTTTTCCCAGCAGCAAATACAGATTCCCTAAAAGTTTTCTGCGAGAAAAACATCAATTGTATTTCTGATTAAAATATTGAAATCAAATATTGCAATGAGATACTCCAAAAACTCATATTCAGAGCTTTCTAGAATTCTCTCTTAAAATATTTATTAATAGCCTTTCTGATTATACCTTTTCATTAAAGGGCCCACAGTAGAAAAGATCTCTGAATGTCAACTGCCGCAGGAAGCAAGGTAGAATTTATTTTGCAGCTATCTCTAAGCATTAATTAAATAGTTTGATGAAATACATTTCCACAGTATGCACGCCTTGTTTGAAATGGAATGCATATAGGTAGCCTGTGTGAAAATCTACAATAGTTAGTTGATAACAACATTGCCAACATTGTATCACACAATGCATTGAAACACAGTAGGTTTATCCATTCTGTGTATGAAGTGTGAATTTGGAACCCTATCCCTCCCATAAGGGAAGCCCTCTATGTGTTAAAATGAAGCATTTGAAATATAAAGGTTTTTACATAATGAGAGATGTTTTCTATGACAGAGGAAAAAGTGCTTTCAAGTTCCTCTTTCAAAATGTTTTTGGAAATCTAGGCAGAAAAATGATTGTGCATGTGCATTTCACGAGTATCTAAGAAGCTACCTGCATGTCCCTGTGCTATAAGGCTATAATATATGCTTTTAGTTACTGCAATGCAAGTTTACAACATAATTTTTAGATACAGACCTGACTATGAATATCTTGTATG
Organism: Phoeniculus purpureus; assembly: GCA_028565055.1. NCBI lineage: Eukaryota > Metazoa > Chordata > Aves > Bucerotiformes > Phoeniculidae > Phoeniculus > Phoeniculus purpureus. The sequence continues at coordinate 7,253,661 of JAOXOE010000632.1, read as the reverse complement.
GTTTTGTGTTACATGATCAACTGGTCACACTTGACCTCAAGAATGTATGAATTTTGTTGGTTTAGTAAGGAAAATTTTGAGTACTGCTTATTCAAGGTTGAAGAGAAGGGATACCTGCTTGGAAGAGAACTAGAAAATGGAGATACTTATGATAATGACGTTGAGAATGAAAAAAATAAAGGACTATCCTCCATAAAACATCAGTAAAAATATGCTTCTCCAAACTTAACATCAAAGGATCACTGTTTCTTAAGACTGTCTCTGAGCAAGCCAGCTAAACCTCTGATTGCTAATTAAACTATTGCAAAAAGCCCGTGAATCAGGCAGCTTCATGCCTGACTAACAACTTGAATCTCAGAGGCTTTCATAATTGCAAATGGAAGAGATTAAATTAAGAAAATATTAGAGAGCTATTGAACAACCAAAAAAAATTGTTTGGTCTGTTTCTAGTGTAATAAAGATCAAGAGCTTGGTTCCCCGAAGTGTGGGAATTACCCTTAAATTACATTTAATTACCTGCCAGAATGTACACTGCAAAGGAACAACTGCCCAACCTCAGACCCACTGTCCAACGACAGAAATATCATGTCCTGCAAGGACTGGTCTTACCTTACTTTTTTCTTATCTTGTCTGGATTTATAAAAGAACTGTTTAGTTCTATCCCAAGCTGGCCATTAAAGTTTCTGTCTCAAGGGCTCTAGGAAAAGCAGCATTTGAAATTCATACCTTTAGTCCTTCAGTTAGGAAAAGTGTTCCAGCTCCCCTTTCCACCTCTCAGGTATGCAGCAAGGTAAAAAGGCCTGACTAAGGCATTCTTCACTTCCACACAGGCATGCCGTGCAGCTTCTGACTGACAGCAATTCTACAGAGCTCAGTGTTGAGAAGTGAAGTTCCATGTGTCTCTTCTGATCAAAACCTTTAATCAGCTGCTACAATGCAAGATATATTCTTGAGGAATATTTCTAGTTGAGGTGATAGATTAGTGGTACATAAAATAAACACCTTATTGTACGTGTCCCGCTGTTACAAATGTACAATGCAAAAAACACAGGTAACAGTCTCCTTTCTTCCACAGACAAGTGGAAGCGGCGGTGTGAAAACCATTTACCCAAGTGCATACACGTATTACTATCTCCAAATACAGGGTGATTGCTTTCTCCTGTGTTACCACATGGTCTAACCTCCTGTAAGCAGCCATCACCACTTAGATCTTGCTAATAGAGAACCTGCACGTGTGGACTGACTCAGGCGGCCTTTGCTGTTGCGTTAACGTGATTCACAACGAACCTTTGTCAGCACACCGGTATTATTTCCTGAACTCTGTGGGTGTTTACGAGTGTATGTTTGGAGTTGGGGGGTGTGCGGAAGTGTTAATGAAATGCTGTGAGTTGAGTGCTTGGCTGAGTTCCAAGTGTGTGCCCAGTCAGGAAAATGGTGGCGCTCCAGTCTCATTTGTCTCTTCTCAGAGACCAGGTGAGGCAAGGTTTTCAAATGGTGTGTCCTGCCCTTGTTGAAAACGGACTGCAAGTCTCCTATTCTGAGGCAAACTGAACGGCAGAGGTAAGTGAGCCTCCCCCTTGGATTTAGTCCTCCTGGGATGCATTTTGTACACAATGTCTTTGTTAGGATGCTCTGTGAGGGAAGTGTAATGTCCGCTAGATAAGCTTTTTTGACTGGAATTGCAATCAGTTTCTAAGGTCTACAGGAAAGGAATTTGTTTGAGCAAGAGAAAGATTCCATTTTATCCTTTTTCCTTTCTTCCTTTCCTCTTCAAACAGCAACTGAGTACCCAGTGCAGTGGGTTTAACTTCAGTGAGGATAAAACTGCAGGAGAAAATGGTCTCACCTGAACCATTTACCATCAGTGAGCTTTTGGATCTCAAAGAAGCCCTTTCCCTGCAGGTTGCAAAAGATGAAGGCAAACTCTTTAAGGATTACTCACTTATCGGGCTTCTGATGTCTGAGCCTGGAAAATGTGATCTATGACCAGTGGAAAAGTAGCAGAAGATTTTTATGGCAGTTCCAGAACTGTCTTTGCTGTAGACTGTAATTGCCCTGTAATGAGTATCCTAATAGCAGTTCCTTTTGCACAGAGCTGTCTTTTCTCTTAAAGAGAAAGGACTTCAGCTCCCACTTTGAAATGGGACGCAACCTTTTCTTTCTGAAATCTGCTTTGCATTAATGCAAAGGTAGTCTTTCAATATTGTTTTAAATATCCCTCCTCCTCTTTCTAACTCTGTTAAGGACTAGTTTGCTTTCTGCCTTAACTACAGAGAAAGACTTTCCACAGGCATCAGTTCTCTTGCATTTTCACATGGATATCTTAGTAGAAATTAATCATGAATTCCAATGGTGTGTTTGTGTTCTTTACTACTGTTTTGGAAATGTTCATGTCACAAAATTGTGGTGACTTCAGCTTTTTAGGTAGACATTAGATCTCACTCTCACAGTGTCAAGATGTCAGATCTAAGGTGGGATTGCTCTCCAGACTTCAGAGAAAAGATGCTGATATACAACTGATAAGGAGCTGGCCCCAGATCTGGAAGAGTTTGTTCTACCCACTTGCTGGCGCAGTACAGCTTCAGAAAGTAAACATCTAAATGATGTGTCACATTGTTCTTCCATTTTTTATGTGACAAAACTTCATCTATTTTCCAGGATGATTATTACACAGTTGAACAAGTCTCACTAGTCCTGCTGACACTGGTGAGAGTGTCACAACACTAGACTGAAATTTCCCCTTTATCAGTTCCATCAAGGTATTTACAATGGTGGCTCACTCAGCTGCTCAAAGAACTTTTCACTTATCTTGCTGAATGTCACCTTTCAAAAACCACAGCCTTTTCCTTGCATCTTGTCCCAGCTAGGCAGGGTTGGCTGGTTCAGAAACACCCAGCACCATTTTTTGTGTCCATGAGGTACCAGAGCAGCACGTTGCACATGTCAGGCACAAATCCTGTTCCTGCTGCTTGTCATTCCCTTCCAGGGAAAGGTCATCCACAACCTCCCTGGGCAACTTTTTCCAGTGCCTCAGCACTCTCTTAGTGAGGAATTTCTTCCTAGGATCTCATCTAAATCTACCTTCTTTTAGCTTGAAACCACTTTCCCTTCTCCTGCGACCAGGGTACCTCATAAAAAGTTCCTCTCTTGCTTTCCTGTAGCCCCCTTCAGGTACTGGAAGGCTGCTGTGAGGTCCCCCATGTGCCTTCTCCTCTCCAGGCTGTACAGCTCAAATTCTGTCAGATTGTCCTCCAGCCCTCTGATCGTCCCTGTGGTCCTCCTCGGGACTCACTCCAACAGATCCATGTCCTTTTTGTGTTGGGAACTCCTACACTGAACCAGGTGAGGTTTCACAAGAGCAGAGCAGATGGGCAGAATCACCTCCTTGACCTGCTAGTGGCACTTCTTATGACCCAGCCCAGGATACAGTTGGCCTTCTGGGCTGCCCTCATACATTGTTGGTTCATGTGGATTTTAAAAAATTGTTACTGGTTTTTTCAAAGTCCGGTGTTACAACATCCATTACTAATCCTGCTGGAAACTTTGCCTGAGAAAGGGCCTCATCCACACTTTGGGTGCTTTTGAAGACGGTCCCTATCACTGTCCTGGTTGCAGAGCAATAGTGCTTTTCTCCACAGTACATGATGTCACTGCGCCACAACAGAATAAGCCCCCTGGGCCAGGGTGTTCCTTGTCATTTAGCTCAAGGAATTATCTGGCAAACTAACCAAACTGAAGTCCTTTTTATCACAGACTCTGAGTGATTTTATTTACTTACTTTAATCCTCACAAAGAAAAAGCCTTTTTCTTCATTTAATTTTATGTTTGTTTTGTCTGTCAACAGAGACAAGGGAGAGTTGAAAATAGTTTACTGGCTTGCTAAAGACAGTGATAATTTTGAACAAAACCAAAGGATCAACAATCTATTTTGTAAGTGATGCAACCTATTCCAGAGTAACTTTTTTTTAAGTTAGTCGCTCTAGCTGCCGCTGTTTCCGTGTGTTCACTTCGCAGACATTAAATTTTCAGTGCAATTATACTGTCAGGGAAAAAATTCCATCTAAGATGAAGGATTTATGAGGGACTTGGACTCTTGGGGAAGGTGAAGCCTGACACAAAATACAAGTGTGCACTTTTTTCTGTCCTAGTATCTCAACCTACTTTTACATCTCTACTGGATTAGTTTTACTTTCCTTGATACTTTCTCTGGTTTTTCACTTCTACTTCACTTCCCTTTTTTGCTTTTTCATCATTGCGTAACAACTGGTGCGTACAATTTAGCTGATTTTCTGAACTGCACAGACCAAATTAATTTGGAAATATGCAAAATAATTTAAACAGCTTCTAGTCAAGAGAAGGAAATAAAACATTATGATGACAACTGAACCTAAAGCAGGACCTGTATGTCTAAAAGTTGATGTTTTCCAAATTACATTACTGGCTCTTATTAAAATACTGCTTCTGCCCACAAAATTTTCTCATTTATGCTACACATGTCCTAATCCTTCAGAAACTTAAACTGAACAAGATAGTCAGTATGTCGGTAGGGCTTCTTTTGTAATTCTCATCACCTCACCCATCTTTCCTTAAGAGCAATACATAAGTAATAGCTGTGAGGTTTATTCCTCTTTCTTTTACATTTCTCCACACTAGATAAGTCCAGAAACCATTTAAACAAGTGCAAGCATTTTAAAAGTATTAATTATTAAGACTTATTCAAGAATAAGGGGCTGGACAAAACTGTACCCTGGTCTGTATCAGAAGAGGCATCATCAACAAGGCAAAGTGATGGATCTCCTCCTCTACTCTGCTCTTGTGAGACATCACCCGGAATACTGCATACAGTTCTGCAGTCCCCAGTACAGGAGGGACATGGAACTGTTGGAGTAGGTCCAGAGGAAGGCCACAAGGATGATCAGAAAGCAGGATCACCTCTCCTGTTGGGATAGGTTGAGGAAGGTGGGGCTGTTCAGCCTGGAAGGGAGGAGGCTTCAGAAGGGCCTTGTAGCAGCCTTCTGGTTCCTGAAGGGAGCCTACAAGAAAGTTGGACAGGGATATTTTTTTTTATGAGGGACTCCAGTGATAGGACAAGGGTGGGGGATGGTTTTGGGCTAAAAGTGGGGAGATTTGGATTTGGTATTGGGGGGAAATGGGGGAAATTCCTCTCTGTGAGGGTGCTGAGGCATTGGAACAGGTTGCCCAGGGAGGCTGTGGCTTCTCTATCCCTGGAAGTGTTCACAGTGTTGGAAGGGGCTCTAGGCAACCTGGTCTGGTGAAAGGTATCCCTGCCCATGGCAGGGATTTGGAACTAAATGATCTTTGAGGTCACTTCCAACCGAAACCATTCTGTGATTCCAAGTAATAAATAAGTGTATGTAAATCTGCATGGCTTCATAAAATGAAATTATGTTGTTGTGCTTTCTATTTTTAATAATCTTTACCCTAATTTTAGGCTACATAGCAATGTTCATTTTGAATTCAACCTTGAATTAAGTCCTATAGTTTTATACTAAACATAGATTTCAACCTGTTCGTTTTTGGAGTAGGTTTCTATATCACTTTAGCTATGACAAATGCTGTGTGTTTCCTCCATTTCTCCTTTAAATTCTAATAGAATGATTCACTCGCCTTCACAAAGAGTGTTTGACAGAGCAAAATGAAGTTATGCCAAATACACCACTGCGACAGACCGTATACTGTTTCCACTTTCCACCAGCGGCCACATCTGGTACTTTCCCCTGGTGGTTCTGCTGGTAGACTGAACAAATCTGGTTCATTTTCTGTTCTTACCTTTAGGAATACCCTTTTCTGTTCCCTCTTGAAAGATTGATGCCTGAAAATAATTGCAAAAAGGTTTTAAATTGGAGTTTCCTAAATAGGAGTTGATTTTACGATAACCTGAACTTTGATTGATTTTTATCTTAGAGCTTATTAGACAGCTAGATCAACGATTGTTCAGTCTTCATTTTTTACTTAATAGCTATATCACAGCTAGAGGGTGGTCCCCACTGGAAGAAGTCTGACTAGCACCTCTATACACTTCAGCAAAGATCGAAAATTTTCTTCATGATATAAAGCTATGGATACAAGTTTCAGTCCTACCACTCAGCAAGTGCCTGTGCTCTTTCTTTGGCACCTTGGCAACTGAATGCCTGAAGGTCTCTCACTGGTGAGAGCATAGGAAACACACCAAGTACAGACACTATAGTTAGGTTTGGTGGTTGTTTTTTTAATTGGAGGAGCTCAGTTTGTAAAATGTAGTCAGGCTGAGGCTATTAACAGGCTTACAAAAAAAGTGTTTTAATTATCCTCACTGTTCTTCTTTTCTTCTGCTTTGGATCTTAATGTTTGTCTCTGAAATTTGGCTTGGAGAGCATCTATGGCTTCTAAACCTGCTCATTTCCTGCAAGGATTTATGCATTAGTTTCATATTGAATTCAGCCTTGAAATTAAATTATAAATGCATCTTCAAAAAAATTAAGGAGGCAATTGCTGAGGAATCATAGAATCATTAGGGATTGGCAGGGACCTCAGAAGATCATCTCGTCCAATCCCCCTGCCACAGCAGGATCACCTAGACCAAGTCACACAGGAACACATCCAGGCGGCCTTTAAACATCTCCAGTGAAGGAGACTCCACAACTCCCCTGGGCAGCCCCTTCCAGTGCTCTGTCACACTCAATGTGAACAAGTTCCTTCTCATATTGATGTGGAACCTCCTATGTTCCAGCTTGCACCCATTGCCTCTCGTCCTATCACTAGATGACATTGAGAAGAGCCTGGCTCCATCCTCCTGATACCCACCCTTCACATATTTATAGAC
>JAOXOE010000632.1:7205878-7233349 GCA_028565055.1 Phoeniculus purpureus | reverse complement strand
CTGAAAGGGCTGCTCCATGGAGGGGAGTGGTGGTAGATCTGCACCAAAGTCTTGCTTCTCCGGTCCGTGGCATCAGGTCTGGACCGGGGCTCTTCTGCTTGCGCCAGGCCGCGGCTGTCTTTGCCACGCCGGGGTGGTCCCTGCTGCTCCCTGCCGGTTGCAGGAGCGGAGTGGACCCGACTGACCCGGTGAGCCCCCTCTGTCACGGTGCAGGGGGCCGCTGGAAGCCGTCTTTCCCCCAGCACCGCCCCGGGAAGGGGGGTGGGGGTTAGCACAGGGCTGCAGCCCCTGTGCTGGGCTGGAATCCCTCAGCAAAACAGGCAGGACCTCGATCTCTGTCACCTTTTATCATCTCCTAGCTCCGCCCTTTAAGGGCAGGTATATGGGACAGGTCACTGCCCCCAGGACAGGTCACTGTGGGGAAGGGGTCCTCTCAAAGCAACAGAACGTTTTCTTTTCTTCATGAAAGCACAAACCTATAAATCTGAAAACTCTGGTAATTTTCAAACTACCACACATCCTCAAACTCTCTTTTAAATTCTAGACGTCAACCAGCTTCAGACCACAATCTGTGTTGCACCAGGGGCTTTCCACAGTTATGATATTTTGATACTTCTTAGAATGACCTTACTATAGTTTTTAAGGAATAATAATCACTAAAATCTCTCCCTCAGTTTCCCAAAATTTTAAGTCCGTAGCCAATGCATTTCTTTTTTTATGCAGGTTATCCTATACTAATGATGATGTGGAATTTTATAAATGTTCAGTATGTGGTGACAAATAGTATAATTTATAAATTAATTTCAAATTAATGCTAAATTATTATGGAATTACATACTGCATACACTTTACTGCCAACAGAGTTTTTCACGATTAACGTTATTACAATGAACACCAAAGGAATTAATAATGAATTGCACTTATAGAGTTGTACCAATATCAAGAAAAGAAAGTTAGTCTAATTAAATTTCAGAAACCACTTTAGGGCTCTGCTGCATTCTGGAGGCTGATTTTTATGTTAATTAATTCTGCATGAAAGGTTACTGTAGTGTTTTAATATTGTTAAAAGAGGCATCAGGAAATGTTACCACTTTTTTGTCCAGAATATGTTGACCAAGAAAGATGGAGTAATTTCCAGGACAAGCTCCTACATGCTGTGTAAATTGTATTAAATAATATAATCTGGATATTCTAGTCTTTCACTGAGGGATAGAGATGAAGCTGGGTGAGGATATTGCTGTGTTCTGAGAGGATACAATTGAATGGAGATCAAAACACCAGATTAGAATTTCAGTTCATTTTCTTGCAGTAAGCAGAGTTAATCGATGATACATTATGGATTTAACTCTCTTTTTGAATTAATTACTGCCTTCATGCCAAGTCTTCCCCACAAACAAGTGCTAGAGCAGGGCTGATTGTTGAGTAATACAAATGCCTCAGACTCAGATTCACATCAACAAAAAAAACTATGAAAAAAACAAACGTGAAAATTTGCTCTGCCTCTGCTTCTACTGAAATTCTTTGAAATGTTTTGACTTCTACCCTTCTAATAGACTTGTTTGGAGATACTATTGTAGATGGATTTTTCAAACTCCAATTCCCTTAAGTACATACTTTGTATCCTAGGCATGAGTTTAAATGCTCTGATTTAGAGGGATGTACTTAAGGGCATTGCTGAATAAAGAAGAGCATGAGCATGTACTTAAATGCTTTGCTGATCAAAGGAACAAACCTTTTGATTTAATCTACATTTAATGTGAGTTAGATCACCTTTACCTGTTAGCCAATAGTCAAGGATTTACCAAATGCCTCTACTAAAGACATAGTTCTTGATTAAGCTGCATTCTTCTGGCTATGGAAATAGGAACAGCTGCATAATGCACCCTTTCTTTTTAAATGACATTCGTTGTAAATTACATTTTCAAGTACTGTGGTCTCACTGCAAATTAAGAAGGGGATAGAGACAGTAAAAATGAAAAGAGAGAAGAGGGGGTTGGTTGTAAAAGTCATGTATTCCATGTAACACCAGAATAATTTTGTATGGTTTATATTCTTAATATTTTTCTATATACAGTACAGTATGTAATACATCTCTCCCTCTCTCCTTACAATTTTGTATTCAGGATATTCTAATGAAGTACATCTTCAGGCTCCTTTTCATGGCTAATGAGGAGACAACAAGAATTTGACTAATACTAGTACAATTACTGGAGCAGTGAAGCACGCATCTCTGATTAGATGTGATAATTTGCAAGGCTGGGCTCTTCACATTAAGTCTGCAAACAGTTTAAAAATCACTTCCTCTATTTATCCAGCTAATCTCTGTTTAATGACTCCAGACCTGACAAAAGAAAGAGAAAACATCTCTTAAAATCCTATACTTCATTTATGCACTTGTATGTAGAGCAGAGATGTAATTTAGAGTAAATAATTTCCAGGATACTTTTGATGAAGCAATAGAGATGAATTTTTACAACGCAGTGTTATTTAAAAATGATACCCTGTCCTGTAATATCTCAATTTCCTTTACATAGAGGTTTGTTATATTTGTCTGGGTTTAGACATATTTTTACATGTTTTTGTCTCTAAAAGAGACAAAATAAATTTAATTTATTTTGCCAGAGTATCAGTCAGCAGCAGCATGGGTGGGTTTTAATGAGAATATGGCATGTCCCATACCAGACTTTTAAAATACTCCTTTGTTTTTAAGGTTGATTTTCACCATTTGGACTTGAAGTAGCTGTCTGAAACAATAGCAACCTAAATTAGAATCCCTGATTACTTTAGCTAAGAATAGAAACACAGCTCTTGCTGTCAGTACGCATGTCACTTGTCCTGAATCAGCAGCGAGAAAATCTTGTCTAAAAAGGACAGCCAGCTGTTTCAAATAGGCCTCAAAGTAAATGCAAAGCTCTGTTCCAGAACACATGAAAATAATGCTCTAATTGTGACTGCAAAGAAAGAACTTGTGTTAAAAGGTTTAACTGAGTTCAACATATTTACAAATGAAATGCCCATTATGATGCTCGTGCCTGAACACAGTGTCTCAGTGATGCCTTAAGATTGTAGTTTCTTTCAGAATGCTGTAAAACTGAGTAAAACTAGATTCAAAACCAGGATACTGTCCTAGGAAGGCAGAAAGGATTGAACTCTCTGACTTGTGTAGGTCTTTTCTGGTTTTCCTTAAAGTATGGAGCTTAAGGACATGGTTTCGTGGTGGGCTTTGTAGAGTTAGGGTAATGGTTGGACTGGATGATTTTTAAAGTATTTTCCAAACTATGATTCACTGTGTGCAAGTGGATGCACACAGTAAAGACCAGATGCTCAGCCTGCTGTTTGGTATGTATTTATGTGCTTACGTAGCTGTCAGAGTGTGCGACTCGCTATGTGTAATGTATCTTGTCACAGCCTGACTCTGGGATTTCCCTTTTCAGTTTATTTAGAGATACCTAACAGCTTTTGTTTCCGCTGAAAAGCAGCAACTGTTACAAGGACTGTGTGGAACAGACAAAATGTGCATCAGCTTCCTTCTGTACCTATGGCAGTTATTTGTGTCAGAGAAGAGTGAGGCTCTAAAGAAATTTTGACAGGCTGCATGGAAACAATATCTTTAAATGTACAGGGCATCTCTATCTTCGTCTTCTTCCAGACACAGAGGAGATAAAAATAGAAAATTGTGTGGAGATGGCAGGTTTCTAAAACTGATCTATGAATTCCCAGTACCGGAACATCTTCCCTGAACACTGGGGTAGAAGGGGGGTGGCAGTACAAAGTGACATGACTTTTGGCTGTTAGTAATATGATGGAAGCTGGCCAATGCAGCTTCAGGAATGGAAAAGCAGATAAAGGATCTTTTTATATTCTGTCTCCACTGGTGATCCTAATAGAGCCAACTGTCCAATTTTACTCTTCTCTCATTACAAAGTAAAAGATTTAAGGACCAGGAGGCAGTATTTGAATATCTATTATCTCTTCATATAATTCCCTATTTATCTTTTCTTAAACCTGTCTCATTCTGTATACAACTACAGATCATGGCAGTTGTCATGCCTATTTTCAAAAAATAACTCATTGGTAGTCTGCTGAGTGTGCCTGTAATAAAACCTGGAGTTTACTCTGTTGACAGTTCCTTCAACTGAAAAGTGAATATAACAGAATTTTCCTCCCAATAGTTTTTTGTTGTCGTTATCAATGCAGTGGAACACTGTTTTAAATATGTAAAGAGTGGTGTAGCAGTGTATTTTCTCAGTCTTTCTGTCTTGTTGCAGTCCACAATGACAAAATTCTGGAGCCCAACCAGGTTGTCTCAATTCTCTTTTATATTCCAACATACACAATGCTCGGTGCAGGGTTTCCTGGCCGTCTGCCAGATACCACATTCCACTGCACAGATTTATCACCTTTCCCTGCTGAGATTACTCACATGGAAGAGTTCATATATCCCTGAGTATGTCCAGGAGGAAAAATGGTTCTATGCTTAAGGCATTAGCTTGGAGGTCTGGAAATTTGAGCTCGGCGATTAAGACATAAGTCCCTGAACTTGCAGAAAAATCTCTGTCATAAACAGCATCCATGTCAACATTGCTTATTTGTAAGATAGAAATAATATCTTCTCCTTTCTTTGTTTGCATGGATCATAGACTCCTTCAGGAGTAATTGGTGGTATAGTAATCACATAAATAGTATTTTGGTTTTCCCACGACATCTGCTCTTTTGCCATGAGGAATGTAGAAATAAGATTCACTAATCAATGGAGAAACCAATGTGAAGTCCAAGATTACCCAGTCCCTCGGTTTGTTTCACCTCTCTGCATATCTGAATTATTTGAATGCTGGTTTACTAAGCAAATAAGGTCTATGTAAGCATATTTACCTGTTGTCCTTTTTTGAACAAACACATTTGTGAATATAGCTCTTAATCATATTAAATTCCCAGTTAGTAATTAAAAACACTTCCTGGAAAGCAAATATTATATTGACATATTCACTGGAGGGAGTGAAAAAATAAGTATCAGTTAAATTCTTGCTAAAGACAGATAAAAATCTACGGAGTCTAGCATATTATGATGCCTAGCTGCTAGTGAAAAAGTGTAATTTTCAGGGTTTAACTGTTTCACACATAAAAGAATCCTCAACTAAAGCTTTTTTCCTCTGTGAATTATCTGTTTTCAAACAAGAAGCAGTAGATTTATTCTTTTCGAACCCTTGCTGGATGCCAAATTAGGGTGAGTTCACATATACTCAGTCAAAAGTCAACCAACTAGAAGGTATGAGAGGAAATCCCAAGTGGCTGGCTTGAGTGCTTATGGAACAACTTGTTCTCTGCATATTCCTTGCCATTTCTTCCCCAGGTGTGAGCTGTCCTCTGATTATCATGCCATTTCAATCAACTTGTGTATGGGCTCCATAAAGCAACCCTTGCACAAAGCCAGTCTCCATCAAGTTTGGAATAAATAGGGATTGAGCTGTTTTTCTTCGATTGCTATTTAGAAAAGAGCCTTAAATTGTACTGTCTCTTTCCATTTAGCTGCTGTTAGTCTGAAACCTGAGCTGTTTGTTAGAAGAGTCTTCCATTACCCTTCTTGCAGAACTTCTTTTTTGCCAGCTTTATGTGTGCTGTTTCACCATAAATTAGACTCTGGTCTCAAGATATCTTGCAGAGGATTTTATCATGCTTTTGTTTGTTGCATCAGAGAACTTTGTACCTGTGTAGGTAATTACAAAAATTAATTTAGTTGCTTTTTCAGTTCTTTGAGCTCCATGTCTGATCCCAGAACTTCAAGCACTTTGGAATATCCACCTAGAAACTCCTGAGCTGGAGCTTTAGTTCATCTTCATAGAGATTTCTGGTATGACTCATAAAACAGACCATGCAGTTGTAACAAGACAGCATTAATAATGTTCTATAGCTAATTGTCAGGCTTCTTCCCCTTCATAAGTGTATGTGGTATAGGTAGCGAGAACATGACTTCCATTGCACTACCACTGAACTCTTAGCCTAGGTGATTCACTACCCCAAAAGTAGATTCTGTGCCTGAGGGTTGCTTTCAAGCTACAAAGGCCCAGGTCATAGCTGTTGGCATCTGGAAATGCACTACTGTTGAAAATGTGCAGCGTTTGCCATTGTCAGTATGACAAATCCAGATGCAACAGAAATGCTGGTTTCATGAGAGGATGCGCACACGCAACAACACAGCAAGTATTCCTAGAAGGCCTATTTGGGCATTTGCTGTTGCCCTGATGTGTACAGAACTTATTTCTGTTTGTATTTTCTGTTAACCCTTGAATAAGGGTTCCTTGTCGTAGTGATCTTAACAAACAGGTTGGGTTTTTTGGTCATGAATACTAAAACAATTAACTCATTTATAAGACAGGAATTTGAATTGAGATCACCAAGGCTGAAAAACAAGTGGATTATTCAGGGCAAAAACTGTACGTTTCCCCTGCCCTTTCTTCTAAATATTTGGTCATAGAAGAGCTTGTTTGAGACCAACTGCACTTGATTACAACATTACATTTGACCCTTCATGCACTTCATGCAACATCCTGTTGTTTCAAATGTTCCTTACCCTACTCTAAGTGATTATGTATTAGAGATTTTAGCATCACTTCCTGCCAACTCATAGCTGATTTTTTTTTTAAGCTAGACTAGACAAGTTTCTTCATACCCTGCTAAGAAATTAAATATTTACTTTCTGTATGGACTGATACAAATGTAGAAAAAACTCATCCATTATCTTCAGTTGTCCTTACCTCATACGAAAGAAAATACTCACTGCTGTCTCTGGTGTCCTGCAATGCAATAATTTTTCTGAGGTAGATTAATACCCTAAAACTTGCTGGCATGGCCGCTTGCCCTCTATGGTACTGTGATGTCCAGCCACTGGGAGCACTGTCAATTTCCATTATGCTCAGTATCCTTTTAGACAAATTCTGAACTTTTCATCCATGTTTAGAATTTATTTAGTTAGATTTAGTTGCAGAAAACAAACATGCTAACACTGCAATAGCTTCATTAAAACATTTATAGGCAGTAGAAATGTGATACTTGGATGCATTCTAGGAATGGAGTATCATAATGAGACAGAACTTCGGTGTTTCTGTACCAACCTCTTCTGAAGCAGCTTGAACTCGTGCATGTGCTGCTAGTTACTCTTTCTCAGTTCGGGAGTAGCAGGCTTCTGATTCTTGATATCCCCAGCTCCAAAACCCTAATGGTCAACCTTGGGTTTCTCCTGATGTTTTCTGTCAGAGACGTCAGGTGAGATCATGCTCCCCAGCTGCAGTGTACAGTACATTTTGCACCAACAGTCCTGGCCCAATAGGCCCAAGTGCTACTGCATGAGCTATTTCCTGTTTGTTCTGCTTGAAGGCTTGTTGCTGCTCAAGGCCCCACTCAAAATTATTCTGGTGTTACTCAGTAGAGAGGGTTTGCAAGCTGACTATAGCTTGGAGTGATTCATTCTCCAAAACCCCACAAGGCATGAGTTTGCAGATCCTTCTTGTTAGTTGGTGGAGACATAGTTGATATCTGGTTGACTGTGTCTTGTGCAGGTCCCTTGACCTTGCTTTTTTTTGTATGACAAAACCAGACTTGTTTTTTTTCTTCTTGAATTAGTGCCACGTTTGAGACGGGACGCAGCTTGATGCAAGCAAATGTCACTTTATTGCAAACAGGCATATGTTTATATAGTGACAGACAGAAGTCGCTGCTTGAGCAGAAGGGACTTACTGCAATGCCTGTTGATGGAGTCTTTCCCACCCAAAAGTTTTAGGTCTGTCCTTAGATACGCACAGGCATCCATCAGCGTTAATATTTTTAAGAACGTACCAGCTCAGTTATAGAGAAAAATTACTTGATACATAGAATGCTTTTCAATTTGTGGTGTTAATGGCCAGCTTCTGAAATCTCTCACTCTTAGTTCAACAAGTAGTATGCCTAAGCAAAGGAGCTATAAGCATTGAGAAAGGAGCAACATCAGAACTCTCAGACACAGATAAGTTGCTTTGGCATTATTAAGGTATTTCTTGTGTTAAAATGGTGTAGCTGCCAGCATTTTGTGTTTTTCTTGCCTAAGCATTACCAAATGGGGAGATGGAGGGATAGTCCATGTACCTTCAGTTAAACTGTGCACATTTGGAAGTAACTAAAATTGAAAGAAGGAAGGGTTTCTATTGGCATTTACTGATACGTTCTGGTTTGTATTAGGATTCAGTTTCTCAGATTGGGAATGTATTTTTCCGACAAACAGTGGTTGCTATAGGAAATATATGATCGTCTGTATTATTTTATGTGTATGGAAAAGGCATACATACTGACAATTTCCAGGGATTTGAACGTGTTAGGGAAAGCTAATAGGCTCTAGGAGTGCTATACTTCTAATCTTGTATCTTGCATTTGTCATCTTTACTCTTGCTATTATAATCCTTGTGTTTAGTTCTCAGGAATCTGTATGGGCTGTAATCTGTCATCAGTACACCATTTTCTATTTTCAGTCTTCAGCTACATCTAGGTCAGTATGATGATTAGGATCAGCCAGAGCTGATTTACCAAGGGCAAGCTGTGCATGACCAATCCAATAGCCTACCTGCTAGGATGAAACAACCGGTTCTATGGACTAGAATAGGAGTGAGAGGTTTTCATCGTCAATCTAACAAGGATACAAGGATACAAGGTACAAATCTTCTACAATGAGGTCAAATTAATTTCCCTGGTTACTTGAAGTCTACAGTTTGTTCGGAAAATAATATGGAAAATCTGTAATGTAAATCTGTAGTCTCTATTAGTGTCTGCAGTATCTTTTAGTAGTCTAGTTTTCTTCAACCATAGCACAGATGTCAGCTGAGACAAGAAGCTGGATTGGGGGAGACCTTAACAAGCAGTATCCAGTTTTGTTAATACTATGAAGATTCCCCATAACTGTACATGTGGTAGTTGCAGCCTTATGAAACATCAGGCAACAATTTCCATCCTACTTCCCAAAGACCAGGCATTTGAGGGATTTTGGTGCAACAGGCACATTCAGGACCCACTTCAGGATCCCCATCTCAACTGCTTGTCCTGCATGCCAAGTGCATTCCCAAAGTGTTATATATTTGATAGTATTTTCTCTTGAAGGATTCTGTGTTATGGATTCAGCATATAGGGAGTTCATCCACTGAAATGCTCTGTAGTGTTTGCAGCTTTTGTCATCGGTATAGATGACAGAAGAAAAAGAAATAGAAAGAAGGAAGGGAAGAAAGAAAGAAGGGAAGAAAGAAGGGAAGAAAGGAAGAAGGGAAGAAGGGAAGAAGGGAAGGAAGGAAGGAAGGAAGGAAGGAAGGAAGGAAGGAAGGAAGGAAGGAAGGAAGGAAGGAAGGAAGAAAGAAAGAAAGAAAGAAAGAAAGAAAGAAAGAAAGAAAGAAAGAAAGAAAGAGAAAGAGAGAGAGAGCAAGAAAAAAGAGAGAAAAAAGGAGAAAGAGGAAGGAAGGACGAACGAAGGAGGATGGAAAGGAGGGAGGGGAAATACATAGAAGATGAAAGTATAAAGAAACAGGATAGACTAGACTCGGAACACTTGCTGCTGATACTGCACAGAAAAGTCTGACAATACAGTAGTACAGAGCCTGAGAAAAGTACGCAGCCTTTGAATGTTGATCATCTTTTTAAATATGCAGCTGTCAAAGTAGCAAGTATATTTATGAGTTTCAGATTAGATTTACCGTCACAGACATTGTTTCGTGGACATGGTCCACGGTCCATCCCTTCTCTATCACTGCACAAAATTGGCTTATTCTAAGATTACTCAAATTGGAGCTCAAAGAGAATCTAAGGCTCCATGCACCCAAAGGCAACTGAAACTGTGATGAAAAAGTGTGGGGTGTGTGAAGTGGAGGTGGTGATGCTGAGTTTACAGTAATATCTGGTCATTATCTCCAACTTTGGGGACTTCCAAACTGTTGGCAGACACGGTTCCAGCTGGCCTGAGGACTGTTGCTTCTCCATGAGGGGATAAATAAGCCAGATGCTCTGTAATTTTACTACTGTTTCTACGATGGATGATGACTCTTGATCCCTGTAGAGCAATACAGCTTCCACAAGCTGAACTTTTGTATTCACCTTTTGTCCACCTAGACATAATATAATTATTAGAAGAGCAGTATAATTATTAGAGCAGTGTCTAAAAGGAAGGTCTGAGTGTGAGAAGCAATGGCAGCAAAGATCACTTTGCTTTCTTCCTTCCATCTCAGATTGGCAAAGTCTATACATCTATTTTAAGCAGCACTTCATTTGTGTTTGCTATAAAACAAAACTGGTTTTTACTTGCAGGAAGAAACTGAGGGAGGCTGTCTTGTCTTTGCTATTTCTATTCCCTTCAACAACAACAAAAAAAATCCTCAAACCCAACCACAAAGACAAATGGGAAAACCCCAACAATCCGATCCAAGAGTCTTTAGAGCTGTAGCACTAAGAAGAGCATTAGAAAGCTAGGTGAATCCAAATTTAAATGTTTCATGTTCAGAACTTCTTGGATGGAATATTTGTCAAAGAAATTTCTAAGATGTTGGAATGATGAGTATTGGAAAATATGGAGCTAGAAGCTAAGGCAACATTCAGGCAGTGATTTTTGCCATTGTTGCATAATATGGAGAGTTCTTGCATGAATAATCCTATTAACATTAGAGTTTCACAATCAGGCAATTGAACACTGCACTGTTCAAAAACATCTGCATTTATGGTGGAAAAATCAACAACATACCATTAAAATAATAGCAGACTGATAAATATAGTCTATCTCAGCAGGGAATAAGAGTTTAAGAACATCACAGGAAAGAATCACAGAATTGTTTTCATTGGAAGAGACATTTAAGATCATCAAGACCAACCACTAATGCAGCACTGCCAGGTCACCACTAAACCAAGTCCCTAAGCAACACATATAAACCCCAGAATGGATTTAAAAAGTCACGATATGATGCTCAAGGACAAGGTTTAGTGCTGGGCTTCTCAGAGTTCGGTCAAGAATTGAAATCTGTGATTTTAAATGATTCTGTGATTCTACTTATCTTTTAAATACTCACAGCAACGGTGACTACACCACTTACTTGTGTGACCTGTTCTGGCATTAGATAACCCTTTCGGTGAAGAAATTTTTCCTAATATCCAGTATAAACCTCCTCTGGAGCAACTTGAGGAATTGAGGTCATTTCCTCTTGTCCTGGGAGAACCGGCTGATGCCACCCTCACTACAACCTCCTTTCATGTATTTGTAGAGAGTGATCTCCTTAACCTCCTTTTTTCTAGGCTAAACAACACCAGTTCCCTCAGACACTCCTCTCAGGCCATTCACCAGCTTGGTTGCCCTTCTTTGGACAAGCTCCAGCACTTCAGTGTCCTTCTTGTATTGAGATGCCCAAAACTGAGCACAGTGTTTGAGGTGTGGCCTCACCAGCACCAAGTGCAAGGGGACATTTTCTTCCCAACTCCCATTGGATACACTATTTCTGATACAAGCCAGGATGCTGTTGACCTTCTTGGCCACCTGGGCACACTGCTGGCTTATATTCAGATGACTGCCAGTCAATACTCCCACTTCTGGTGAGAAGCCCAGGCTCCAAAAGGGGTGTTCCTCTGTCTGCTGAAGGTGAGAGTCACGACCTTTTCTCTGTGAAACAGTGGGATATGGCACCACACACAAGGAAACTGTAGTTTCTGTGCTCTCTCTCTGAGCTTTTTCTATGCTCCTTCTGGATGAAAACACACGCTGAACCCATGTTTATGTCAAGGGTAGCCCTGTGCTGGGCTTGGTCTTGATGCATGGTGGGAGTTGGATTCATGTGTCACCTCCTGCAATCTGCATTTTGCCATCTACAAAGCAGCTGCGTATTTCTAAGGAACCTTTGCACAAACACATAGCAGCAATGAGGTTGGTGCCAGCAATACTGTGGAAAACAAGCCATTTAATATCTGACCTATGAAGCTTAAGCTGTATGCCAAGCAGAAATAAACCTCTGTCAGGCTTTCAGAGTGTTTTCCAGAAGGTTGAAGGCTATGTAAAAATGAGTGGGTTTATCAAGATGCATCTTTAAGCATCAAGGACGACGCAGAATGACAGCTGAAATTTAACTGGAGTTAGTGTTGCCAGAAAGGATTTGCATGTTTAGGTGCTGATAGCTAAAGAATTTCTACTGTTATCTGAGTGAAAAAATGTGAGAAAACCTACAGCTGGTTGAGGAAAGTAATCTGTTTTTATCTTATGCCACAGTAAGTTCAGTGCCCAAAACACCAATGACTGTAGAACACTAGCTAGTTTTCCTCATTAGCTTCGCAAGCGTTTTGTCATGCCAAAACATGACCATGTTCAGACCAAAGAGAACTGGTTTAGTTACAGAAAAATACTATTTTTCATAAAAGAATCCATGATAAATTCTAGTCTGGGGGATAACTGTTGAGGAAATCTTCCATAATCTAGTTTCTCTTCTCCTGTGTATAACAGTAATCATCTAGTAGTTTTCTGTGCTGTTTTGTTTCTTGGATATATGTAATAGATCTGGAAGTGGCAGTACCATTGAAGTTTTATTTTCATGGGCAGATACATCTGGAGAACTTACTGAAGGCACGGTTCATTTCCTCTTTGTTAGCTAGCAAGCTTTCTTTGTGCTTTCTAGAGTACAAATGGACTTCTCAATGTGTTCTAATAAATCAATTGGAAAGAGCTACTAAAGGCACATTCCTTTTCTTTGAAAAGTGTGTTTTAGGGTATGGCAGTTTGCATTTTCGTTTTTGGAAGATAATGAACAATTGGTAAGAACAGGCAAGTCTCCACTAACATCAGTGCATCTGCTTTCACTTAAATTATTTGAGGATCTGATTCACTGTGTGACAGAATGTCTCAATTAATTAGCTAAAGCTGCAATGAAAGCCCAGAAGGGATGAGTTGTTGCAGCAAAATAAAACAGAAAAAAAAAGGAAAGCTGAAAGTTTCCAACATATCTGAATACGTTCAGCTACATCAACTGTTCCATTTTATTTTTTATTTATTGTTAAGTGGGGGACTGTGCCAGGATGAGAGGAGGTAGCTAGCTGAGTGGAACAGTTTGCATCCTAATTATGAAAATTACTTTTTCCTTTGCCTTCATTCAAGTAATAGACATGGAAATGTAGACCTGTGGCCTCTGAAGGAACAGCAGAGAGAGCTGCCATCAGAGCTTACATTATCTCCATTCACTGTTTGGGAGGTACTGTTTGGTTCATCTGGTTCATCTATTCCCAGTGGCTACTAGTGTACAGTGGCTACTAGTATAGCCAGTGGGAATAACAAAGCGATTGTCCCCCTGTACTTGGCACTGGTGAGGCCACACCTCAAATACTGAGTTCAGTTTTGGGCATCTCAATACAAGAAGGACATTGAAGTGCTGGAGAATGTCCAAAGAAGAGCAACAAAGCTGGTGAAGGGTATGGAGCACAAGTCCTTTAGGAAGTGACTGAGGGAACTGGTGTTCAATAGGATAAGAGGAAATGGCCTCAGTCCCTTGAGTTGCTCCAGGGAGGTTTAAGTTGGATATTAGGAGAAATTTCTTCCCTGAAAGGGAAGGGTTTTCAAACATTGGAATAGGCTGCACAGGGAAGTGGTAGAGTCATCGTCTCTGGAGATCATTGAAAGACTTGCATAATGGTAATCCTGAGGGACAGGGTTTAAGGGTGACCTGGCAGTGCTGAGTCAATGAGTAGACTCAGGGTCTTCCGGGTTTCTTCCTAAAAAACAATTCTATAATTCTGTGATTCTCCAATCTTTCTTTGCACTTCAGCGTTCTTGTGCCAGATCTGTCTGACTAGATATTTGAGGCAGCGTTGGCTGTCACTCTGTGCCTGTCATTGTGCCCCTTGCAATGAAACTAGACCGCATGTAGCTGCCCCTTTCCAGCAGCACCAATTAGAATGAATGCAGTAATCACCGGGAATGCTACTTCCCATTATAACCCACATTCCCTAACTGTTAAGAAGTACTAGCTTGACCAGGACAAAAATTTCTAATCTACCCTGTGACTTAGCATCATAGGATCATAGGATGTTAGGGGTTGGAAGGGACCCAAAGAAATCATCGAGTCCAACCCCCCAGCCGGAGCTGGACAAAACTGTCTAACACAGATCACAGAGGAACATATCCAGGCAGGCCTTGAAAGTCCCCAGAGAAGGAGACTCCAAGACCCCCCTGGGGAGCCTCTTCCAGTGCTCTCTGTTTCCTTTACGCACCAACAGTAATTTCAGATCAAGTATGCTCCAAAGTCAGATGAGATCTTGATGATAAAAGCAGTTCTTTGAATTTTCCAACTGGTCAGGTATTGGTAGGAACAGATAAAAAGTTTGGGGAGGACTCATGTTTGCAGTACAGATTCTGAGTTAATCATTGCAGTTACCTGTTCAATAGTACCAAGAGCAGAGTTCTTAATTTTCTCTTAAAAATTAGTTGTCTCTGTCTTTGTGGAAATTAGAACTGTAAACCCAGGACTGCAAAGGTAAAAATAGTTTACAAAAATGGTGCAAATGTGAAGAAGGGCAATGCTCCCTGTCATGGGGCTTATCTAGAGGGTTTGAGGATGAGTTTATTCCAGACTCCATACTGGCATAAATAAAAACATGTTCTTTTTCTCCGGGATTTAAAAAGTTTCCAGAGGTTGTTCTACCAGCGCTGATTTCTGATCCATTTCACCTAAGGAAGGAGGGGAAAGAGCAGACTGAGAGTAAATAAGATTATTTCCATTTTTTTGCCAGGTGTAGGCAATGGGGATTTTTAAAATTTATTTGTTTAACAGTTCTTCATAAATTAACTAGTATGTCATCAGCAATAAACTTTTTTTCTTCCTGGCTCACTCTTTAAATTCCCTCCTTACACTGTCAGTTCAATGCTTACATTGTAACGTAAGCTATATATTTGATAGAAAAGAGGAATCAAACCCCTTTTCTTAAGTGTGTTTCATGATTTCTGCTAGATTTACCAAAGAGAGTCCTATGTACCTTCCCATTTCGGAAACAGACAAATCCTTTTAAGTTTTCTTCTTGAAAGGCATCTTCTGTTGAATCCTGAATCGGATCAATAAATGTATTTTTAATGCACAGGAGGTTTCTTTTTATTTAAGCAGTAGATTCTTAAAATATTTAGCATCCTTTCATTCTCTGTTTCTTTGCAGTACATATCGACCTTGGTATTACCGCAGACTGCTTTTCTGTTTTGTTTCATAGTAAGAGCACTCTGAAAGGAGATGGCTGCTTATTAAACCTATCTGTTGTGGAAACAAAAAAAATATTACATTGTTCATATCCAACTGATTCTACAGGCCAGAGCTTTACAGGGAAAAGCTCAGAGAATAGCTAAAGTCAACAACATCATTTGGAACGGCATCTGCTGAGAGTGTGACCCATTGTCTTAAATGAAATTACACAGTGCTTGCAAAGTGTCTCTCTCTGAAGAATTCATAGAAGACTCACAGGGAATCCCACCAATAGGGCTACTTAAGCTTTTGTTCTGCAAACCCTCATTTATGTCAATAATCCCATTTAATCGGATAAGTTTTATTGTTTGGTTTGGCCCTGGGTGTCTGATCACATGAATGAAGCAGCCAGGAGTGTACTATTCAGTCTGAAGAGTGAAAAATTATCATGGTATAAAGTTCATAAAAAAAGCTCCTCTTATTTTTCCTTCACCCATCCAGTGAAGATTTTATTTAGCAGCATATGATGGGGTTTATACTGTTCTGCACCTGGCTGTTTGTTACTGAGCAGAAAATACCTGATCTCTCTCATTGTTAGGGCTATATCTAAGGAACACTACTTTTCTCTCTATTCTTTTCTCGCCATCTGCTAGTTCATTGTATCAGTTGAGATTCAAATATTCAGTTGACTAAAAACATTGTTTATTATTTTTCTGAGTTAACCAGAAGTAGTAGTAGAGGAAGCAAAGTGCATTTACAGCTCTTAAATGCAGGGAAACAATTGCTAAGTGCCAAAGTTTTCACAAATGATCAGCAAAATTTTGTAGCCAGAGGGTCTGCTGAATCTCAGAAACTGCTCTTTCCTCTTGAAAACCTCGCAGAAGTTTGAAAAAAAGAAATGTTTCAGAAGTCTGAACATGTCAACTCTATCCGTACAGTCTGACCTTCAAAAATTCATGTAACGTCAGAAATTATACTTCCAAAATTGTCTTGTTAGGAGTTTCTCTGCAGAAAGCTACAATTCACTTCTTCCAAAGTATTATAATAAATGAGATAACAAGACACTACTGTTGTCCTGGGACTTGACCCAAGACCTTGCTAAGTGCATGGACACTTTTTCAGTGACTCTGAAGTCAGAAGGAAACGCTGCATCACTTAAACTTCCTGTGTAAAACTGCCAAAGGACTAAATCTTGTTAATTCTCTCCTGAAATACAGAACTGCTTTTTTACTATAGCATAGCTTTTGTAGAGATGCTGCAGATATCCCTGTCTTTGTTTCTCTACCATTTTAGTTTTCAGCTGCAGTATTGGCAGCTGTGGACTAGGTGATAGTGTCCTACTGCTTTGTAAGTTTATGGAGCTATATTATCTACAGCAACCAACATGTGCTTTAGCAATTCCTTGTTTATGGCTGAAGTAATGGATGATACTAGCTACAATGGGATCTCCATACATCTGATGTCATTCTGCAGTCTTCTGATCTCAGAACTACAGTGATTTTACACATCAGTATCTGATGTATCCTATATAAGGGTAATAGCGAAGTCCTAGTATTACAAGTGTCACTTGAGAAAACACCATGGTGTTTTTTTGCCCCTTGTTATTGTTGCCTGCCATTCACAACGCCTAAGCAAAGCAATTTTAAATCTCTCCATGTTCAGTTATTGCTGTACAGTAATCCCTGGGGTTTTTTTAAACACCACAATAAGCTGTACATCACTTTTACTTATGATAAGGGTGACTATGACTGCATGTTGTCGTATAAAAGTAATTACATATGGCACAGCTAGATTTATCATGAGATGGATAATGTGCTGTAGACTGCTTGGGTAGATACTAAGTTACGATCCTGAAGGTCACTTGATCTCAGAAAAGGATTGTGTTCGAATGCCAGGACAATATATTCTGGTTCTAGGATGTGGGGTGAGGGGGAAACAGTGCTCTGAAATAGCAAATTGTTTTCCATTAAGAAGCTCTTCCAGGAGGTTTTTCATAGTGTTTAGCATCCACTGGCACCAATGCTGGTCTGTCTAACAGTGTTTTATTGCCAGAATTGGTGAAGATGTTCCGCTTGATTTCCCATATAATGTGCATATTGAAGGTAGTCTATTCTTTGTAGTCTGTGATACATTCAGGCTGAGGAATTGTGTTGAGTTGCGGGAACTGGTGTTAATCTGAAAATTAAGATCCCTATTTTGTACAAGAAAATCTCCACTGTCTTTTGGTGGTTAACTTGTTTTTAAAAAGTATATTAGTTATGGGAAGAGAATATGCTGATCTTCAAGATCAGGCTTGACAGGGCTCTGAGCAATCTTCTAGTTAGAAATGCCCCTGCTTGTTGTAGGGGGGTTAGACTAGATGAAATTTGGAGCTCTCTTCCAACCCAACACATCCTGTGATTCTATGATTCTCTTCCATAGCTAGAGCTGTAATGTATTTTCCACGAAGAAAGTAGTTCCCTTGGGGCCCTTGCTCCCAGGCATAGTATGTGATGGGATTTGCCAATTGTGAGTTATTTAGTAGATTGAAATGGTGGACTGGCTTGCACTGGTCAACGTGACAGTCAGAGGAAGAGTTTCAGCCACATGTGATTCTGTTTTGTGCTGTGGAGATTAAATTTGTCTATTTGGAAAGGTTTGT
The DNA here is from genome assembly GCA_028565055.1 of Phoeniculus purpureus. Lineage (NCBI taxonomy): Eukaryota > Metazoa > Chordata > Aves > Bucerotiformes > Phoeniculidae > Phoeniculus > Phoeniculus purpureus. The sequence goes on along the minus strand of JAOXOE010000632.1, from coordinate 7,215,520 downwards.
GTAAAGGTAACTATTGGGGGATGAGGTAGACAATAAAATCCTTTATTAAATTTTTAAATGTATATAGTAGCTGTAAAGGAACAACTTGCCTGATCAGAGCAGTGTTATACAAGTTGGTCAGATTTCTAAAGTCCTCATCAGGACAGTAATTGTTTTCTGCAAATAATAATCAAGCCCTAAGCTTTTAATATATATTTTTATGCATGCATGTATCTCCTGTCATAAATTCTCACCTGAGTTTCGGCCCTATATAAGTAGTACTGGCATCATAGACTGTTTTAAAAGGTCTGTACTTTTTTCTATATGTATATTTTTATGGGTGTTTCATGAAGCTTTTATTAAACTAGCACTTGGAGTGGTGTAGAAGCTTTCTACATCGTCTAAAAAATCCACACCAATAGTATCCTATTTAGAAAATGCTTCTTTCAAAAGCAGACAGGCAAATACTTATATATACGAGTGGATCATAAAAATAGGTAAAACTACTGGTCCATGGAATATTTTCACTTTTCTGAGGAAGGGTGAATTTCATGTATTCATCAGTTAAATCTTTGCTCTATGCATACAACAAAAACTTTCTCATTTCCCTTTTACACTTTCTCATTAGCTTTCTCTTATTATCACTTTTAATTTCCCCAATCATTAGATTAATAACAATGTTTCTGGTCTTCAAGATATTTTCATAGATAAATGCAGGCAGGATTGAAGTTCTATGGACAAACTTTGAGCAAGTAAATCAGTCTATTAAAACTAGAAAGTCCAAAATCTCTCTTTGGCTAAACTATTTAGTCAGAAAAAGAGAAGACTTTGCTTTTTAGGAGATCTTGAAGTACATTACTATAATTCCATTTAAACAAATTTCAAACTGGATAGTCTTTTCCCAAGCCCTATATTGAAACAGGGTTTGGAAATGTGAAAATGACCTTTGAAAATGTTGTTTGAGACTTCTATCGATTCAAGCTTTAATAGATTCAACTTGAATTCATTAAAAATTTCAGTGGTGTTAAAACAATTTTCAGGAGGGTAAATGATTTTTGTGGAAAGATTCTTAAAGCTCTCTTGACCTGCTTAAATTGCCAGGTCTGTGGGGCAAATGGTGCTGGCACTGAGTATAGACAGTGAATCTTGTCCATGCCCGAAGGGGTAATGTGATGTAAATAGTAAATGGCTGTATCTGCTTTGATTTTATTACATAGTGTACCTATCAATGGTATTGCATTTCACAGGGTCATTTTGGTTAGAAGAGTTCTTTAATATCATAAAGTCCAACCATTAACCCGGCATTGCCAGGTCATCACTGAATCATGATCCTAGGAGACATGATTTCAAGGAGTATCACTCCTTCTACTATAATTTGGGATATAATGAACTACACAGCCAAGGTTGCAAAACCAGGTTCTGGCAGGAGGGACAAATGCTGTGGATCTGCCTGCTCCTGGATGGCCAATACATGTAGCATGCCTAGGAGGATGGAGCCACATCTCCATGAATATGGGGTTAGATCTACAGCTGCTCTAAAACCCACTGCAGCTTCTGTAAAAGCAGAAGCTGAAAATCTGAGCCCTGGGCTAAGGATAGGCCAGACTGCGTTGCCAGGATGTAGGCAGGAGCGCGGTCAGGTGCTGAGGTCCCTGCCTGCTTCCAACACCACTGTGGATGGGTGCTGCCCACCTGCCTCTGTCTGTTCTGCACCTGTATCTTCTGCTGTCAGGCCTGGAGCACCCAGTAAGTGCCATAATTGCTCTACCCTTCAAAGGTAATTGAATTCAGTGATATAATGAGTGTTTCTGAGGACTGACTCCTCTGACACAGACATGCCTGTCTACTTCTGATTTACTGTTCATTACTGTGCACCAGCTGAAGGATAGATGTGATACTTAACTACTGCAAATGGCACAGGTAGGTCAGTTGTTCTTTGCTGTTCATTGTGCCATCTGAGAAAGGGCTTGCTCTCCAGGCTGGGCTCTGTCACATTTGCCATGATGAAAAACAGAGAGGCACTTTTTTTATTTTTTAAACAGTATCAGATATTTTAAAATAATCTAATCCTGCATTTGGTGGTGCTGAGTTAGTGCTTTCTGATTCTATTTAAAAGCATTTGCCTCTAAGTGCAGTTAAATTTGTCTTTAAAGCTTCATTAACTTACAAAACCCAATTTGTTGAAGACTCAGACCTTCAAAATTTCTTTCCTTTCTTTCCAGACTTTTTGCATAGATATATTCTACAGATAATTTTCATATCCTTTTTCAGTAGGTGGTACAGAGCCAGAAAATACACACACAGCAACACACAGCATCTCTGCTCTGAAGTGTCTTTTAAGGTTTTCATGTACTAATGAACTGAGCTTCTGAGGTAATGAAGAATTATCCTTGTAATCCTACAAGAGCTCTTAGCCTACCCTCTCAGCACTTGTCTGTGGTGGTGTTTAATATTTATGAAAAAGCCTTGTGTGTATTGATTGAGTTTGACTTGAATCATCAGCAGACTTAGGCCAGACATACACCAATGCCAACAATATTGACATTGAAACACCAGGATTCAAGTAACTTGTTTTTAAAACTGAAGTAGAGGTGCACACACATACACGCAGAGACTTTGCACATGGGGTATACCTACCCGGTTTCAAGAATCGCTGTGTGGCTGTGCCCTACTTGCATGTGTTGGCACAGTGTAAAATCCTGAAGATTACTGGTTTGGTAAATTTTAAAATGTAAATACATAAAGCATTTAAAAAAAACCAACCTATCAACAACATAATGAAGCTGTGGTGCTTTGTGCTCCTTGAACTGTCTCTTAAAATTTTCCAGACCCAAATTCAAAGGGTCATTATCTCATGGTCTTACACACGTGTCTTTCTCCTATAGATAAATTAATGCAAATTTCTGGCTATCGAAAGAAACCTTCTCTTGAATGGGAGGAGAACCTAGAACTTATAGTGCAGCATTTGAAAGTTTGGAGGGGTTTTTGTTATTAAATGATGGCTTTTGTAGGTGCGTTCTCACTGGGCAGTGCAAGCAGACATCAGTGCCAGCTCCACCGGAGTCCATTGAGCTGGAGCTGTGCAGAGGGTATTGCTTTCCCATACAAAAGAAACTTGCTGTCAAGTCGCTGTGGAGTTAAACAATGGATGGTGAAGCTTTTAACCCACCATTTTAAATTCTGACTTGATGCCAAGAATACTGTTAAGTATTTGAAAGAAACACTCCACAAATTAGTATAATCACCTTAAACACACACACACAGTATCTTTCTTTTCAGGCAGTGGTCCTAGTAATCAGGGCAGGAGGCTTCTCTTCAGCTGATCAGAAACCATCTTGAATTGTGAATGCGCTCCTCTCTGTGTGTGATGGGAAAGTACCCTTCATCCAGTGCTGCAGGTGAAACTGAGTCCACCTCAAAATCTTGTATCAGTGTCCAGACTTCAGATTGAAATTCCTGCCTGAGTTAGAGTTCTTTCTAAAATGGGGACAAAGCTTCAGGCTTCAGTAGTCATATTCTGTGAAAGAAAATATATTGCTTATCCTGCATGTCTGAAAATATGATTCAATATTTGGATATAGCCCTAATCATAGAGGGTTTAAAATCTGAATAATCTGCTTAAAAATATCATAGCAGGAACAGTTCATCATCTATATTGTCTTGACATACATTACAGTTACATACATGACCAGCTACCACTAACTGCTGTGAAGCAAACAACAAATATCTGAGCAGGAACAGAATCTTCTCTATCCCTACACCACCAGTGAATATTTCTTATTTCTGTTAGGCTGAGAATTATCTGATCAGGGCTGCAAAAATGTGCATTTATTGTTGTCCCTATCCTGGGCTGTCCTCTTTCCAAATCTTTACTGTCAGGGATATCTGATTTGCTGGAAGTTGTTCCTGCTGCCTAGATTTCTTCCTATGCCAGATACCACTGTGTTTTCTCCTAAGCACGGAAACTTCCTACTAGTTAAAATTCACTAATTGTTCCATGTGATAGCAGTAAGTTGTTGTTGTAGTTAGCCTTTGAGCCCTGTTTTTATAACCTGCTCTTAAATTGCCCAGATAACAACATTCTTGATATCTTCTATTGTTTCTTGTTTCTCTTCTTTGAATGAAATTCAATGTTTTCAAGTGTTGAGGTTTATCTGAGTTCACATCCCAAACTGACAGTTTTCCTCCCAGACTTTCCTTTGTTTGCAAGGGCTTTATGGAAATTTCTTTCCATGCCCAAACCAACAGAACTACGTAAGATAGAGGGGGTGTCCAACACTCCCATCCTTAGCTCTGTGTGTGTCAAAAATGTGTCTTCACGGGAGCATGAGTATTTCTCAACATATTTATTTTATCAAATTCAACTGTGCCATTACTTCCAGGCAGAGAAATCATCCCAGCTTTCCCTAAACCCGTATTGAGTTTGTTCCTTATTGTTTGCTCTAGTTATACAAAATAACTGATTGCCTGTCTTCTGTTTTCTCCAGATGTTCCAATATAGATATTTGAATATATTCTCATAATTGTAGTGCATTTTCTCTAACAAGTTATGATTCGCTATCATACAACATTTCCAGAATACTGTTGAAGTACTTAGTATTTATAGTTTTAAATACTTACATGACAATAGAAATGCTTCAAATAACTTACAGAATTCAGCTATTTTAAAATATGTTTGGAATTTCTGGGAAGTGTGTGATCCAAATTGTGGAAACTGGACTAGCAAAGGGAAATGACATGCTTGTGAGCAGAGGCTTTGCATCCATCCCTGCTGCCTCTGAGCTTTGATTTACACAAGAACTGCTTACCTTGACTGCTGCCTTCTACCATACCATGAAGCTCTTGCCCTCCAGCAGAGGCATTGCTCACTTGTTAACTGCCAAATCACTGACATTAGCTGTGCTCCAGGTGAAGGTAAAATGGTAATTTGTTCAGGTTTGTCTTTGCCATAAAAAAAAACCCCAAATCCTTAGGGGATTCACCAGATATTGAAAGGGTTTTGTTTTTCTGCAGATTTGGTCTAGTTTCCAAGGTGGGGTTCATTTGCCAATATATTCATTTTCACGGTGAATGAATTATTGCACAGAGGGGTAATAAATGCTACAGAGCAGGGATGTTGCCCCAGTGGAAATAAGTCCATTGGTTCTTTTGCAATCTGCTGTTAATCCAGATGTCATAATAGACCAGGGAAATGATTTTAAGACCTGTGAGTGCATGAAGGTTAATTCTCTGAATACCAGCTTTTCATTTCTGTCTCTAGAATTCAGAAATGTGAGGGGCTATATCCACACATGTGCTTTTGTGCCCAAGAGGGCCCATGGCACCCTGGAGTGGATCAGAATGGGGGTGGTTAGCAGATCAAGAGAGGTTCTTCTTCCTGTCTACTCTGCACTAGTGAGGCCACATCTGGAGTGTTGTGTCCAGTTCTGGGCCCCTCAGTTCAAGAAGGACATGGAGCTGCTGGAGGGTGTCCACCATAGAGCAACAAGGGTGGTGAAGGAAGTAGAACACCTCCCTTATGAGGAAAGGCTGAGGGAGCTGGGTCTCTTTAGCTTGGAGGAGACTCAGGGGTGACCTCATTATTGTCTATAAATATGTGAAGGGTGGGTGTCAGGAGGATGCAGCCAGGCTCTTCTCAATGTCATCTAGTGATAGGACAAGGAGCAATGAGTGTGAGCTGGAACAGAGGAGGTTTCACATAAATATGGTAAGAAGTTCTTCATGGTGAGGGTGACAGAGCACTAGAAGGGGCTGCCCAGAGGGGTTGTGGAGACCCCTTCTCAGAGTCATTTAAAACCTATCTGGACATATTCCTGTGCAACTTGATCTAGGGGATCCTGCTGTGGTGAGGGGATTGGACTGGACAATCTTTCGAGGTCCCTTCTGTGATTCTGTGACTGTGATTTGCTACTGTCTAGGAAGTTTCAAGAAGGACATCAGGCTTTGGCTAGTTCATTGCCCCAGATTCTTTGTGCAAATGAACAAGGTGCCTGTGGAGGCTGAGGGGCAGCTTATGGCCAGGGCAAAGGAATGCCCCTTCCCTGCACCGATGAGCTACAGGCAGGGATGCTCAGCACTGTTGTGACAGGACTAGCTGGGGCTCCTGCCAAAAGCAGTCAGGCAAAGGCACTTGAAAAGCAGCATCGTTATTTCAGTGACAGGTACAGAGGTAAATTCCCTGTGAGCACAGTGCAACCGGATTGCAAAGAGGAGGAACTGGTCACCTCAGAGAGCCTCAGTGATGCTGCAGATGCTCTTCCCACTCACCAAGGTGGGGCTCCTGGCCTCTAACTGCCAAGCCCCAATACCTGCAGCCCTAAGCCTGCAGAAACAACTCTCCAGACTCTGTTTTTAATTCACTGACTTTCATTTATATTCAAATCAGAGGATAAATGTAGGCAATGTGTGCACTTAGCTGTGGCAAAGCTGCTGTTTCGGAACAGCCCCAGAGAAGGTTTTTGATTTTTCAAATCTGTGGAGAAAGAAATGAAGCCAGAGCTCTGCACTCTGTCATCTTCTCGTTCCTAACATTGGCCTGGTCATGAAAACAGAAAGATTTTCAGAAGTTATTTACTTCCCAAGATGCGAGCGAGGAAAGTAGAGCCATGACTTGTGTTTGTGTGCTGATTCGGTCTCTGTGTCTTGTGGATGGGTCTGCAGAGGTGCTCCTGGGGATTTCAACTTTCATCTTTGATTTGATGGTTTAACCAACTGATGAATATGCATGTGGAAGAGGGGAAAATACCCACTGAGGAACCACAGCCCAAAAGATGTATTGATCTCCCTTAAACCAGGGCGATGCTTGACAGGGCTCTGCAAAGGTCAGGGAGAGCAGCCTCCTCAGTGGCAAGACCTGCAAAGACCCACAGGGTCAGGCTCTGAAATGGAGATGGAAGAATTCTCAACACTGTGAGCAGCTCAGACCCCCTGATAAAGCTAGGTACCCTGATAAAGCACATGGGGTCTCACTTATAACCCTTTGCCCTAAAAATTACCTTGACGTGCTTAAACCCGACAGTGCCCTTTTCAGCCAACACCCCCACACACGGCATTAGGCTGAGGCTTAACTTTGCTCCTCGGTCCCTGCGGCAGATTCGTGCAGGTCCGTGGTTGCCGGGCTCTGCCAACCTCAGAGCACACGGGACTGTCAGAAACCACTTAATCCGCATTGACTTAATGGGAGTTGCGCAGCAAAGTGCTGCTGGGTGCTTTGCAAACCAAGTCTGCGGAGAGGATTCATTACTCCTGCATTGCAATTAATGATAATTTTAAAAAAAGAAAATGTTTTGTATCATGTTTTATGCTGGGTGTCAGAATTAACATCCCATTGAATTATCAAAGCTTCAGCGCAGTGGGTGGTGGAGAGAGTGGCTGGGGGCTTGCAAATAGGTCAGCGAAAAGAGCTGGTTGCTAAATATCTGATGGAAACTTTCCACTGGGGAAGAAAATTTTGCTGATTTGATGGAATGGGAAAAACTCTGGGGAGGATGGTGATACTCTCAAACTTATGAAAAAAGCAGGCATGGAGGCTGCGCTGCCACTCACAACCCGAGCTGTGTCAGCCCTGCTCGTTCCCCAAGGGTCTGTCCTGCTCCGACGCGCATTTCTCACCTTTTAATTGCAAAATGGAACCATAAAAAAAAGGGAAGCATGAACATTCCGGTGGCTCGGTGCCAGCGCAGGTCTGTTCCATGTCCTTGGCATCCCCGGCCGAGAGTCCTTGACGGCAGCAGCTCGGGGCTGCCCGGGGAAGGCTGGGGGCTGCTGCTTAGGGCTGGGGAGCTCTTGCAACTACATTTGGCATCAACAGGGGGAGCGGCGAGTCCTGCTGAAGTTGTCCCCGAGCCTGGGACATCTTATCTGCATCACAAGTCATCGAATTATAGGATGATGGGATCAGAGGATCACAGGCTGGTTTGGGTTTGAAGCTTCAAAGCCCATCTAGTCCAACCCCTGCAGTGAGCAGGGATATTTTCACCTAGAGGAGGCTACTTAGAGCCCAGTCCGACCTGACTTGGAATCCTCCCATCCAGGGATGGGGCTTTCTGCATCTCTCTGAGCAATGTGTTTCACCATCCACATTGTAAATAACCATCTTCCATCATCTTCACCAGGCATCTTCTAGAGCCTTTCTTTAGCTTCTGGCTCAGCCTTCACCCAGCCCTTGCCATGCAGCTTTGGGGCTGGTGATGATTTCCATCAATGTGGGGCTACACCTCTTGGTTTCTACCCCTGCTGCCACCAGGCTCAGGACTGTGAGTACCAGAAACTGTCAAGGGTTTTTGCAGCTCTTTACAACAATTCTTATGATAAATCAGCACTGGGAGAAGGTAGCTGGGCAGCAAGAGTCTCTGTTTTTGCACGTGATTCCCCCCTACAAGGGGTGGCCAGTTCTGGGTCCTGCTAGGATAAGGATGCCCCAAGGACATTTGACCCAGGCAGAATCTTCCCATCTCCCTCCTACTTTGGGCTGACAGCATGGGGCCACCTGAGGAGAGAAATGAAAGGTTATACCATGCTTAGCTGCTCCTCCCAAGTGAAAAAGGAGAATACAGGGTTTGGGAAAGCAAGGGAGCAGATGGAGCAGCCTGTGCTGTGTGGGCAGCATCAGGAACAGCCCTGAGCTGGGAGATGGACACAGCATCCACCCTTTGGCTGCTGAGGCTGTGCAGCTTTTATCTAAAACTAAGGATTTTCTTTGTTCCAGAAAACTCTTTCCTTAACAAGCCTTCATCCACCTCAGCTTTTCCTTCCCCTTCGCACAGACAATAACCCCATGTGAATCTCTGGAGGAAAGACTTGTGCAGCAAACTATCCTCCTTCTGTGCAGGCTGTGTTCCCCCTGAACCAAGGGACTCCTTGGGCCCAGGGTGGGACGAGGGGGGGATGACAGACTGACGACGATTATAAAAAGCAAATCACAGAAGGGTTTGCCTCTGTGGGGGAAATGGCGCGGCAGAGCTGCTGGGGAATAATCAGGATATTATTATGCAGGAATAAAGTCCCATTTATTTCTGAGAAGGGGATGGGTGTGGGGGAAGAGTGGTGAGAATAATTAGCCCACAGCAGCTATGCCTGGCAGTGCTTCCCTTGTAGGCAACCCCTGAATATTGCACTAGAGAAGGACTCGCAGCCCAGACCATGCAGAAGATGAAGGTGAGGCTGTCTAGTCTTGAAGAGACACTTGTCAGCACCTGCTGGCTCCTGCAGGGCCAAGACGCGATGCAAACACCCTCCTGTTAGTGCCATGCACTTATGGACAGGGATGGACAGCTGAGAGCTGCCACATCTCCAGTCCTTTGCATTACCTCACAGTGGGACCTATAGGGCTGACCGCTGCCCATACAGCCCAGTATGGCCCACCCAGTTGCCCCGTACAGCCTGGTCTGCAGCCATGTGCCTTTGTTTGGCCAAGGTCAATGCTGGTGCCTGACCCTATGGGTGGGGGGTGGTCTGGGGGCTCCCACAGTCTCCATTGTCCTTAGGTCTGGTCCCCCGGTTGCATCTGCGCTGGGTGGGGAAGAGCTCCAGCGCCGGAGCTGAGCAGCACAAAGGGAACAGCATCCCCGTAGGCGTGGGGGTGGGCGCGGGGGGATGGAGAGAGGTGTCTGCCGGGGGTTGGGGGGGTCATGCTGGGCGGTGGGGATGGGTGGGTGGTGGTGG
>JAOXOE010000632.1:7187166-7199815 GCA_028565055.1 Phoeniculus purpureus | reverse complement strand
TGAGCTCTGTGGTAAGGGTTGGACTTGATGATCTATTAGGTCCCTTCCAACCCTGGTAATACTGTGATACTGTGAATGTACACTTCTGTGCTCAATTGCTATAATAAGCATAGAGCTGAAGTACCTGGGGTGAATGGTGTCCTATGAGGACAGGATCCAGAAGGCTCTTTGCAGTGGCCTTCCAGTACCTGAATAGGACGTAAAGGAAAAATGGAATGGACTTACCAGGGAACACAATGGTAGAATAAGTGGTAATGGTTTTAAATAGAGACATTTAGGTTGGGTAAAGACGAAGAAAGTCTTTACTGTGACAGTGGTGAGGCTGTGGATGCTCCCTCCCTGAGATGTTCAAGGCCAGGTTGGATGGGGCTTTGAGCATATTGGTCTAGTAGCAGATGTCCCTGACTATGGCAAGGGGTTGGAACAAGATGGCCTTTAAGCTCTCTTCCAATGCAAACATTCAATGATTATATAATCTTAATAAAATGCTCATGTAAGTTATCTAACTACTCATAGTGGTTTAAGATATAGTATAATTATTCATTAGGACAGGTTGGAGGGGGCTGTAGGTAACCTGGCCTAGTGAGAGGTGTCCCTGCCAATGGCGAGGAGGTTGGAACTAGATGATGTCTGAGATCCCTTCCAACCTAAGCCATTCTGTGGTTCTGTGGGAACTGAGCTGGATTCTACAACTAGATTCAGGAATGCACAAGTTGGGATTGAAGGCAGAAAGACAAAGTTGTCCTCACCTGCCAGCCACTGAAGGACAGAGCTTGAGCCTTGTGATCCCCGAGCTTTGTACTGAATATGATGCATATGAGGTGGAACACCTTGTTGGTCAGTGTACGATCACCTCCCTGCAGATGCAGCCTCTCTCTTACTGCACCCTCATTGTGTTGCACTAGATTAACAGTGCTCTTAGTCTCCATAAAAGCAAGTCTAAGCAAGAGCCTTTCTGCACAGAAATCCTTGGTAGTAACTGTAAACATCAAGTGTTATCACTTGTAGAAGCAGACACCGTCTTCACAAATATATCATTAAATTCAGAAAGTGCGGTTAGTTAGCAGAGACTGGGTTGAGAGTTAAATCACTGAACAAAATCTTTTCTATTCTAACTCAAACCAGGACAGTCTCCTCCCAGAAAGTAGCATGATAAGAGTCTGTGTAAAACTGTAGGTGTTCTTTATTGAAGAAACCAAATGAATCTCTCTGTTTAGCTTTTTGCACTTGTTTTGATTTCTTGGCAGAGACTCTCCAAGCTCCTTTTCCTTGAAAGGTGTAATCGTCTTTCATATTCCATACTGGACATTACTGCATTTCTCCTACTTTTTACTACTTTTATCCCACAAACTCTGTAAGGATAGAGATCTCTCATTCTCTGGCAGACTAAATGAGTGTATAACGCTGCTTGTGCAGAGCTGGCTATGGTAAGTAGAGAAATGTCTCAAATGAATCTTTGAGCCAAGGGCAAGGAAAGCAAATTAATTTTCCAAAGAGCAAAAAAATGCAAGCAAGCAGGATTTTTGCCATCTAGTTCTAAAGAAACGGGAAAGGAACCAGGTCAGATTGAAGCAATCAGGAAAGTTTTACATGAGAACTAGCTCTATTGTCTGGAGTAGGAAAATGAAAAGGTGTTTTGCAGATAAGTGGAAAAAATAGCATGAGAACAAGCAATAATTGCCAACCAGAGGAGCTCTATAAAGGCAAAGAAATTATATGCCAGTATCAACCTGTGGTATTGAAGTTGACTCATTCCTGTTAGTCTTATTTTCAGAAGCAATGCTTTCATGCAGAGGACTACCTCATTGCACCCCATGTACTGTAGAAGCAAGAATAGATGGTGGTGAGGTAACCTGCGATAAGAGACTTGATTAGATTCCATGTTTGGCCAGCATGCAGCTCACCTTGACACACAGTCACAGAATCACTGTTTGGAAGGGATGTCTAGAAACAGTGTCAAAAACCTTGCTAAATCCAAGGTAAACAAGGTCTACTTCTCTTTCCTCATCTTTCCAGCTTCTCATGCCATCATAGAAGGCTGTAAGATTGATCAGGTATGAGCTCCTCTTGGTGAATTCATGTTAACTTCTCCCAATGACTTTAACTTCCTGCACATGCTTAGAGAAGATACCCGGCATTAGTTGTTCCATTGCTTTTCTAGTGATGTAGGTGAGGCTGAATGGCCTGTAATTGCCTGCCTCTTGCTCCTTAACCCTTATGAAGATGGGAGTGACATTGCCTTTTTTCCGGTCTTGAGGTTTCTCCTGTTCTCCATACCGTTTCAAAGATCAGAGCTGATGAACGAACACTGTTCGGACGTTTTCACTCAAGGTATTCTCCCTGAACATGGCAATTAATGAAAACCTAGATGTATCAGTTTGGATGAACTTCCCATAAAACTCCAAGTTGTCATGTTAGCTTCAGCTGAACCTCTATGATGGCACAAAGCTTGTCATAGGTTAATTTATTCTGATATTTGACTTGAACAGTACACTGCTAGAGAATCACAGAATATTGAAAGAGACCTTTAAGATCATCAAGACCAACCATTAACATCACACTGCCGGGTCACCAATAAAACATGTCCCTGGCAAGAAGTCCATGTCTCATTTAAATACCTCCAGGGATGGTTGTTCCACCACTACCCTGGTAGCCTGTTCCAATGCCCAATAACCCTTTTAGTGAATAAATTCTTAATATCCACCTACCAGTACTATTCAATCTATTCATTAATGACTTGGATGAGGGATTAGAGTGCACTGTCAACAAGTTTGCTGATGACACAAAGCTGGGAGGAGTGGCCGACACCCCAGCAGACTGTGCTGCTATTCAGCAAGATGTGGACAGGCTGGAGAGCTGGATGGGGAGAAATGGAATGAACTCTAACAAGGACAGTGTAGAGTCTTGCATCTGGGCAAGAACAACCTTAGGTACCAGTATAGGTTGGGGACTGACCTGTTGGAGAGCAGTGTAGGAGAAAGGGACCTGGGGGTCCTGGTGGACAGCAGGATGACCATGAGCCAGCAGCAATGTGCCCTTGTGGCCAAGAAGGCCAATGGCATCCTGGGGTGGATCAGAAAGGGGGTGGTTAGCAGAGGAGAGAGGTTTTCCTACCCCTCTATTCTGCCCTAGTAAGACTGCATCTGGAATATTGTGTCCAGTTCTGGGCTACTAAGTTCAATAAGGACACAGAAATGCTGGAGAGAGTCCAGTGCAGAACCACAAAGACGATGAAGGGAGTAGAACACCTCCCTTATGAGGAAAGGCTGAGGGAGATGGGTCTCTTTAGCTTGGAGAAGAGAAGACTGAGGGGTGACCTCATTAATGTTTATAAATATGAGAAGGTTGGGTGTCAGAAGGATGGAACCAGGCTCTTCTCAATGTCATCCAATGATAGGACAAGGGGCACCTGGAACAAGGTGTCAGCTGACACATAGGAGGTTCCATATAAATATCAGAAGGAACTTGTTCACAGTGAGTGTGACAGAGCACTGGAACAGGTTGCCCAGGGTGGTTGTGGAGTCTCCTTTTCTGGATACATTTAAAACCCACCTGGATATGTTCCTGTGTGACTTGGTCTAGGTGATCCTGCTGTGGCAGGGGGATTGGAAGAGATGATCTTTCGAGGTCCCTTCCAATCCCTAATGTTCTGTGATTCTGTGATACACTGAGTACTGGTAAAGAAGCAATGGAAGGAGGTGATGTGTATATATACCATATGCGTATCAGGACAGTGGTCAATTGTCAAGTGGTCTATTCACAGTGTAGAGAACCAGTGTTTAACAAACTGATCTCAACAGGGTCTCATTTTTCAGTGTGAAACCTGTGTTCATTCATATTCTAACATATATTACAGACCTGTCTGTAATGTGTGTGTGTATATATATATATATGTACATTTTTTATGTAGGTAAATACAAAAATCTCTGTTGTGCAGATTGCTAGGTAACACTAGAGGGTGTGGAAATGCAAGTCAGTCCCTCACATTCTCTCAAATCCAAGTATTACAAATAGACCTTCATTTTCAAAGGCCTCCGTTAAAGGACCTGTTCATGTAACTGCATGGCACTTAATTTTTCTTCCATGGAACAATGAAGGGCTGAGATGACCTTGTAGTTCCAAACAGTCTACAGCAGTGTTCTCAGATCTGACACTTAAATCAATCACTGAATCATTTCCCCTTAGCTGAACTGACTCATTGTCTATTTGCCCACCATGAGAACAAAGAAAAAAACAAGGTCCTTTAATGCCCCTCTTGTATTTTAAAGCTTCTCCTGTGTAAAGTCTATCCTACAAAATATCCTGTTCAAGCATATACCAACTAATCTTCTAGTACAAAAGCTAAATGTAATTTAATTAATTATTCCAGAAACAGCAGGATTAATTAACCTACATCTCGGTAAGCCAGCCCATGATAGATCTGCCTGCAATGCCTGCAGGTCTTCCCCATAAAGCCAGTGCCTCATTTCCTCTCCTTTTCCTAAGATGCCTGTGGTTTTCCCCTCATTACCTGAATTTCTCTCCATACCCTTCCATGTCATCTTCCTGAAATCTTCAACTACTGCAATGCCCCATATTATTCCTTCACACCCTGCAACTGTGAGTCTCCTCTCACCCTCTCCCTGTACTCCCTCTGTATACTTTTACTGTGACAAGACCAGAGTAAATCTATTCGGGATGACTGTCAAACTGTGCTGATCACAGAATCACAGAATCTTTGGAGTTGCAAGGGACCTGGACTTGATCTTAGAGGTCCTTTCCAGCCTCAGTAATTCTGTGACCTTTAGAGATCATCTAGTCTAACCTCCCACTAAAGCAAGATTGTCTATAGTACAAAAATACCTTTCATTTGATAGTGCTTAGTCTGCAGTAAGACTTTTGCTGGTATTTCTTAAGTCTTCTAAAAGATTGTGTCCTCAGCACCAGCAAAGATGCACTCCTGGCCTAATTTTGTTTAGCTGACAAAACAGCTTCCCATCAGCAACAGATTACACTGTAGACAATGGTTCCATAACACTCACCTGGAAGTGCTGGATGTATGGTGTGTAGTCTTCTATGCCGAGCATACTCAGTGACATTGCTCTGCTCATCATGGGCAGTGCAACCCCCTTGAGACAAGCGTGGACAGAAGAGAAATCTAGGAAAAAGTAGTGACACCATCAGGCTCATTACACAGGGAAAAACAGGAGAATTGTGCATGTTTAAAAGCTTTGACTGCAATAATGTGTGAGAAACAGCATAGACTAAATGATTTCCCAAGTAACCTTAATCTGGGATCTGTCTACAATTTACAGTTTTCCCTTGGAAGCACTTTTCAACTCAGTATACCTTAGTTATCCTTCTGTGAATTGCTTATAGTCTTTACCTGCTCCACGTTAAGCGTTGTGAAGTTTTATTAACACTTGAAGATTCTAAAGTAAGAAATTGCCATGTAACTGCAATGTGATCCTTTTATTAATTCTCACAAGCTATTTTGATCCGACTGCTCAGCTGCAGAGAGAGCATCGGGAGATCTCACAGCAGGCAACTGTGGTGCTAATTTTTCCTTTATTGAATTGAGCCCCAAGGAGTTAATGATTGACTGCTAATATATTTATTCCATTAAATGAGGTGAGAAGGATTTTTTTGTCTGATGTCCAACAAAGAAGGAAAATGCCCAAAGCAAAGTGAGCTCCACTGAACGTGTGACCATCTTAAGCACATGGAACTAGATCCCGGGAGCGGGAGAAAGTTGGTAATATTTCAGAGAGTCTGGAACTTTGCAGTGCATTCAGGGCTATATATTCCTTACTGTCAATTCACTGTCTAAGAAAGAAATCTCTCTAAGAATAAGCAATGAAATCTACCCTATTGCTATCAGAGAAGTTTTGCAAAGTCGATGTTTATAAACCTTTCATAAGAAGTTAATTGTGCTCATTAAAATGTTAAAAGCAGTCGTTCTCAATGACTTCCATTTTTGAAAGCAGTTTTATTATCACATTCTGCTCTCTGAATTAATGTGCAGTTTGGTTATTTATTTGGTTTACAGTAAATGTTGGCCAGATTATACAATTTAGTTCATTAAATATTTAGAGATTTTTGAAGTTGTAACCATTTATAAAGTCTGCAGTGTCTGCAATGTCTGTGATACTCTGACGTTAGCCCTCAAAATAACTCCTAACGTTGATATCCCTTTCTGTACTTCAAGATCCCAACATTCCTTGCAGAATTACATTTATATTACTTTTGGGATTTCTTTCATCTGAAATATTTCTGCTTCTAGGCTTGTGAAATTGACATTTTACAGCCATTCACATAGGAGGAACCCAGGCCTGGAAGTAGAGGCATGCCCTTCACAACTTCAGGTAATACGTGGTCAGACACACTTACACAGACTTGATTCAGGCTAGGGTGATAAGCTATTTCATGACTGGAATTACGTTCTGAGTAGATGACGAATTAGACCTTTAAACTGCATATTTACGGCTGTGGAAAATGCTAACAATTGATGCCAAATGCTGACAGTTTCTGGTCCCTTTGAAATAGCGTTCCTAATTAAAAACATCTAGAAAAAATATTGTGTATGTAGTATGACTACAATTTCACCAAAAGCATAAGCTCACTGATATCAGCAGGCTTACATATGTGCCTAAATCCAAACATATGTTGTTTATATGTAAGAAGAGACTGCTGAAATAGATACGTAAAAAGTGAGCAGATCATTTTTGGAACAAATACTAAAAAACTGCTAGTAAACACTTCTGGCTGTTTGTCTATGATTTTATTTTTACTTGGTGGTGGGGGTGTGAGAATGAATAGGGAAGTTTCTTTTTATTCTGCACATCACAGAGAGAATCAGTCCGTCCACATTGTACCCCTATCTTTCCTCTTCCTTCCCCTCAACTTTCTAGAAATCTCTGTACAAAACAGTCCACTCGTTACCTTGCACACTTGTACTCTACTCACCAGGTGAATAAATTCTGAGACCTCAGCTTTTTTTCTCAGAATAACAGAATGGTAGGTGTTGGAATGGACTCCTGCAGATCATCTAATCCAATCCCCGAGCTGAAGCAGGATATAGGTGGATATATTCAAGGGGAAAAATGTGATATCAAACCTATCCAATTCCCTTCTTTCTCAGACTTTGGTAAGTGATTTAGAGGAAAGTGGTAGATGGGGTATATCTTTCATAAAGAATCTGGCATTTTCTAGCATTGCTCTCTCAAAGAGTATTGAAAAAGTGCAGTCCTAACATGATGACTCTAATGGGAATGCACAACTTTTTAAAATACTCTCTCAAATACGCAGGAGTTTTAAGTGGATCTTTGCAGGAACCTGTTCTCTTATGAGTTCCTCTTACCTTGAGCAATGAAAATTTAGACTATAGTTATATCACTTCTGTGTGACATCAAAGTACCAGGATTTGTCTGCAAGAACTATGAGAAACAGAACTGCATTTCAAACCAATCTTGATAAATTGGAGAATGGCTTGGTGTCAGGAAGACTACAATGAGTACATGCAGCCAAACCAGCACTGTTACAAAGCTGCATTTTATATATATATATATATATGTGTATTATAGGAGTTATAATAAATTACAGACTAAGTTATAAGCAAGGAATGGTCTTTTCCCACCTATGAGATTCAGTTTCTATGTGTGAGTGTGATGCTATTGCAAAATGAAAGCTGTAATTGCTATTTCACTGTGATCACATTAAGTGCTTTGTGCTCCAAGAGTTACACTTTAAAGGTGAATTCCTCGTTGTATTAATAAGCTTAGTTTATATCAGTCTTGTTGAGAAGAAGTGTTCTGTGAGCTGTGTTGATCAAACATCATTTTGATCCCTTTTACTTGGTATTAGACTTGATTAAATTCTACAGAAGTCATCATCCTGACAGCAACCCTTTTTCTGCTAACACTCAGGAAAAATAAATCCCTGGATCCCAACTGTGCCTGTAATGAAGGTGAATTGTGTTTAATGACTTAAAGAGTGCCATTTTGTGCCTATAGTTAATGCATTGCAAATTACCCTGCAAATACTCTGTTTCTGAATCAAATTAATTGCATAACAAGTTGTGCTGAGAGACAGTGGATTATCTTTGCTATTTTAGCTCACAAAATCTGGCAGCTTTAAATAGTTTTCTTACAGTCCTACTTACAGCTTTGTCTTACTACCAAATGAACACTTGAATACAGATATGGAATGATGTGAATGTTGACATTGGGTATGTTTAGTGACACTGGACTTTCTTAATAAATTAGTGCATCTGGAAATTACATTAATTAAATTTTATAATCATAACTCTTTAAATTAATAACTGGCCAAATTAAGCTCACCTGTAATTACTGTGGGCTTACATGGAGTTATGCCTGCTTACACCTTGCCTAAATGCAGTTTGCTCTCCAAGTCCTGTATTCAAACCATTTTTAACTGCATCAGAGTCCAGCATCAATCATGGTCATTCACAATCAGGGAACAGCACAAACAAGAGATGTGAAAGGAAAAGGCATGGAAGGGGAAGTCATAAGCCGATAGCTGGAAGGAATGTAGCAACAGAGAAGTTATGCTTCCTAAGCGTTTACTCCCGTGCTTCATCTACCCACTATTTCGTCTGCTTTAGTAATGTGCTTGTGCATTATACTTGTTCTCATGATGCAGTTAGACAATATAAAAATAAATATGTAAAATGAATCAAAATGATGTTGCCTAGATAAGCATGCAATTTTATGGTGAGCTTCAACAAGGCCAGGTGGCAGATGCCACACTTGGGTCACATCTACCCCATACTACACTACAGACTTGGGAAGTGTGGCAAAAAAAAATGGGGGTGTTGGCAGATAGCAAGCTAAGTATGAGCCGGCAGTGTACCCGGGTAGCCAAGAAGGCAAATGGCATCCTGGCTTGTATCAGAAACAGTGTGGCTATCAGTACTAAGGAAGTGACTGTCCCCCTGTACTCAGTACTGGTGAGGCTGCACGTTGCATACTGTGTTCAGTTTTGGGCCACTCAATACAAGAAAGTCATTGAGGTACTGGAATGAGATCTAGAGCAGAAATCTCATGAGCAGCTACTAAGGGAACTGGGGTTGTTTAGTCTAAAGAAAAGGAAGTTAAGGGGACACCTTACCCTTATTGCTGTCTACACCACCTCTGATAGGAAGTTATAGAGAGGTGGTCATTAGTCTTATAAGTAACAAACAATGGAACAAGAGGGAACAGGCTGAAGTTGCACTAGGTGAGTTTTACTTGGGATATTAGGAAAAATTTCTTAACTGAAACAGCTGTCAAGCATTGGAACTGGTAATGCAAGGAAATGGCTGAGTCTCCATCTCTAGAGGTATTTAAATAACCTGTAGGTGTAGTACTTAGGGACATGGTTTAGTGGTGTACTTGGCAGTATTAGGTTTATGGTTGGACTGAATGATCTTAATGATTCTATGATTTGACTATTCTATTCCTAATAACAGGTATAGAATTCCTTTATTTCTCCATTACCCAAAGGACATTTTCCTGAAAGCTTTTACTTTTACTGTCTGAGAAGAAGAACCAAGACTGAAGGCAAAGATAAAAATGTTGATGATTAAATGGACTTCGGTACTTAGCACCTTGGGCTTTAGCCTGTGTAAACAAACATCGAGAGAAGGGAATGAAGAAAAAATCAGAATATACACATCTTGAAGCAGACACCAAAAAGTATGGGGTACTTTGTACTGTACCAGCTCTTGTCTCACTTTTGCCTCAGAAGTCTGGCTCATTTATTCTCATATCAGGACAGTGTTGTAATAGTAAAATTTTCTTTGCCAGTAAACACATGAGTGTCAGTGTAATAAGCAGGATAAAACAGCTCAGGAGGAAACAATTCTCACCTTAAAGCTGCCTGTGCTGTTACATACTGTATGTAAGGCACAGGCCAGACATTGAGTAACATAGAAAAGCCAGAAAGCTGAAAAGCTTCATGTTAAATGAGCATCGTCTATTTCACGTAGTGGAAGGGACAAGCGATTCTGCATTGCTACGTAATTAAGACATATGAATTAGCCACAAGAGGACACAAAAAATATTGCATAAACAAGTTTAATTTTATCATTTTGTAACTTCTAAAGTTCTTGGCCTTACAAACTTGAGGATGCCTTTCTAATGTATGATTTGGTATGGAATTTAACATTTTCAGTGCCTGTGCCCATTTCACGTGTTTCTATTGCTCCCTGAAACTGTTCCAATCCCATCTCAAAACCAGCTGTAGTCATAGACTAAAAAAATCATATTTATATTGTATAAATAAAAGACACAGAATACAAACACAAAGAGGCTGTAACAATGGGGCTGAGCTATGGCAGTAAGTCTTGAGATAAAACAGATTGGCTTACTTTCAAGAGCTTTACATAATGAGGTTCTGATGGGACAATATCTTGTTGCTTAGCCAGATGTTGTGAGTTTGTCTGGCATTTGAGGGAGATGACACAGTTAATTTGCTATTCAGAGCCCTGTAGTGTGAAGCAGGTAGTTGGAATACTTCGGTTATCACAGTCTTGAAGGTAAGGGTTAATCTTAAACAGATATTTGTGCTTTTATTTTAGAAGGGGCAGGCACCAAGGGGGAAAAGGAATTGGGGGTGTGATTAGGGGTGAGCTGGTGCTCTTTTTTAACACAAACAGCAAACTTTACTAAAATGTATACATTTAACTGGAAATCAGTCTGATACAGAAAAAGGTGGAAGCCTGCTAGGGCTCATCAAATTGTTTGTATCAGATGTTGTTTTATTTGGTGCCTTTCCAGTGGGACCAGTATTACACTTGTCTGTGATACTTAATGTGGAATACTTTATGCTGCCGTATGACTTCATTTTTTTAAACGTGACAGAAATAAAGCTCAGTAAACTAGAAGGTGGTAGAAAGTTGAAGTCACTTCAATTCCCAGCTTAAAGCATTGCTTAGCTTTGAACAGTTGCTTGTTGGATGTTTGTTTGCCCCCTGTGAGATGAATGCATTTCAGTGAGAATAGATACAGGCTCTTTCTGCTAGAGGCAAAGGTCTGATGTGTAGGTTTCCACTGCATATTTTTTGTCCTCCATTGAGATTCTTATGTAGAAGCATCACGTGAATTATCAGTGTAGGACAAACCACAAATGTGAAAACTGCAATTTACAGAGGTTTTGGTGTTGCATACAACAGTAAAATGAATCTTGCATGTCGTTAGGATTTCAATTATATTAGTGTCTCTTGTTCATATGTAGCTAAAATTGTCCCTTCTAGACTCATAAAGCTGAAGTGTATTTAGCAATTTATGTTCTTACGGGTTGAGAACTGTGGAACTACCAAACTGGTAACTATAGAGCTGTTTAGTGAGCAGAGGTCTCTATGTCTGTGCTGCTGGGATGCTTGTCACCTTAGTACCTTATGCTGTATGTGTAGGCTTTGTCATAAGGTTTAACACATCCAGTGTGGTTCTCGGTGACTATCAGCATCTATCTGCATGGTCAGGTAAACAAATGATTGCCTATGCACTCTGTGCAAAGGCCTCCATCATGTGATCCAAAAAACTGCCAGTCACATTTAATGCCAATGTAGAATCATAGAGTCATCCCAGCTGGAAAGGACCTCCATGATCAGCAAGTCCAGCCCTCATCCCAACATCTCCCTAACTCTGAGACCATGGCTTCAAGTGCTCTATCTACTCATTTTTTAAACCGCCTGGGACAGTGACTCCATCACTCCCTGTTCCAGTGCCCAGCTACTCTCTCAGTAAAGAACTTCTTCCTAATATCCAATCTAAAGCTCCCCTGATGCAACTTGAGGCCATTTACCCTTGTCCTTTCATTAGTAATTTGGGAGAATAGACCAGCACCAGGCTTGCTACAACCTCCTTTCAGGTAGCTGTGGAGAGCAACTCTCAGCCTCCTCTTCTCTAGAAAAAATAACTCCAGTTCCCTCAGCCACTCTTCATAGGGCCTGTTCTCCAGACTTCTCACCAGCCTCGTTGCCCTTCTCTGGACCTGTTCCAGTACCTCCATGTCCTTCTTATACTGTAGCACCCAAAATTAGACATAGTACTCAAGGTGCTATCTCATGAGTGCAGAGTAGAGGGGCACCATCACCTCCCTACTCCTACTGGTTATACCATTCCTGATGCATGCCAGGATGCCACTGGCCTTCTTAGCTACCTGGGCACACTGCTGGCTCATGTTCAGCTGGCTGTCAACCAACACCCACAGGTCCTTTTCTGCCAGGCAGCTATCTAGCTACTCTTCCTGTAGCTCTGCTGCCGGTTGTTGTGACCAAAATGCATGACCCAGCACTTGGCTTTGTTAAACCTCATCCCATTGCCCTCAGCCCACCGCTGTCCAAATCCCTTTGCAGTCCCTCCCTATCCTCAAGCAGATTGACACTTCCACTTAATTTTGTGTCATCTGCAAATATACTGAGGGTGCATTCGATCACCTCATCTAGGTTAAAGAGGACTGGTTCCAAAACTGAGCCCAGAGGGGCACCAGTTGTGACTGGTAGCCAACTGAATTTAACTCCATACATCACAACTCTATGGGCTTGGCCATCCAGCCAGTTTCTAACGCAACGAAGAGTCCTCCTGTCTATCCCATGAGCCGCCAGCTTCTCCAGCAGAATGCTGTGGGAAACGGTGTCAAATGCCTTACTGAAGTCTAGGTAGACAAC
>JAOXOE010000632.1:7174142-7187098 GCA_028565055.1 Phoeniculus purpureus | reverse complement strand
TTCCAGCTCAGGGGACTGAATACCATGAGGATAACTGGTCTGACTACTAAAGACTGAGGCAAAGAAGGCATTAAGTACCTCAGCCTTTTCCTCATCCTTGATAACAGTGTTCCCCCTCATGTCCAATAAAGGATGGAGACTCTCTCTGGTTATTCTTTTGTTGTTAATATATTTGTAAAAACACTTTTTATTATCTCTTGCAGCAGTGGCCAGGCTGAGTTCTAGCTGAGCTTTTGTCCCCTTGATGTTCTATGGCCTAACTAAATCCCTATTCTCTTCTCGAGTAGCCTGCCCCTTCTTCCAAAGAAAGTGGCAGACTCTCCTTTTTCTCCTAAGTTGCAGCAGAAGCTCCCCATTCAACCAGGCTGGTCATTTTCCCTGCCAGTTTGTTTTATGACACATAGGGACAGCCTGCTCCTATACGTTTAAGAGCTCCTTCTTGAAGGAAATCCTGGAACCCCTTGTCCTTCAGGACTGTACCTCAAGGGACTTTCTCAACCAGTGTTCTAAACAGGTTGAAGTCTGCCCTTCAGAAGTCCATGGTAATAGTTCTGCTGCCCTACCTCCTTTACTTGTCCGAGAATTGAGAGCGCTATCATTTCATGATCACTAAGCCCAAGACAGCCTCGCCTCCAACCACCACATCACTCACTAGACCATCTCTGTTTGTAAACAACAAGTCCAGCAAGGCCCTTCCTCTGGTGGGTTCGCTAACCAGCTGAGTCAGGAAGTTATCTTTCACACATTCCAGGAACCTCCTGGACTGTTTTCTCTCTGCTATATTATATTTCCAGCCAACCCACTGGGCTAAGATCAAGTACAAATAGTAGAAAAACTGGAATTTAGGGTACTTCTTCCACTACATTTTACTGACTGTAGAATCTCTAACTGAATAAAGATTTCCAAAAATATTTTAATTACATGATGAAATTATATATCTTCCTTCTGTGTCTGGGAGCAAGGTTAGTGCCCCATCTTCCCTCTTGTGACGTGAATTTCACTTTCATATTAGCTGTGCCTCAAAAGAAAGTAGGAATTCTGCATGGAACTTGCTTTTAAAAAATAGTAAAAAAACCAGACCAACAAACAACCCCAACAGTTTCCATGAACACACTGTAACGAAAATAGTCTACTACCGCAGATGTGTCATGCATTCAGTTTGTCTTACCTATTGACTTTGTTCAGATGTGAGATGCATTGTCTTCTGTGTCTGAGGAGATTCACTAGTGTGTAGAAACCTGGTATTTCTCAGGTTTTCAATTTCAGTGTCTCAAAGAGGAGGAAACATCACTAAGTATGCAAAACAAAAGACCTTGTGAACATAACTCTAGCTAATGGAGTTTTCTCAGAGCATTAGAAATTAATACCTCTCTTTTTTTAAGAATACACAGAATGTATGTTGAATACAAACTTGAGTCCAGCTCTGTAGTGACTAGTCCTAACTGTTCACACAGTCGGCCTTTTCGTTGCTCCCCTGGTATTAAATGCATATTTCGATCCCTTCCACTCTTGTGTGTTGCTTTTTTTCATGGCTTTTCTGAACAGATTCTGAAATCATTGTTTGCACAGCAATGCTAAACCCTGGTTCAGAAGGCACAAATTAAGGTTTTCTTGCATTTCCTGTTTGTTTGGTAAAGGCAGAGTAAAGTGGTAAATCTTTCTGTGAAAACCAAATAGACACAGAGTTTTCATTGTCATCTTTTGTGTTGGCACAAGACAATACAAAAGGGACAGGCTTCAGAAAATGTTCCTGACTTACAAGGGAAGGGAGAGAATAAGTGAAATAGTGTGCAGATTGGAAATGCTGAGAGGACAGGACAACCCATAGAGAGAAGTTATATGAATGAAAACCTTGAGTGTAAGTCTCTGGAGCAGAAAAAGTAGTACGATTGACTCTATGGATAGCAGGAGTGGAGGATAGTCATATCCTCTAGCTTAAAGCTATATGCTAGAGGAACAATTATTGCTCTTTACTATCATTTTGTGCCTGTCCCTGTGAACTCTAGCACAAAACTGGATTCATTAATATGTAAGAATATAAAAATTGCTAAGAGCTTACAACTATGACAGTGTCAGATACTCTGGTAGAGTTTCTGGCATGCACTTGCTTGTGACAGCTATTGTTTGCTCTGATATATCTTTGCTAGCTACTGTCCTGATGCAATTCTAATGACTACGTAGTCTTTGAGGCAGCTGGTTTCAACATTCCTAAGGAAAACTGTCATTATTTCCAGTAACCATTTACTACAGTTAATAATAGGCACTAGCAGTGAAGCAAGGTTTCTGGCCATACCAGCTTTCATCTAAAACTAATGAATGAAAATATCATCATATAAAGAGATGCAGATGATGGCACAACACCTTCACATTTTGGTCAGAGGGTATAGACTAGGTTATGGAGAAAGGCTTGTTAGCCTGGCGTGAGACTCTTACAAATCAACAGCTTTGTAAAAATTATTATATCTGTAGGAATGCTCTTGTGACCACTGCAGCCACTCCTCTCTAGCTGCATTTCTTAAAGGCTTCCTTGTTTACGTTGTGGACTGCAAAAGCACAGCACGTGAGGAAAATCTTTCATTTCTTAATATTTGCAGTTGAATAAGACTGATAAAAAGCCTTTTGTTCATGACCTTAGGTTCTCCAAGCACAGCCTGGATCTAGAGCTCATTGTGAGCGGAGAGCAGAGGAGACATCCTACAGCAGAAGGGCATAGACCTTGGAAATAACTAGACAGAAGCTGCTCTGTGCATTGGGGTAGTGTAATCTGTCATTCCCAGAGGGAGGAGAAAGACCGATAACTCACTCTGCCATCTTGCCGCCCTAGTCTGGACTCACAGCCAAAGAGATGCAGAAACAAGGAAATCACTAACATTCTCAGAGGAGAGAGTACAGTCTTCAGCTGCTTGTGTGCAGGTGGCATCAAAAATGAGTTCTTGCTTAATCACCCAACCCCGCCAGCTTATGCCAGGCTATGTCCATCAGTGTCAGAAGGCTGACATATGGGCCTACAGGGATGGATACTAGTAACTTTACTGGTGGGAGGATTCAGCATGGGACCAGAGAGGCTTGCTGAGTAAGTGCGAGTGGTTTTCTTTCAGAGCTTAATTAAAGTAAATTGAAGAATTACAAGAGGGGAGAGAAACAAGTGCTAACAAAGAGAAACAAGTTGAAGGTGCATTATGTCCCTAGCCCCTTTCCACTAATGGATTTGAATCCTTAATGAAAACAATATCGCTCAAGAGAAGATTGATTAGGAGTGGAGAATGTGCAGCTCAGCATAAAGGGGTCACCTGGCCTGCAAAATACCTTCTTGTTGCCACAGTGGAGAGGGCAATTGCAATTGGAAGAGCAAAGCAAGAGCAAATACTGGAAGTCACTGTCAAATGCTAACCGAAGACTGTCATCATGGTGAAGAGCAGAATGTAAGAGCTGATTCTAAATAAAATGGAAAAGGACTGTGTATCCAAGCATGCTGGGAGTCTGGTGAGGGAACTTGAGAACCAGATCTGAGACAGCTGTTGGTGACCAACTTTTTCAAAGTGGTCTAATTCAAAACCAGAAATCTAGCAGCACCCTGAATACTAAAAGACTTGAAATCCAGGACAGAATTTCTTGATGTGTCATCTTGTTTTTCAGCCCACACGTATCAAAGAGTAGCAGAAGAAAAGCAGGAAGACATTTGTTGGCTCCTCACACAGCTACAGAGGATGAGCTACTGGTTAAATAGTGGCTGCTGTGCTGAGACTGAAACTGGAAGATACTATCTTATAAAAGTGCTTGCAATAGGAACGGCAGCTTTTAAAAGGACCTTTCCATGCACACGCAGAGAAGAAAGTAATGCAGATGTATGAGAACAAGTCTACTTTTGTGGAGCGTGCAAGTCCTTTTAAGGATTTCTAGCCTTGTGAGCTGACTTGAATACATGTTGCAAACAAAACCAGTTCCTGGGATTCTGTGTCTTTCCTCTGGCCACCTATGACTTTCCATTCAGCTGACTGGTTTTTTTCCTTATACAGATGATGGTGGCTCAGCTCTCAGGAGAAAGAGCTGATACTTATTGTCATTTTAGCAGTGAACACAGATGCTCTGAATTTTAATAGGTAAGTCTTTTGCATCTGCAAGTAACATATGGCTAGCACAGAGCTGTAACTTCCACAATCTCTTCCTGCTCACATGTCCATCAGGTAGCTGTGGAATGTAAACCTGCCACTTCAGCAAAGGCATTTAAGGCAGGCAAGCTGCAGGAAGATATCCTGTGTAAATACGGTGTAATTAATGACAAGTATCCTAATGTGTGCTTAATATAATCTTTGTGACATTGCGTTTGAGTACAGTAATATCTTCTAATGCTCTACTGTAAGTAGATGAAGTGTTTCCAAGGTGGTGCAATTGATAACACATATGTAGACTTTATGTTATCAGGTAAAGTCTTCAGTCACGTGGAAAAGCTCATCTAAGCCTGCAGCTTCTCCAGAAAGGAAGCCCCATGACTAGGTAGTGCATTTTGTCTACAGCAACGTAGCAAGTTCACAGCCTCAGAGGGAGCTGAAAATAATACACCTGAAAACGTTCTTTACATGGTCTTAACACTCAGACACCTACCTGTGTGGGTCTGCCCTCCAACAAAGTGGCAGGTTTTCAAGCATGATTTGTGAGCTCTCTGCTATTGCATAGAAGCAGACACTGAATTTTCTTAGTGTCATGGAACAGGAGATCACAACATCCTATGCAGCTGACAGCAATGCCTTGGATATTTGAAAAGAATCTGCCTGCTGCCTTAAGCAGCCTGTGTACAGCTCTGACTCCAAGTCACAGGAGATGTAGGCATGGGCGTGATGATTGCTGTTTGGAAGATGGAGCAAGGGGTTCTTCCTTCAAGTTTGAGCAGTTGCAGTAAGTGTTTCTTACGACATATATTAAAAATTGCAAATGGGAGGCTTGTCTAGGTAAGCAAAATACTCATGAATGTAATCAATGTATACACAGGCATAATAACACATGGTTATAGCTAGTGTGTATCTCTCTCAGCTATATGTGATCTGAAGCATAAAGAAGGTAAGTGAATTGTAAAAGGCCATTCTGCAGATCAGTCAGGGAGCGAAAAATGCAGAGGCTTTAAAACCCGATGATCAATCAGGAGAAAATCATTACTCTGAGAACTTTTTCAGAGAGGGGAGGGAGTTGGTTTTTATTAATTTGTGGTGGTTTTGTTCTAATTTGCAACGATAGGCTGTGTCTTTCAAAGACATGATGATACCCTCTTTTCCCACCTTCCCTCCCACGATCATTTACGCTATGGAACAAGTTTTTGTAATGTCAGACTTGAATAATTTCTGAACGACTGTCAAACAAAATGTATCAAAACAAAACACTTATAAAACGTGGGGAGAAATGAAATATTCTTATGCTATTTGTGGCAGAGGGAGGAAAGTTATTACTGTCGTTCACACTGAGTAAATATTTACTTGGAGGGAAAAAAAATAGCCTTTCCATTTCAGTGAAAGAACAGTTCTACATAGTGATTCTTTCTGACAGAGTATTTCAAGCAGTCCAACTGACCAGGCAAATGCCAAAACATAGTTTTAAAATACAAGTAAATAGGATGCTGCATGTTGGTAATCTAATTCTCAAGAAACCACCTTTCGAAGTGTTGCATTTACTGCTGGTGCCTGACAATGTGTCGCTGCATTTCCCCGCAGTAGCACTGCAGGGACATGCTGTCTTGTGATGTGGGTTCTCTCAGTCCTTGCACAGTGTAGTAATATTAAACACACTGTTGCCCAGGTATGAATATGACCTTTTCTGAACTGGAACTAGATGACACGTTTTTTGCAGTTAATGTTCTTCTGAACATTTTTTTTTTAAACTGCATTGCTTGACACCCTCTATATTTTTTTACCATGCTTTGGTTTCCTGGAAACTAGGCAGTAGGAGCATCATGTAGTAGGAGTACTGAAAAGCAAACTGTAATTTCTAGAATACTGGAAAAAAACCCTACAGAGCTGTCAAATGTGACCTGTAGCATAGTTAAACCAATGACCACACCTATAAGCAAGAGAGATGAAAATAGAATCAAAGTTTTTGCTCTCCTAAACCAGTTAGAAATCCAAATATAACTGTATTGAGTGAAATTATGAATCATAGAATCGTTAGGGATTGGAAGGGACCTTAAAATTTCATCTAGTCCAATCCCCCTGCCGCAGCAGGATCACCTAGATCAAGTCACACAGGAACATATCCAGGTGGATTTTTAATGTCTCCAGAGAAGAAGACTCCACAACCCCCCTGGGCAGCCTGTTCCAATGCTCCGCAACCCTCACTGTGAAGAAGTTCCTTCTCATATTGATGTGGAACCCCCTATGTTCCAGCTTACGCCCATTGCCCCTTGTCCTATCACCAGAAGACATTTAGAAGAACCTGGCTCCATCCTCCTGACACCTATCCCTCACATATTTATAGACATTAATGAGGTCACCCCTCAGCCTTCTCCAAGCTCAAGAGACCCAGCTCCCTCAGCCTTTCCTCATCATCTTCATGGCTCTATGCTGGACACCCTCCAGCATGAGACCTAACTCTGGCCTTCTGGATTCTCTGGAAAAAGCTGCATTAATCAAATGAGCACAAAATGAAATTCAGACTTGGGCAAGAGCAATAGAGTATCTGATAGCCCTACTTGTACTTGACATAATGGCACAGTTTGCCCAACAAAGAAGCCTTAAAGTGCAAGCACACAGAGTCAATATCACTTGAACAGAAGTGAGCATATTTTTTTTCCCAATATGTTGTTTAGTGCCATGTGGCTGTCTACAGACTGTGACATGCATTTTGAGAAGGGGAAGATGAACCTGATAATGGGGTGTGCCTTCCAAAGGTAAGAGGCAGCAGACAGCTGATGAGAGGAGGGTCTACTTCCATGTATTCCTTTAGAATAATAGGATCTTAGAATGTACATATGTATATAGCAGACTGATCAGAGCCCCTTCAAGCCTGACCTTGAATGTCTTCAGGGATGGGGCCTCCACCACCTCTCTAGGCAGCCTGTTCCAGTGATTCACCACCCTCAGATTAAAGAACTTTCTCCTAATGTCCAGCCTAGATCTACCCTTTTCTAGTGTAAAACCATGATCCCTTATCTTATCATTACATGCCCTTGTGAACAGTTCTTCCTCAGCCTTTTGATAGGTCCCTTTCAGATACTGGAATGCTGCTAGCAGGTCCTCCAGACTCTCCTTCTCTTCAGGCTGAACAACGCCAACTCTCTCAACCTGTCTTCATAAAGAGAGGTGCTTCAGCCCTCTGAGCATTTTCATGGCCTACTCTGGACATGCTCCAACAGTTCCTTGTCCCTCTTGTATTGGGGGCTCCAGAACTAGATGCAATACTCTGGGTAAAGTCTCACCAAGGAAGAGTACAGGGGTAAAATCACCTCTCTTGACCTGCTGGCCACACTTCTTTGATGCAGCCTAGGATGTGGTTGGCCTTCTGGGCTGCAATTACATATTGGTGGCTCATGTCCATCCTTTCTTCCACTAGTACCCCCAGTCTGGAGGAAAATGCACTACACCTCTTGAACATACATAGAAATCTGGAGTCACTCCATCCTGCATTGCTTACTCTAGCAGTACCAATGAGCTCCAGAAGGGATTTTGCTGTCTGAGGAGCTATGGCTTTGCTGCTGTTCCCAATCATATATTTTTATACTCCCTCCATGAAGCAATCAAATGTTAGTCTGGCCTATGTAACTCCTGAAAAATACTGAAGATTAATGTATAGGTGTAACCAGTTACTTCTTTACAAGATGTGTTTCAAATCCAGTGGCTTGGGGTTTTTTTTTTTTGCCTCTGGAAGTCTGGAAATACCTGTTGTCCGGTGTGTCATCTTTTCCCTTTGCGTCACACACACCCATCCCCCAAAGTTAAATGCTGCTTCATCCTTTGTATGTGAACTGAATTAGGATCCTTATGAGAATAAGCTGTGTCTGTAAACAGGATGAATCTAGACTTGTAGTTGACATAAATCACCGCTGCTCTCTTTGCTTTGGTGAAGCTGTGCTGATTTGCTGTTGCTGAGTTTCCACCTTAATGTCTCTTCAGAACGCAAACAGCAGTGAGCTCATCAGTTAGGAGTGGCAGACTTTCAAGAATAAAAAAGCTACTGTTCTTCACACATAGAGATTGACAGGTTGGAAAAGGCAGACCTTACTGGCAGGGGATCTCCCACATGGTTTTTCTTTCTTTCACAAAGATGAATAGAAATTCTGCTTTGTAGTACTGCTGCTGTGCAAAATTTTAAAAGATTAATACAACGTTTGGGCAAAATTGTGTTTGTGTTCATCTCATTTTCAGGCACTAGAGCAAAATAACATGATACTAGTCAGACATAGGGAAAACACAAGTTATTAAGCAGACCCACCCATTGCACTTTCCATTTGAAATAATGGCAGCTAGTTAGCACAAGCTGCTTGCATCCAAAAATAAAAACTACATGAGAGCCTTTGCCTTCTTTGGACACCAAGCAGAGTACTTATCAGCTTGGTTGTCTTCTGCTGTGTTGTGACACCTTCTTCTTGAAAGGTTGGATCCTGCCTGTGGAACCAGTGCTGGTTACAGTCTGGAGAATGTGCAGCATTATACAGGAACGGTCTCCCCAAAACCTGAGTTGCCATTTCAGGTTCAAGCAATTAGGCCAGACAGAGCTCATCACCTGAGCCCACCTGTTAAATGGGAAGGGAAAGAGTCTCTGTGCATGTGGGGGTTGTATCTCTTACGTGGCTCCGTTTCTTGA
Organism: Phoeniculus purpureus; assembly: GCA_028565055.1. Classification (NCBI taxonomy): domain Eukaryota; kingdom Metazoa; phylum Chordata; class Aves; order Bucerotiformes; family Phoeniculidae; genus Phoeniculus; species Phoeniculus purpureus. The sequence goes on along the minus strand of JAOXOE010000632.1, from coordinate 7,178,314 downwards.
TCAAAACTAAAACCAGTACATTCTGCCCCATATGGCTGCTCTTGTGTTCTTAGCTTTTGTGTTCACTCTCTCAGCCAGTTTTATGCAACAGAACAATCCCTCTTCGTCCTTTTCCCTTCCCTGGGGTCATATTTGTGGCTATTGCTTTCTCCACGCCTGTTTTCTGTGTCATGAAAACATCCAGGGAAGCACCAATTCAATTGCAAAAATTTAAAATTTTAAGGCTTTCTGGAAATGGCCTTGCTATAGCATCTGTTTTCTTGTGTGAGCATCTCCTTTATTTCTAATCCTTTGACTTACTGAAGGATCTCGTTTTCTACTCCTGCTTAGAAAGTGCAGAGATAGTCTTCTTTCTTTAATGTTCTCTAAAGGTGAAAGTAAATCAGAGCTGTTTCTTCTGTTGTGTTTGTCAAGGCTGTGTTTGCCCATCACATAGCTCATTAGAGCTACGGCAGGCTATGAAGAATGTCAGTATCATTAGGATCTAATGATGACTGCTATGAAAATGTAACCAAACTAATGGTTAGTACATTACTCTCCTTGTTCCTTGGCTGGCTGCCACAGCACCAGCACTCAGCTGAAGCAGTGGAGGGAGAAAATATGGCAGAAACCTAATCAAGTTTTCATTCGTTCATGTTGCAGCTTGAGTTTTCTGCCAGTGTTGTGCTCTGAACTAGTTCACTGTGAGGTTAAGAGCAGTGCAAGTTTTGGCTCAAGCCAAAATGACAGAAGTATATGCCAAGGATGGGGAGCGGGGTGAGACACATCGTTAGTCTGGCTTGGCTGCATGTCAGCACACTGCGCTGCCCCACTGCTACCCCAGGCCATGGCAGCAACTCCAATGATCCCCAGAGCCGAAGCCATACAGCCTCTCCAAGAAAGGCCAGCAGGAGCATGGCAGCTCAGACATCCACTTTCACAGCCCATGACCACACTGCTCTTTGAAATTTCTTGTAATTCATACACACACGAGCCTGGAGACTGGCCCCAGGTCCTGCGGCTGTGCTTCAACAATACATAGTACTAATGAGGAATCTTTTGTGCCAATAGGAAAGTGTTTTCTTCCTAACTCATGGGGTTTAAGGGAGTTCCACCCTGCAGGGAGTTCCTGTTTCACTGGGTGTGGTAAGGTTGCTAGCAGAAGTGCAGGCATGCCTGGCTCTGGTGTGAGACCACAACATTTCCTGCAAGCAAGTATACAAATACACCCAAGGTAAATACAGTGGAAAGGCAGTTTGTGAGTCACAATGTGTGGTGCTTTTGAACTAAATCACTTGGTAATTTCTGGCAGATGGAGGAAAGACGAGTGGACAAAACAAGCCAATGGAAGAATATGCCTTTGCTTTCCACTAACCCATTTCTCCCTCATCATCTGCCAATTGTAAACTTTAATTTTCAATAGAAAAATAAATCTAGCTAGATTGTGCATACAGAGTCTTGTTTTTAATATGAATTTTAGTCAAAGGAAAACATTGCCATATTACAGTCATGTTTTGAGCAGAAGCATTTGGAGTAGAGGCAAGGGATGAAACACATGCAGAGTTGTCATGGGTTCAAACCAAACAGAAACAAGAACAAAAGGCAGCCAGGCCTCGAGCTTTGGTCTCAGATAGAATTTACCAGGCAATTGAGCAGCTTAGGAAAACAAAATAGGTTTATTAAATCTATAACTATGTACAGAAATAAGAAAAAGCCCAAGCAAGTTAAAACACACAAACCAGAAACTTTCATCATAGTGCCATTGCATACACTTCTGAGAAAAATGAGCAAAGAATTATGCAAGCAGTCTTGGTCTTTCTGCTGGGGTCCCTGGGGCCAGGGGCACACACAAAAGCACACACTTAACAGCACAAGGGGAAAGCCCACCCCTTGCCAACTCAGCTCCCCCATTTTTCCTGAGCAATCTGCCAAAGATTTAAGAGTTACTAGTCCTTTCATCTCAATTCTCCCACTTACTCAAAATTTCCCAAATTTTCTCAGTAGCAAAGTGACAAGCAGTTTCTCCCCCTGCTGCTCAACCAGTCAAGGTAGTGATGGTCACACAGCTGGCCACATGTTGAGCACACAATGGTAGCAGCCACATGGCCTTGTCCAGCGGGGACCTTCCTCCTCCTCTTCTGGGCTTTGGGCTCTCCTTCTTTAAAGTCATCTCACCGTCCAGTGTCTCCGGGCTTGTTTGCTTGATTCAGAGAGGAATCAGCATTAGTGATTTCCTCACAACATAAGTTGAGGAAGGGCTTTCCATCAGCATGGCACTGTGCCACATGCCTTGTCTCAGCACAGCTCAGTTTGGCATGGCAGCAGTGAGGTGCAAGATGCTGCCACTATCCTATACCATCACCACCATCAGTGCAGCTTTCCAGCCTGGCTGGAGATATAGGCAGCCAGGGGCTGGGGGACGTGGCACTGCCACTGCCTCCAACCCTCCCCCACTTGGAATCTGGGTGAGTTGGGGATAAGGATAGCTCTCCCCAGCAACTCCAAGAGAGGAAGAAAAGGCACAGGGAAAAAAGGGAATGGGCTCAGCCCCTGAGCCGTCTTTTATTGGTGTGCAGGGCACCTGGGAACAGCCCCTGGCATCCCCCTCTAAACCAAGCACACAAACAAGCCCCGACACCTAAAACCCCACCAGGGTTTCAGCCCTTGGGCACTCATGGCCCTTGCAGCTTGGTGAAGGCTGTGTCTGTGCAAGTGACCATTAAGAAAACAGTAGCCTAGGCTGATAGCTCTTTAATTACTCAGCCTGTCTGAGCAGCTCTCTGGGGTGAGGAGTTTCTTTCTGACTTCTTTAGGGTTTAAAATGTAACACACATTTTTGGGAAGAGGAAAAGGAAGGTGATACCCAGAACCTATTTTCTTAACCTGGCACAAGAGTAGAAGGGGTTTATTCTGCTGTTGAAGCCCACTGTGCCCTACCTCCCAAATATGAGGATGAATGGACAGCTACCTATAGCAGATTGCTTTAGGGAATGCTCTCCTAGTGGATTAGCAATGCTAGCCCTTAAATTAGGCATTTTTTCACATTTTACTGCTAAGCTGGCCCTCCTTAGACTTGAGAAATCTCATGCAGGCCGATGAAGTTGGAACCAGTATAAGATAAATATTTTCCTTCTCTTATACAAACAGATCTAGAACTGATACAAATTGAGATATCCATCACATGCTGCATGTCATGGTACTGACAGCTCCACTGGAGCTGTTGCTGCTGTGTGGCACCCAGATCCACCCCATTGGCACAAATACCATACACTCTGTAGAAATGAGCTTCTCAGAGCCACGCACACCTCTGGCTTTCCCGTTTCTTGGAGAGAAGGCTGTTTCCTGGGCCGTGTATTTGTCTCAGCACAACAATTCTGAAAGTGCTTCACTATTGCAGTGCTTGAAATAGATGACACTATGAAAAGTGTCACTGATGCCAGAAACAACTGGTGAAGGCATGAACAAATCCATGTCATGCAAGGGAGATGCTTACAGGGGTTAAATGGATTGGGTTCTGAAAAAGGAAAAGAATGGGATGCACCTGTGAGTGCTAAGGGAGACAGTGGAAGTCATTGATAGGCTGCTCTCCATCATCTTTCCGAAGTCCTGTGGATCAGGAGAGGTGCCTAGGGACTGGAGGATAGAAAATGTCACTCCAAATTTCAAAAAGGGTAAGAAGGAGGACCCAGGTATCTATGAACCAGTAAGCCTCACCTCCATCTCAGGAAAGGTGATGGAACAACTTGTCCTTGAGGCTGTCTCCAGGCACGTCAAGGACGGGAGGGTCATTAGGGACAGTCAGCATGCTTTCACCAAGGGGAAGTCATGCTTGACCAACCTGATAGTCTTTTATGAGGGCATAACCAGGTGGAGGGATGATGGCAGAGCGGTGGATGTGGTCTATCATGACTTCAGTAAGGCATTTGACATGGTCTCATACAGCATCCTCACAGACAAACTGAGGCAGTGTGGTCTGGACGATTGGGTAGTGAGGTGGATCGTGAACAGGCTGCAGGACAGAAGCCAGAGAGTAGTGGTCAATGGGACAGAGTCTAGTTGGAGGCCTGTATGTGGTGGAGTGCCCCAGGGGTCAGTGCTGGGACCAGTCCTGTTCAGTCTATTCATTGATGACTTGGATGAGGGATTAGGGTGCACTGTCAGCAAGTTTGCTGATGACACAAAGCTGGGTGGTG
>JAOXOE010000632.1:7150092-7174042 GCA_028565055.1 Phoeniculus purpureus | reverse complement strand
CTTGAGCTCTGTGGTAACAGGTTGGACTTGATGATCTATGAGGTCTCTTCCAACCTTGGTAATTCTGTGATTCTGTAAATCTCTTCTGGTACAACTTGAGGCTGTTTCCCTCCATACCATCACTTGTTAGTTGTGAGAAGAGACTGACACCCACTTTGCTACACCCTCTTTTCAGATAATTTATTTAAAGTATACACTTCCCACTTTCCTGACCATACAGCAGTATTCCACATGTTACACTAAATTAGCAGATTAGCAGAAGCTTGAAGTCAGATCTGAACTAATTAAGTGCAGCCAACAACTGCGATAAAAACCCTGTCTCCTAAATCAGCCCCGGCTGAGAAGCCCAAGTGCACTAAAGCTGTTGTACAACCACACAGCAGGAGAAGCTCCTGCCTCAGAAATCTTGCAGTCAAAACAGATGACATACTGTGGAGCACAGTACTGCTGCTCTCTGATAGAAAGGCTGAATCTAACTGCCACACTCCCTAGCTCAAGGTCAGAGAAGGACTGTGACAAATCTGGAAACCAAACCAAGATCTTCCGAGTCCCAGCCTACTGCCCAAACCCAAAGAAGTTCTTTCAAACTATACAGAACATCGTTATTTCTTCTTATGCTACTCCAGCAGCTTTTTGTGTGACTTTCCATCTCTGACACAGACATCCTCTATGCTATGCTGGCAGCGCGATGTCTATTAAAGTACACCATATACATCTAAACTGTTTGTAAGCAGTTTTCAAAGGGAGAACTTTTGGTAACAACAACCTGCACTGGCAGTCTTGTGTATTTTTTCTCTCTTTTTTTCTTCCACTTTTCTGTATTTTTGTTTTCTTTCTACAATGTCAGTGTAGAGACAAAATCTTTGGGACATATGAAAAAAGGGAAAGTTAGAAATCCACAGAAATAGTATGCAGTTGTGGGTAGATGTTACTGTATGATGCTATCACATTCCAGTCATGTGAGCTGTCCTACATTGTCTCTGTAATTGCCACCAGCTCATAATCACCTGACTGGACACAGATTTCTAACTCCTCCTGCTTTTTCCCAATGCTGCGTGCATTGGTGTGCAGGCATTTCAGGGAGTGAGCTGAGTGCTCTGATTTCACCCTAGGATGGTGGGAGGCTTCTTGTTCTGCATCAAGACCGGAGTGCTGCCCCACCGGTGCCCACCCATCAATAATCCCATCCACTTCAAATCTAGTTTAAAGCACTCTGAATGAGCCCTACCAATTCCTTCCCCAGAACCCTTTTTCCTTCTGAGAGAAACTTTTCCCATGTGTAACTGTCAGGTCTGGTGTCTTATAAAACCAGCCATTATGAAAGAACCCAAAGCCCTGCCTGCAGCACCAGTCTTGTAGCCAGGCATTTATGGCCTGAATCGTTCTATTCCAGCCCATGTCCTCACCCCAAATTGGACGTAATGAGGAGAATATGTTTTGTACCCTTTCACCAGACATCCTAAGGCCTTGAAGTCTTTCTTCATTCCTCTCAGAGTACAGAATACAGCTGGCTGGAAGACAGGAATACACCTGTCTGGAAGATCAGCAGTGGGTAATAGTCAGTTGATCTCACCAGGTTAGGGAGTGTCCTAGTGATATCCCTGATTCAGGCTCCAGGTAGACTGCAGACTTCCCTATGATGAAGGTCAACTCTGTATATTGGGCCCTTGGTTCCCTTCAGGAGTGAGTCGCCAATAAGGAGTACCCTTCTCTTCTTCTTAGTGGAAAAAGTTGTCATTTTACTGGAAGACCTATCCAATTTATCTCATAGCGATAAGACCTCTGGAATAGGTTGCCCATCATCTATATCCCTATTCAAGTGATTGTCTTCCAGGTGGAGCTTGTATCTCTGGCACCTGGCGAGGTGAGGCAGGCAAGGGGAGTACTTGCCTTCTGCCATGACCTTGCACTTGCCTCCACTCACCCCTTTTACTTGGGCTTCTTTCTTCCATCTGAGGGGTGCAGGATACAAGGGCCCCTTGATTCTAGCTATTATTTGGCTGTTGCCCAGACTGCAGAGCCTGACTCCACCAGTTTATCTCCATTTCAACCTCCCTGATGCTCCTGAGCCTTTCTACTTCAGTGTGTAGCCTTTCAGACTCATCTTGCAGCTGTGCCGCTCATTTGAGCAGATCTCGAAGTAATTCTGACTTTTTACCCTCATTTACCTTGTGTGGGTTTTTGGCTTTGTGAAGGCAAGACGACTTATCTTTAGAAATTTTTGTTTCTTTATCTAAAACAAAAGTTTTCTAAAAATCGTAAGAAAAAACATATTGGTCTACAAATAAACCTAAAGACTTAAAAAGAATTTTTTGCTACCGCTAATGTACCATTAATCTGATCTGTCATGAGATATTTAGGTATTTTGGGATGTGTTTAATTTACTGGAGGAAATAGTCCCTTTAAAACTGAGCCAGTGTACGTGTAAAACGCTGATCATCCATCTCCAAATTACAGCTGCTAAAAACGTAATTGTAAGCTATTTTTAAATGCTTGTCTGTATGTTCTCACTTTTCACTTTAAATTCCTGCACTTTGACTTGTTCTGACCAGTGACACTGAAACCAAATACAGAAGGAGTCAGAACTCTTCACAGCTATTCCAACTCAGAATCCATCAAGCCTCATGTTTTTTGGGTGTGGTTTATTTTCTGTGTGTACCTAGAAGGCAAAGATATTCATCACAAGAACCAACCACACAGACTGAGTTTTCAATGTTATTTACAACAGTGTAAATCAAAGTATCTTCACTAAGGCTAAGAGAGTTTCTCTGGCTTTACACTCATCAGTGTAACAAGTATAAGACATGAATTAGTGCCAGTTAGGACACTTCTTGATTGTTTTTCCACTGACAACACAGTGCAAGTTTCTTCACTTGTAATTTTTCATGCATCTTCAGTGAAGTGCATATTACATTTTTATCAGAATTAACATTTTCCATGGGAAAAAAATTGAATTTCATCTTTTTACAAATAATTCCATCTACCTAAAAGCTATTTCCCTCAGGAAAATTGTTCTGACAGAAGTGTTCTGACCTGCTCTAAGGCAAGCTCATAGTCACGCAAATAAGACAGTTCTCAGTGGATGTTCAGGAAAGAGCAAGTAAGTCGGTAAGCGCACCTGCATCCCCATGGGGTTACACGCGGGGTTCCTGGTGTAGAAAACAGGAAGGACAAGACAGCAGCTGAAGTCGTATGAGAACTGTGAGAGTGATTGTGGTTTAATTCGATAGTGCACACAGTTTGGTTCCTAGGAAAATAAAACCATACCAAATTTTGCTTCAGATGAAATAAACCTGTATTGCTTTACTGTTAATGAAAGCTTCCTGAACACCCCTTACACTGGCTGCTGTGATATCTGTCTCCTTTTTAAGTGGAAAACTAAAATGTTTAATGTTAGAAAATGTTGAACCATGTAGCTGTAACTGTTCATTGGACTAAACAAATTTGAACTGAATTCTGTAGACCCAGAAGTGCCTCTGCAGTAAATAAGCTGATTGCATGAGAAAAATCAGAACCTGAGGAAGACTCAGAAACCTCAACTCAGGATCAGGCTTGCTCTGTGACTGAGGATAAGACCTCCCTATGTCTGGCACAGGTGACTTCCCAGGTTCCCAGAAAAGCCATATTATGAAGATCTGAACCACAGTGATTCTGTATCTACTCTGTAATTACATCATTGGGTCAATACAGGAAGGACCGGCTGAATTAAGTTAATTGCACAAACGCAAACAAAGAGCAAGACCCAAGCCTGGTGCAGGGCTTTCTTCAGTGAAAGCAGTGCACCTAAAGTTTTTCCATTTTCCTCTTTTTCTTTCCCCCAAAACACAGTATTTCCCACACGGTATTAATTCCCCTTATTTTTAAGCATCATGTCCTATTCCTCTCCTATTTTCCAGGTGCAAGGAACACCACTATGCAGTTTTTTATCCTCCTCTCTTTTGTATCCCTGCTTTGTGCATTGCCAGGGACACGGGCCAGGAAGTGTTCCTGCCAAAGGGCCACTGACCATGGATGAAGATGGATGAGCTCTGCTCTCACTCTGCCCAGCCACCTGTGAATTCTCACAGATCAAGGGAAACAGCCAGAACCCCTGAATTTCAGGCACTGATCCTCTCCCCTCCCTCCTTTCCTCTCTCTCCCTCATCCTGCCCTGCATTGCCTGAAGGGCTCACTTGGCTAGCTGAAGACATCGCCTTGCTGTGCAGAGGCAGGAGGACAGAGCAGGGGGTGAAGGCTGGTTTGGAGTTACAGTGCGGGTTTTCTGTGAAAGACATTCACTAAAATAAAAGTAAATAAATAAAATCAAGTGGCCGTAGGTGCTGTTAGAGACATTCCACAGAAGCTGAATGCATCTGTTTTTTCTCACCTGTAAAGTGAATCAATACAGCTTTCAGCGGTTTCTCTGATGCTTGGATTTCTTACCTCACACCACTGTTAACCCAGCCACATGGTTACCTGGTCACGGCTAACTTTTACTGATGGGCTTCTCTTAAAATTATGTACAAAACACTGGGGGAGCTCAGGTTTTTCCATGTATCGTTTTCCATCCTACACTCACTGGCCGTGACTTGTATGTCTGCCCCTCTCCCCCATACACACACAACACTGCCTAGCTGATAACTGCCTAAACAACAGCTACGTATCTTCCTTCCGAGGCCAAAGTTAGTGAGGCTGTTTACTTGCAACTCTGTCTGTCAAAGGTGCTTTAAAAAAAATTCGTCTCCTGAGTCCTGGGGCAGGCATATTTGAGTGTAAACCTGTCACTAGTGCTAAAAACAAAGATCTCCTCCACACAGATAAACCCACGCTTTGGGGACTGCCCCATTTTTCTAGATCCTGACTAACCTTGGATTTGAGCTATTCAGAGCACCAAGTATCGCGGACGGTGTAAAAAGCACTCAGAAATGCTTATGCGTCATCAAAGTATATCGATGCACAAGTTACACGCTCAGAAAAACCCGCAGCCCATCAGTCCAGCCAGTGGTGCAGTAGCACCCTGAATCCCCTTACCACTTCAGTGTCTCACATAAACACATTAGCTGCTTGTTCCAGGCACAACCCTCAGCCTACAAATTCGAACAGCTTTTTCCAGCATCATCACACTTTTTATACTGACTTATTTTTACCATGTATTGCTGTCTCCCTAATTTTGCATTTTGAAGTGCTTTTATATGCCTGCTGACCTGTTGCATATATCTAGGAGCTCATTATTTGCCTCTGATTAGCAGAGAAGATTTGAGTGTTGTGGTGGAGGTAAAAATGTGAAGGGACCAGATGACGATACTCCTGCCCACTATGTGTCTCAGTTTGCTTACTTTGCTCGAAGCACTGAAGTGAATGGGGTGGCTTGTGGTGCATATTCTTTCAATCTGCCAAGATTCAAATATGTAGTCGTCCAACATATGGCAATGGCCCAGAATGAGAGACACAGAAATTACTCATTATTCTTCTTTCAGCATGAAAGACTCCTTCTATGAACTCAGCTTAATAACTCTGCATTGAAGAGTTGAATGATTTCACCAAGAAAAGTGAGAGGCAGTCAAATTTGCCTGGAGAAGATGAGGGTGGTGCTATCCCTTACACCCCTGCAGTGAGGTATGCCTGAACACTGCACAGGGGAAAAAGATGCAACGTTACCCAAGTGATTTGAGCTGGCTGCTCTTTGACCCTCACCAGTAACAGCAAATACATTCTTTCGCTAGAGAAAACTGCAGCCAAGTGTTGGGCTATGATAGAAGAAAAAAGTCATCCGAAAAAGGACCCCTATGGGCTGCCATTGGCCTTAGTCTCCGCAATGCTTTTTTGCAAATACTTATTTGCTTGAAGGCATGACTGACTTCTCTCAGTCCCCTGACAAAGGGACAAGAATGGTAGTGTCCTCTCAAGGGAAGTAAAAGGCTTTAAAGTAACCTACCCTATCCAATGAACAGTGTTCAGGTTAGCGCTGCTGCTGTAATGAGGGTGGTAGTAGTTACAACATCCTCTGACCAGCCCCTTCACTGCATTGCACACTGCCGCTGTTCAGTACCTGGAGATGGAAGGAAAGCCACACAGAGAAGCACAGCTGCTTTTCACTGCACTTAGTAGCACATCTCTTTATTCTTCAGGCCTTATGAATATTAATGTGTTAAACACAACAGAGCAGCAAAAGGAAACAGCTCTAGCTGTGATGATTACTCGCATATAAAAATCATGCGGAAGAGGAAGCAGCAGCATATGACCGACCCAAGTTGGTCCTGTTGGTTGCAGTGCTATCGTTTAGCTAGTTTCTCCATCGTTGGCTATTGCTTCATTGCGCTTGGTCATAAACAAAATCTATCTAAAGCTAATGACCATGGTGCCCACCCTAATTATGCATTTGGAATATTAATAAAAATACTTTGTCGTGTGACTACTTTTTAACTAGCTGTTTTATTACTTAGATCAGGATTATGAAAGACAAGATGCATTCATAAAATATTATCCTTGATTACATGAGCGCTGCATACTATGGGGAGTACTTCTGTAGCACTTGAAATTAATTTGTTGTTATTCATTCCAGTTGTCTGTGATGTGAACCTTTAGCCATAAATTTGTACCACCATCCAACACACCATTAAAATGAAGTGGTGTATAATAAAACATAAGAGTAAGATTCTCTTCCCAGTTAACAACACAAGAAAAGTGAGATAACGTAGTCACCCTGTAACTATGCATTCATTAAAATATGTCTGGGGCAGGGGGAGACTTTTAAGTCTGCATTTCTATTGCATTCTGACTCAATGTTTTTCTTTACCAGATTGTTTCAATTCATATCCTATCTCCAGCAAAAGGCTTTGTCTGAAGCCACTATGAAGTCACTAGTTAAGATTGCCAGAGGATTTTTGTTGGACCAGAACTTTTCAGTAGCGGAAATAGTTCCTGACCACTGAATCACAGTTTGAAAGTAACCTCCAAAAGTAGCTGGTGCATAACCAGCACAATCTTATCTTTCATCCAGAAGGCTGCGGAAAGATGATCTGAGGAGGGCTGGTAGTCTGTTCAGCCCCTGTCTTTGCTCACAAACATGGGGCCTTGTGCAGCCAGTACGGCATCTGCTTCTGCCCGAGTCTTTCAGTGATTGCCATGGCTGCCACATCGCCACCTCACAGGCATATGCTTACACTTGTGATGCTGTCAAAAAATGCTTTTAAAGCCCATTCCAGTAGAAAGCTTGCTTAGATTCCTTGCCACGAAATGTTAATTACTGTGATGCAGTCTTATTTTTATTATGGCCCAATAACTATCCATTACACCGTTTGGAAAAACACCCACTGAAAACCAACAAAAGTAAACCAATACAGTGTAAAGTACACAATATCGAACGAAAAGCTTGGCTTTATACACGAGCATCCCAAATGAAATGTCATTGTTGACTCAGGCAGTTTGTCTATTCTAAAGTCATCAGGCTACCAACTATCATTACGGAAACGACTGGAAACAGCTACCCAGATACACAGCAAAATAATGTAATGACTAGCCCCCAAGTTTTAAGTTAATATGATGATGCAAACGCATTCATCTCTCTGCCTTGCATCACCTATGCCCCTGACAGTCCACGAGATCCTTTTTCAATCAGGATGGACTTTACCTTTTATTTATAGCTGTAATTAGAAAAACTCTGGCACTAATGGAGATTGCTCCATTGGTGGAATGTGTCACCACAGAGTAAATTCCACAGCAATTTCTTCATGTTAAGAGGTCAAAGAGTAAAACAAATCAATTGCTTCTTCCTTGGATAACCTGTTTATTCTTCAGAATGTGGTGTTTTACTGAAACACTGATGTTAAAGCTTTCTGTTACTGCCACAACTGTGCTAGGTTTTGCAAAGCCTGGAAAGCCAGCTCATGGTTCCTAATCTCGTGGTTCCTATGCTCCTCCACAGCAACACTCAGGCTGTTTAAACTCCAGCTCCTGCTCCCTGCCATTGAGGGGACAGAAGCTCTGGGACATGTCCAGCAATGATCCAACCCAGTAGCCTCCACCAGGTAAGTGCTCCCTCAGCCCACTGTGAAACATCTCCAGGAACTGCAGTGGGAAACACTTTGCTTTTTAGAGCACAAGCTCCTGACTCCATCGTCATGACACACTGCCATGGCTTACACATTTCTGAGTACTACTACAATTTTTAAGAGTTAACTGGAAAGGAAAGAAACAGGGTGCCTTTAATCCTGTGTGTGGACAGATTACTGTTTCATTTTTACAGACAGAACTGTTGTAGGTTTGCATTTGACGTGGTTTTGGGGGTTTTTTAAATTAATTGATAGACGGTCTTTTGAAACGTGTGACATGATCCAGATATGACAAGTTTTTCAAAGCCATTAGACACCTCTGCTAGCTCATGGCATGGGCTGGGAAGACACATGTCACTGAGATAAAAATCCATCAACTACACTGATTAAATAAGGGTAGAGAATTCACTCGAAATTGCTAAAACCTCCTGCTTTGCTACAGCGGTGCTAGGAATCAGTGAACAAAATTTAAAGAAGTTGGTGTTAAATCAAAGTTTTGAAGACTTGAATATTTTGTTTAAATTGTCTTTAAAAACACCAAAGTGTGGCAAAATGTTACTGAGGTACCAGAAAATTTTGCAATCTATTGCCTGTACGTGGCATCTCTGTTTGCACCAGTGTTTGCCTCTGCAGCAGGAGCAGTGATGTAACCACCATTTTCTTACCACGATGAATGAGTCTGCTTCTCTCTACCGTAAAACTTTACATTGGTCCAGCTTGCTTTCTGTGTGCAGTGCTATATGTTTTTTTGAAGTTGTATTTTGTGTGGTAAAACATAACTGCTCCTGACCGACTTCCTTATGCCCGCTCCAACTAAGCTAAGACAAGCCGTACAGGAACAGGATGATTGTTTATATTACATAGCACTTACAGAGTCTCAGAATATGGATCTTAAGTGTATTATTAACTTCAGTCACATCAGTAAGTCCCACTGAGGTAAAAAGGCTGTGCTTTAGGGCACTGATGACTATCAGCTAAGAAAACAAAAAGCTGAGATACTTCCTTCTTTCACAAGGGTAATTGATTACTTCTGGAATAAGTAATCTCTCAGAAACTATTATTTGATTGGTATTTGAGTTGTGTAGGAATAAGATTTATGTTATCAGTCTGCAGAATTGATGTATTTCAATAACACTGTAGTATTTTCAAATAGAAACAGATACTCTGTTGGACATCCTGCAACAGAAAATCAGCAGTAGGTGAGCCATAAGTAGACCTTCCCTCTAAGAGGCCTTCACTGTGATAGCTGTAGGGGAATTAGGCTGGACTAACAAGCAGACATTAGGATCACGAAGTTTGCATGACACGTATCAAATGCCCACTATTTGTGAATCAGATACATTAGGTGCTTTGTACGACGCTTGCTGATCACCCTCCTGAAGTGCTGAGAATTAAAGGTGAGACATGGATGAATCCCACAAAGCTGAAACGACCAAGGCTGGCCCAGAAAGGGCAAGACTGGGCTGACCTCTGTGTTTGCCACCAAGAAGAACCTTTAGCTCCACCACTGCCTGTAACCCAGTAGGAGCTGAACAGTGGGGACACATGCCATACCAGACCACGATAGGAGGGACAGCTCCCTCTGTTGTAAGAGAGCCATTCAGGAGGGAAGACCAGACTCATGAGAAAGTCTTGAGAGTCCTTAAAAGCCCTGAGTGGCTGCACTGGGTTTTGAGTGACACCTGGTGCTCTTTTCAGTGTAAAGGCAGGGCCAGCTTGCAGTAAGGGTTGGCAGTCTGTCTGTGGGTGGATGCACCTTGCAGAATTTCCCCATTGTTGGAAGGGCCCCTGACTACCTCCTCATAGCCTCACCTCCATCTCAGGAAAAGTGATGGAACAACTTGTCCTTGGTGCTGTCTCTAGGCACAGCAAGGACCAGAGGGTCATTAGGCACAGCCAGCATGGCTTCACCAAAGGGAAGTCACGCTTGACCAACCTGACAGCCTTTTGTGAGTGTTGCATTTAGAAAATTATCAAAATTTTCAGATTTATAGATTTATGCTTTCATGAGGAAAAAGGTGCATTTTGCTTTAAAAGAATCCTCCCAGTGACGACCTGTCCTGAGAGAGGTGGGCACTAGGTGGCACCATAAAAGAGGGCTTATGACCCAGCTCTAGTGTTTTTCTCCTCTGGGGGCTTTGCCCCAGCACACTGGCATGGGGCTCCATCTTCCTCCCACCACTTCCAGGTGGGGATGTGGAGATGGGAGAGAGGGGACGCGGCAGCTTGCTGCAGCCCCGCTGCCCTCCCAGAGGCAGGGGGTGGACGGTGGCTGCTCTCCACCCCGGGTTCCTGTTCTGCCGAGAAAGCAAGCCCCGGGCCGGCCCCAGCTTTGACCTGGCCCGATCCCAGCTCTGACCCAGCCCAGCTGGCACCGCAGACCAGAGACGCAAGAACTTTGTTTCAATTCCCCCCCACGCCCTCCCCAATGGGGCAACCATCCAGCGACCCATGGTGAGCTGAAGAATACTCCCCTTTCCCCTGTAGCTGAGGTGGGAGGAGAGTGAGAGAGACAGGAGGGGAATGGAACTCTCTTGGCCACATTTGCTGCATTGGAGAGGCCCCTGCTGATGTCAGCCATATGGTCGGTCACCATCTTGAGCTCCACATGTGGCCAGGGTCATGCGGCCGGTCGCTGCCACCTCTGAGCCATTGTTCAGCTGGAAGAGAGACTGTCATTTCTGCCACTGAGAAAAGCTGAGGATACTTGAGTATTGGGGAGAGAAGGAGCCTCGGGAGAAGTATCTGAGAATTCCTTCGTCCTTAGCTGAACTGTCTCTGTTCTGAAGAAAGCAGAAGGACTCGAGAATCCTTAGACCTTGGGCAAGGAAGAGAGGCTGGATTCATTGTGAAAGCACGTCTCCTGCACTCAGGAATGCAGTTTCAAGTTCTGAGGAATCAGGCCTGTCTGATCAGTGTTTTGCTGGGGAAGCTACACTGAAGAATTGAAGAGTTCGCTGGTCTGGAACAACCGAGAGTTCAGCGCCTGCAGGCAAGATTATGTGATACATAAGGGGCCTGGAGGGTCTCCCTGAATGAGTAGAATTAAGAGTGGTTGTACCCCTCTGTACTTGATTTGCATGCTTTTCCCAGGTCTCTAATGTAAATAACCAAGGACCAAAACAGTAGTAATCTCTCATTGTATTTTTCTCAGAATAGGTGATGGCATTTGTGACAGAGTTTCTAGTTTATGTGAACTAATTTTCTTAACTTGTTCTTTCTTCTGTCTGAATATAGTTATAGAGTTAATGAACCCTTTTCCATTTTCCCTAAGCTATCCATTGTCCGGCAAATTCTATCCAAGATCTCATCGAGACCTGACTGCTTCTTTTTTCCATGCTTTTGTTTTTTTTAATTGTGGTCTTGAACCCACCACAATGAGGGCATAACCAGGTGGACAGATGATGGCAAAGCAGCGGATGTTGTCTATCTTGACTTCAGTAAAACATTTGACACAGTCTCCCACAGCATCCTCACAGCCAAACTGAAGCAGTGTGGTCTGGACAGTAGGTGGATCGTGAACTGGCTGCAGGATAGAAGCCAGAGAGTGGTGGTCAATGGGACAGAGTCTAGTTGGAGGCCTGTATCTAGTGGAGTCCCCCACAGTTCTGCATGGGGACCAGTCCTAATCAATCTATTCATTAATGACTTGGATTGGAGAGCACTGTCAGCAAGTTAGCTGATGACACAAAGGTTGGAGGTGTGGCCAACACCCCAGCAGGCTGTGCTGCTATTCAGTGAGATCTGGACAGGCTGGAGAGCTGGGCAGGGAGAAATTTATTGAAGTGTAACAAGGGTAAGTGTAGAGTCTTGCATCTGGGCAAGAACAACCCCAGGTACACGTATAGGTTGGGGATGGACCTGTTGGAGAGCAGTGTAGGAGAAAGGGACCTGAGGGTCCTGATGGACAGCAGTGTGCCCTTGTGGCCAGTGGCATCCTGGGGTGGATCAGAAGGGGGATGGTAAGCAGGTCAAGAGAGGTTCTCCTCCCCCTCTACTCTGCCCTAGTGAGACCACATCTGGAGAGTTGTGTACAGTTCTGGGCCCCTCTGTTCAAGAAGGACACAGAAATGCTGGAGAGAGTCCAGTGCAGAGCCACAAAGATGATGAAGGGAGTGGAACATCTTCCTTATGAGGAAAGGCTGGGGAGCTGGGTCTCTTTAGCTTGGAGAAAAGGAGACTGAGGGATGATCTCACTAATGTTTATAAATATGTGAAGGGTGTGTGTCAGGAGGATGGAGCAAGACTCTTCTCAGTGTCTTCTAATTATAGGACAAAAGGCAGTGGGTATAAGCTAGAACATAGGAGGTTCCACGTCAATGTGAGAAGGAACTTCTTTACGGTGAGGGTGAGAGAGCACTGGAATGGGCTGCCCAGGGAGGTTGTGGAGTCTCCTTCTCTGGAGACATTTAAATATACATTCCCATGTGACTTGATCTAGGTGATCCTGCTGTGGCAGGAGGATTAAACTAGATGATCTTTCGAGGTCCCTTCCAACCCCTAATGTTATGTGATTCTGTGATCTCTCACAATTGGAGCTCCCAGTAAGAGTGTGACAGGGTGAACTGGACAGATGAGAAATTGGGTTATGTGTTTCTTAGGTATTCTCCTTGGTGGTCTCCACATGGCCATGGCAGAACATGGGCTGTGGCTGATTTCCTTATCATTGAATTTTTGCTTCAGTTTGCTTTCTGTTGTGCCTGCAGCGAGGGGGTGTACAGTTTAATTTGTCACCTCTGTTGCTGGCTGTGCTGTTTCATGTTTGCATCTTTTAGAGACAGACAATAAAATCTACCTGCATTTTCTGCTCAGTGCTTCATCCCTTTTCTTATGTTACGTAATTGGCAAAACACCTCTACAGGAACTGTACTGTTTTCCATCTGAACTTGAAGTAGGCTGCCTTTCAGTTATTAGCTTAGCATGTATTTGCACTGCATTTCTGCATGGACAAACCACGTAGAAATAAAATGGAAAATCCTCTGAAAACAATGTAAGATGTCGCCTACCCCAAAGAGCTTACTATTTATCTCAACCTGATAGCAAAGGTAAGAGGCAGGGATGAAGCAATGTTTTTGCTCTTATTCACAAGTTTATGTAAAATGAAGAGGTGAAAATTAGTGCTACAAATGTCGTAAACACATAAGTACATTCAAGGTTCTTTTGGAATAGAAGATGCTTTCAAAGACTTAAGCATTTTACGGGTCCTCTTGTTCAGCCAACATAGCGTAGCACTTGCAAATGTGTAAGAGGGATTTTTCCAGTGATACTCCTTTGTTTTAATGCGTGTCACAACACAGAGGAAAGTGTCAGATGCAAGTAAGCCCTACGGTTTTGATAGTCCAGTCTGGCAGTTCTGGTTTGCTATAAGTGGAAGCTGATGAACAATAGTTTAAAAATAGAAAATGAAAAGTGCCCAATGCTGAGGTAAGCCAGCCACTTCATACAACCAGTTGTTTCAGTACTTATTTTCAATGTAGTTGGGTTTAAATTAATGATGACAGTTTAAAGGTAACACTTTCACCTATTTAGCTTGCATCTGAAGCCAACTTCCTTCTGTCCAGTTTTATTTTGTTACAGTATTTGCAGTTAGGTTCCTAAAAGTCCTTGGATTGTCCCCACGTTATTTTGTCATCGACGGTCATCTGCCCTTTCAAGGGAACGCTAAATCTATTACTGCTGCAGTATGGAAACAAAATGCCTTCTAATTGATCACTAATACTTCTGGAGTGTAAGGATGATGGGAATCGCTAGATCCAGCCCATTTCATCCAGCTGCTGGGTCTGCTCTTCATATGTATGGACAGTTGCAGCTTCAGAAGTAAATGCTGTAGTTGTCTGAAATTTAGGTGATGGGGAGAGGGAAGAGAAGTCTTAATTTTGCAGACAGAATACAGCCTAAAACAAGGAGTTTTCTGATCCTGTGAGATGCTACTGTGCACAGTTCCAACAGCCTTTCTAAACTGGTAGAGTCCCTGTTTATTTTAAATAACTTAACACTTGCTCTAGATAAAAAAAAAAAAAATCATCTGATCTAGGAATTTTGGCTTCATTAACATGGGGATTACTTAAACTCCTTGTAAGTATCAGCTGAAACCTTCTTTCTAGGCTTCACTACTTTTCTTTTCTAAATGTGGTCAGCAGATACCAGGTGCAATCTCCTGTAGAATTTTCTGAGTCATTTTCAGCTAACATAATAAACAACATACAGACGTATCATGCAAAACTGTTGGAAGGAGAGGCATGACAATGACACAACTTGCAGCAATTTGGTACTTACATGTGTCCAGATCTGAAAACAAAAAGAAATCAGTTGGAAAAAAGCCCCTATCTCTGTCTTCTCTCCTTCAAAAGTACCCAAACCATCAAGTTTATTTTGAATGTCTTCCTTCTTCACTATGAAGATATTTAACTTGAGTTTCAAGTAAGAAAATAAACATTTGAAGAATGTAATTACATGTTTTCTTCCAAGTAAGTCTGCAGAACCTACTTCACTGAACCTTGCACAAATACACAACTAACTTTGACTCACAAGATGCTGCGTATTTTTTATGTTCCGCTGTGACAAAAGTCTCTTCTTCACCTCAAAAAACTACCCAGCTGTATTTCTTGTCTCTCTCTAAGATGTTAACAATCAGACACTAGCACCGTGTTTTCAGTTTTACCTCTGTTGGAGTCATTACTTAAATATAGGTGTTTCTATTGCTGGTAGTAGCTACAATGGTCTAGACTTAAATTACAGCTCCAGAAATGAGACTAGGATTGCAAAAGCAGCGATCAGTTGAATTCACATCTGCATTTGCACTTTCTTCTGGTATTATACTCTCGTTTAGTAACCAGAGTATTTCTTGGCATTACACCCCAGTTTAGATTAGTGGGATGGAGATGAGGACAGCCTCAAAAGTCTGGGTTTCATATAGCACAGCTGGATATTTTGAGGGAAAGCAAAATAAATTCTTCAGGTTCAAATTAGGGCATATTTAATCTTTGGGAGCAGTAACAAAAAAAAATGCTTGTGTGCTTTTAAAAATAAATATAATGGAAGCACATGAGCCCACACCAGCCAGTCCTGCCAAACCACAGCTACAGCTGTGCCCAGTTGATGTGTTTTGTCCTGGGAGAGCTGTCAGGATTGTGGCTGTGCATGTTGCTTGTATGCAGAACCCCTGCCAAGCCATACCCAGAAAGCTGCAGCAACAAAACTACTGTGAAAAAGACTTAAGGTTTAAACTGGGAAAGGAAAAATCTCCTGTTTAAAAAAAAAAAGGTATATATCCTTGGTCTGGTCCACCGCTAGCACAAATGTGGGTTCATCAGCAGGCCTCTCCCACACAGGCAAGGCACTGGAAGCCGTCTGTGCCACCATTCTGAATTTTGGCCATTTATACAAGTAAAGGATTGCTGAAATTTTTTGACTCTTGGCTTTGTCTGAGCCTGAGACCTGCCAGGGGCAGAGCTTGAGCAGACCTTGCCCATCTCACAACTCCAAGGGGAGGGATGGTCTGAGGGCACCCACTTTATGAGGTAGCTGCCTACTGCTGCACCTGAGTGCAGTGAAGTCCCCAGGGAGTCAGCATGACAAAAGGAAAAACAGTGCTTAGGGCTTTTCTCATAATGAAGCACAAACTGTTGGGATGGAGTGGACATTTTACACAACGCAGTTACGCGCACTTAAGTTACAACTGATTTTTAAGTCTTGGCTTTTATTGCACTAAGCCACACCTGAACACCAAAGGAGTTGTGCCTCAGCCTGCCTGTGGAAAGGAGCTGTGCCCTGGAGAGGGGAGACGGGGGCTGCGTAGACCAGCTGCCAAATTCTCTCAGCAGGACCACTCTAACATCCCAATTCAAGCTGGCACCAGGCAGGGGAGCAGCCACAGTTTTGACATGACTCAGCTGAGAAGCTGAGGTCTGAGTCACAAGTGTCGAGGTCTAGGGCACCTGAACTGAAGTGAGAGGACTGAGGGCAAGACTGTGTCCTAGTTATCCTAGAGTTAGGGACAGTCATGGACTGCTCCAGGTCCCACCACATTGGATATGCCTGAGCAAGCAGCTCAGGCTGTGTGCTGCTGGCAAGGGGCCAACAGCCCATGGCTTGAGCTGCTTCCTAGTGATTTGTGTGTGGAAATCCTGTTGGATGGATCTAGACACCTTCACAGAAATCACCTTGACCTTCAAGTACTGCTAGCTACATAAGCACAAACAACAGCAGAAGGGATTTATACACAGGGAGGTGCAGGCTGTGTAAGTTGAAATACTTCCCCAGATAAACCCCTTTCTCAAAGACAGACCCATGTGCAAGCCGAGATCTACCCCATCTAAGAAAAACCATAACACAAGCTGGGCAGTAAGAGCAAAACAGGATGTGAATTTTTCTTTCTCAAACACGGTTGCAGCAAAAAACGCTGTGGATTTATTCAGCTGTAGAAGAACTGCCACACAGCAGGTGCCTTGGAGAGACAGAGAAGGAACAGAAGAAAAGTGAAAAAAGCTGATGAGAGCAAGCAGCCAGGGAGAAACCTCTGGAAGGTTCATGCATGAAGGGGACTGCATTCATGCTTTATGTCACTGCAGAACATTAAACAAGCACTTATAAAGGTAATTAGCGCCTTCTCATTGGATCAGAAACCAAAGGTATAATTTACCAGAAGTCAGTGAACAATGTAAGGGATCTAATTTAATCATACTGTGTAGCTTGGACAGGGGGAGAATTCCGGTGCCTGTCTTGGCTGTATGACTGTATTTACAGCAAAGCCATTTTTGTTCTCCCAAAAGGACCCCACCACCATGTCACTCCATCACCAGAACACCCCTGGTGCCAACAGCGAAGTGATACAGGATATTTGTGCTATTAGAATTTTGCTGCATAGTTTCTATTATTTCACAGTAAAAGCAGAGTGATTGTGATATACAGGAGAAAATGGTCCTGTCTAGAAGAAGTGACAATTTGTAGCCAAGGTTAGTCACTACAGTTCAAATATTCTCTTTTCACAGCCTCTGTACTACAGGTTGACAAGCTCAGACTGCTCCCAAGTTCAGGAAGATGAGGAGGAAATGGAGGTTTTGTTTCAGGGTATTGTAGATGAAAGGTGAACTTTCGGTACTCGTATTTCAGCTTAGACTTTGGACTGTCCAGTCTCACCTTAAGGATTTGGGGTTGGGTGATTCAGCTTGCCTCTAGTTTTATATCAAATTAGTTGTTCAAAAGACCAACAAAAGAAAAAAAAATACTATTACATGTTTATGTGCCATCCATATGAACAACTAAACTTCAGTTTTGGTATTTCTCGAGCTATAGCTACAGCACAAGGAATATTGTTTTTATTGGGAATTCTTAAATAAAAATATCACCTGTATGTGAGGACAACTGTAAAATCAAAACGTTAGCTGACTAACAAAGATGCTGTACAGCAAAGCGTGTTCAATCCTGGTAAGGATTAAACTTTGGACACTGAACATCACTGCTTTTCCAAGACTTCTTTATTTTTATCTTTGCTGAATCTTAGTGTGTTTCCATGGCATCTTGGAAAACCTGAAAGTGCTAGCTATGGTAGCCAAAGCCCTGGAGTAAAATGGCTAATCATACTGTCCACATTTTTTTAAACACAGGCATCATCTCTCCAAAGGGTTTCACAGTTATACCTGAGAAAGGAGGCAACAGGGCTGTTTGCAGCCATATGTTGTTCCTCTGCTAGTGAACATGATGCAGCCAGCTGAAGATACATTTGGAGATGATGTGACCTCTGCTAAGCATGCCAAGAGTAAAATTTCTGCTGACTCCTGTATTATTACAGAATCACAGAATCACAGAACATTAGGGATTGGAAGGGACCTTGAAAGATCATCCAGTCCAATCCCCCTGCCACAGCAGGATCACCTAGATCCAGTCACACAGGAACACAACCAGGCGGGTTTTAAATGTCTCCAGAGAAGGAGACTCCACAACTCCCCTGAAAAAAAAGCCTACAGCACCCAGTATTCCCACCCAAGTACTAACCGGGCCCAACCCTGTTTAGCTTCCGAGATCAGACGCTATCGGGCGTTCTCATGGTGGTATGGCCATATAGCCTTGGCACAAAGATCTGACCACACTTTCCTAGAACACTAACCTCGAAAAATACATGTGTAATAGCCATAACATAAAGGAACCACAAAACACAACATTTAAAGCTCTCAGCTTCAACACTAAGGCTAGTTGACCTAAGGATTACTCACTCCTGCAGAAGTGAGAATAGGGGAGGGAATACCCCAGACAAACAGCAGTCATAACAATTCAAGATAATTGAAAAAGCAATGATCAAAGTAAGTGCTCTGACAATGTCTAAGTAAGTCGCAGTTTGCAGAAGTGTGTCTTTGTACTGTAAGACTCAACCCAATACATCACCATGATCCTAATATGTCTAGTTATAGATCGTCCTAAGCACACGGGCAAGGAAAATATGTTGTAAAATATTCTTCAAATATTACTGTACTGTTGTTGAGTCTGGTCCTGTGACAGAAGTCGCCAAATATCTGACCCTCTGGCTGATTTCGATGTTTTTGTGTTGCTTACCTACACTGTTAGGCTGTATAGTTGCAGACTTCTAATTATAGCTTCTCTGTTCTCCAGGTACAACCTATTAACTCCTAAAACCTGTCTTTCTCTTCTTTGCACTTTTTCTCCACCAGTCATTTGTTTTCCCAATTGTACTTCTGTCTTATATCTTTTTTGTTTTAAATCTGTACTCTAAATAGTGATCATTCCAAGTTTCACTGTAAAACTGTGTCAAGTGTTGCTCCTTGCTTTGTACTGCAGCCAGGTAACACTCTTGTAAATGCTACTTGTGTATGCCTTGTACTCTTTGTTGGTAGATGTGACACAGTGTCACCTGTATTTTGTATTCATCATATTCTATAAAGCACTTGAAAGATTTGAACCTTGAGAATGAGTGCACATTAAGTCCACAATGAAAAGACATTTGGCCATAAAGTATGTAAGAGAGAGCCCTAGAATGGAAGGATTATTTTTCACCTTATCTGCCCACAAATGGGTAACAGAAGAGAGACTGACACAGGCACTGTGTTTCTGCATCAACATAAAACATATTATGGCCTTTCTTTAACATATGAAAAAAATAATCAGTAGAGCAGTGATTAAATGTTAAACTGAATTATTCCAGGTTTTTGTTAAAATATGGGAATGCATTTAATAATTTCTAATCACAAGTCTTTTAAGGCAATCCCTTTCAAACACTTCTAAAATTCTTCAGAAATCTACACCTTACAGGTTCCCCTTCTCCACACACCTTGTCTGTTGATGGGTCTTGTCTGCCTCCCCAGTGATCAGGTGAACAAGGGAGTCCCACTGGGAAATTTTCAGGGTGCGCCTTGGGTGTCACCTCACCCAACCCAGTCCCAGTGGTGGGCAGTGAAGTGTCCCATCTGGAATGCCAACCTGATGTACGGAAACCCCTAACTTGCAAGGCGTTCGAAGCAGTTATGTTTATTGCAGCGCTGGGCACGCAAGGGATCTCTCCTCTAACCCTGTGTGTTGATTAAAGCAAAAGACTTGCATTGTATACAAATAAAACATGCATATTCATATTTTGCCTAGAAAGGGGAGGGTTATGTTAATGAGTTCTTGCTACTCATTCCCCTTGCCCTCGCCTACACAGAGCACATGCAGTAGAGATCAGTCTTTTAGCTCATGGTCTCTGCAGTTTTGTGGGCTTAATTAGTTAAAATAGTGAAATAAGAAAAGGGAAGAAAAAGAGAAAAAGAGGAGTAAAGAGTGGTGAGGAAAGGGTCTCTGGGGTTTCTCAGATGATCCCCAGCAACCTGCCGATTGATTCATTTATTGGGCTTTGGTGAGGGGAAGCTCTGCTCTCCATCAGTCCACAAACAGTTCAAAAGGTTGTCTTCTTGCTGTATCTTTGCTGTTGAAATCATGCCAAAGGCTCAAGGCCAAAGATGCATCCTGTTATCTCATTTTCTGCTTCCAGCAAGGCTAAAACTGTAGGGGGATTGGTGGCAGCGGGACACCTGGGCCCTCAAGGCTAGGAATGCTGCCTTATGAATCAATTCTTGTCTGAGCAGCCTAAGAAAGGGGCCTTTTTTAGAATGTTTTGCAGATACAGCTGTAAGCTAAAATATACTTGTTACTTCTTATATACAAAGACTCTTTTCAGAAGTAGGTGCCATTGTCAGAGAGTAGCAACCTCTGACATGGTATGAACCATGTCCAGACCATGATCTTAGTATGAATCAAGATTTCTTCTGCAGTGGTGCCTTAAAGGGCATTGTAATGTCAAACTGCACTGACCTGCCTTGGACTAAAACATTTGATCCTGGAATACAGATAGAGCACAGAAGCTTATTGCTCATAGCAGGTAATGCATGTATTACATCCTCATGATTGTAACACAGGAGTCTTAGATGTGCCATTCCAAAATAAAGATAAAATAATGAAAATGAGAACAGGACTGTCTCTGTTAAAGAGAAGGTAGAGCCTTTTCCTGAGCACTCACATAAGTGGTAGCCAGAATTAAACTGCTGAACAAAAAAGCCTTGTTTTGGGGACGTAACATTTTTCTGCACCATCCCAAGGACACTAGATCATGAAGGCGGCAACATTTTCAAAATCTTTTTCCTCACTATCTTTTCTCACCATTTAATTTATCCACAAAAACATCAGTGCTTCTGCGAAAGGTGTATCATGTGATTTATTTTTAATTCTTTGATTAAATAGTTTTCAGTTAAATAAAGCAAAACCTGATAGAAACGCAGTACTAAAATGCACATGTTCAGATTTTAAGTACTTTTTATTTGAGAATAGTCATTTAATTTAAAAATCAGTATTGCTAGTTTTATTAGATTTTTTAAAAATCAAATAATTTTCCAACCTGTATTTGTTTCCTATAAATGGGGAAGAATGCTGTGCAAGAATTCTTTACCATTGACATCAAACTTGTCAGAGAAGACAAAATGTCTTGAAATCACAAAATAACATTTCTTATCTTATCAGACACCACCACACAGAGACTGTACGAATTTTATTCTGCTCTAACACTAACTGTAGTCATTCTGAGTGGTGAGTTAGGCCAAAATTAAATAGGTAGCTGGAGACAAATTTTGATGCCTGGTACCATTAAAGAAACAAGTTGTTTTAGTGTCTAACTCCCAGCAAGTCACATATATTGGAATGTCACCCTACACAAAGACATTAAAATAAGTCACGGGTATAGTGGAGTGTCGGAGATTAATCCTTTGATTTCATAGTTAATATATAAATATATATGTGCAGCTTATTCACATATTAGTTGAGGTTAAATAGATTAGATCCATACCCACCTGTTTCTTCCACAATTTTCCCCAATTATTGGTATATCAGAAAGATGATGGTTAGCAAATCAAGAGAAGTTCTCCTCCCGCTTTGTTCCGCCCTGGTGAGACTGCATCTGAAGTATTGTGCCCAGTTCTGGGCCCCTCTGTTCAAGGACATGGAACTGCTGGAGAAAGCCCAGTGCAGAACCACGAAGATGATGAAGGGAGTAGAACTCCTCCCTTATAAGGAAAGGCTGAGGGAGGTGGGTCCCTTGAGCTTGGAGAAACGAAGACTGAGGAATGACCTCACTAATATTTATAAAAATGTAAAAGGTGGGTGTCAGGAGGATGGAGCCAGGCTCTTCTCAGTGTCATCTAATAATAGAACAAGGGGAAGTGGGTGTAAGCTGGAACACAGGAGGTTCCATATAAATATGAGAAGGAACATCTTCACAGTGAGGGTGACAGATCACTGGAACGGACTGCTCAGGGGGGTTATGGAGTCTCCTTCACTGGCGATGTTTAAAACCCACCTGGATATGTTCCTATGCAACTTGGTCTAGGTGGTCCTGCTGTGACAGGGAGATTGGACTGAATGATCTCTCGCAGTCCCTTCCAATCTCTAATTTTCTGTGATTCTAATAGTAAATGCTTTCAGAAAACATGACATTGTAACTGTGGGAAGACAACTGATAAAAGAAGAAATAATCCTGAAAATTACTAGCAACTTGCTTCATTCAGGAGCTGACAAGGCAAAATAATGGCAAGGTAAATATCTGGGTCAATAACAATAAAGGATAAAATATCCAGAAGACCATGATGATGTAGGGGGGGTTTTTTGGTGTACATTTCCTTTATTCCATTTAATCAAGATTGGACTACAGTTGGAAAGTGAATATGATATAGTGCAGTATACTGTGAACAGTATATATCAGGATAGTTTTGCATATAGTATGTAATACGTAGAGGACCAACCAGAAAGCCTATTTACTTGTTTATATGAAAAAGGCTCCAGTACCTGCTGGGTGGTTACCATTTTACCTGAAAATGGTAAAAACCCCAGACATTCAAAAGTGTCCTGCAGACCCAAAGCTTTAAAATGAAATATAGAACATTAACCCACCCATTCATCATTGCAAAGTGCATGACTGTACACGTAAAATGTCATGGTAAATCACTGTTTGACTGCCTACAAGTACAAGCACTATAATTATAAACCTGATAAAATGATAGAAGAATGTGTAGAACTCTTGCTTCCTCCTTAGAGAAGAGCTATTATAATGTGCATTGGTTGCATTTTCTACTTCAGGTGTCAATAACAGTGGTTCCACAGGCTTTGTGACAGATGTATTTGAAAGGTATTCAAAGAGAACTTTCAGCTTACAACTAACTTCGGAACAGAAAAAAATGCCAACTTTACTCGCCACAAGTGAGCAGGAATTTTTCTTTGCATTTCCATCCACTGAGACCTCCACGGATGGCCAGGACTTCCAGTAAATAATGGAATGTGGCTTGGTGAGCACATCTGCCAACTCTTTCAGTACATCTGGGTGTAACCCATCCGGCCTCAGAGATTTGTGTGCATCCAAGTGGCGTAGCAGGCCACTGGCCACTTCCTTTTCAATTGTGATCACCTCATTCTGCTCCCCCTCCCTTTCTCCAAGTTCATAGTGATGGATGTCCCGGGAAAAACTAGTTCTACTGCTAAAGACTGAGGAAAAGTAGGCATTGAGCACATCAGCCTGTGTCACCATGTTTCCTCCAGCATCCAACAAAGGATGGAGGTTCTCCCTAGCCCTCCTTTTGTCGAAGTATTTACAGAAACAAGAGTTGTAGCAAGGTTGAGATCTAGCTGGTCTTTGGCTTTCCTAATTTTCTCCATCCATCTCACTACATTTTTATGGGCCTTATGACAAGCCTGCTCCCTGTTCTACAGGCCACAATCCCTCCTTTTGTTTCTGAGATCTGGCCAAAGATCACTGTTCAGCCAGATCGGTCCCCTTCCCTGCTGACTCTTTGTCAGCACATGGGGACAGCCTGCTCCTGTACGTTCAAGACTTCGTTCTTGAAATATGTCTGCCTTTCTTGAACTCTTACACCCTTCAGAACTGCCTCTCAAGGGACTCTGTCAATCAGCCTCCTCAATAGGCCAAAGTCTGCCCTCTGGAAGTCCAAGGTGTCAGTTTTACTGATCCCCTCCTTACTTCGCCAAGGATTCAAAACAATATTGAGTTAATTCAATTTCGCCCCACCCAGCTCTCCAGCCTGTCCAGGTCTCGCTTAATGGCAGCACAGTCTGCTGAGGTGTCGGCCACTCTTCCCACCTTTGTGTCATCAGCAAACTTGCTGAGAGTGCTCTCCAATCCCTCATTCAAGTCATTAATGAATAGACTGAATAGGACTGGTCCCAGTACTGACCCTTGGAGGCCTACATACAGGCCTCCAACTAGACATCGGCTGCTCGCCCCTCATCCATTAACGCTGTGACCTGTTCATAGAAGGCCACCAGGTTGGTCAGGCAGGACTTGCCCTTGGTGAAGCCATCCTGATTGTACCCAATCACCTCTTCACTAGTCTCCTGTCTCAGTAGTGCCTCCAGGAGGATCTGCTCCATGATCTTAC
>JAOXOE010000632.1:7126710-7143403 GCA_028565055.1 Phoeniculus purpureus | reverse complement strand
GTTGCAGGCGGATTGGACTGGATGATCTTTCGAGGTCCCTTCCAATCCGTAATGATTCTATGATTCTATGATTCTATCCGTCTCTCTGAAGAGCCTCCCCACCCTCTAGCAGATGAACACTCTCACCTAACTTGGTGTCATGAATATTTATATTTAAGGGATTAACTAAGATGACTGGATTTTTGTTAAAAACTTCTTGAGATAAAAAAAGCCTTTTACAAAGTCTTCACAGCATTTTGAGATGTTATTTCCTATAATAGAATGGAAAAAAAGGAAAAACTCGCTCTAAAGTATATGAAGATCTCATGTTCCTGAAGACTTATATTTAGATGACCATAATGGCTCTCATAAAGCCACATATCAAATAGCTCTGTGTGTGAACTACTAATGGATTATGTCACACTGGCAGCAAGGAGGTAAATAGGTTGAACTTCCCAAACCCTTATCCTTTAGCATTAGCAACATGAAGTTGCTGTCTTGAATTTTAATTGCTTGGACACTTCCATTGCTGCTAAGTGCAGATTATGCATATTGCTTCTCTGCATCAGTCACCCCACGTGTACAAGGGCAGTAACACCTGTTAAGAGCAACCACAGAAGAGTTTCACAGAGATAGATGGGTGGACCAGGACCCTGCTGCGCATCCATGATCTCCATCATGAAGACTGAGATGCTGCTACAGAACCCATGTCTCAGCCAAGACCTGGGGGGGCTTTCTCCTGGCCTGGTGGGCTAACACCTACAGCAGCTCTATGCCTGACCCATGCTTACTTCCAGCTGGAGCTGAAGTCTGCTGTTTCCTCATGGCCATCTGTATGTGACAGCAGCAATCAGCTTTACCCAGGTGATGCAATAGCCAGATTGAGGGAGAAAGAACATCCTTCACACTGCCTCAACACAAAGACAGCCAGACGCAGCCAGGGCAGAGCTGGCCCTGCCAGCTGCACATGAAGTAAACCACAGCACACTCTGGCTGCTGGGGCTGGGAAGAGCTCTGGGCTATAAAAGAAAGAAAATGCAGATAGTAACAGATAGATAGCAATATTACAGAAGTATTTGACATCAAAAGAACCTCAAAAAAAGCTAACAGTTTTCTCCCTGCAAAAATCCTGAAATCAAATCTTTGGCTTAATAAAGTGTTTCTTTTAGCAAAGCAAATTTTAACATTCCACAGCAATGTAATAAAACAAAGAGATCACATTATTCTTGAATGAGGCTTAATAAAAAATAAAAGCAATTATCTGAATTTTCAAGAGGATCACCTCCTTCCCTGAGGTACAGAAGGGAATGAATTCAGGAAATCATTAGAATCAGAAACAGGCACTGCACAACAGAGACAGTGTTTGCTGTACAAAGACAAACAGAAATCTCCTCCGAGGCTAACAAGCTCCTTGCTAAAGCTGTTGGAATGGAAATAGGTGAAAAAGGGTAATTAAAGAAGCCCTTTGTTGTAGGGCTGGCTTTTCTACCCCAGAGCAGGCTTCAGCTTTTCAATATTCTTCTTTACTCATACAGAAAAAATTAAGAGACACATCACAGTATAGGGAGCTGCCCACAGATGTCTGTAAGCATGTGAATTAACACCTATTCACACATGCAGCACTTTCTGCTCTCACCATCTCCTGCATAACTCCAGAGGGCCTGATATATACTTTACTTCTACCTCCCGCAAGCAGTTAGGCTGATGGAGAGCGTAGGCTTTCCAGCAGGAAAATGTACTTCAACTCCAAATGTACTTCAAAATCCAAATCTCTTGCGCGAATGTGTTATTTTCAATGACATTTTCAGAACGTCACTTCTGCTCAGAGAGCAGAAATTCATTATTTCAACAATCATGTACTTTGATAAGAGGAAAACATCTCATGCTGACTCATTCCAATTGCTTCTGTTTCCAATGTTACGGTCTCCTAAGTATCACAGTATTGATATTACTGTTTAGTATTTTGATTACAAGTATGTTTTCTCAAATTTTCACAAGAAATCTTCAACATGCCAACTTTTTTCTTCAGATTCTGAAATAAAGTTCTTGAGTAGAAAACGTACTGTCAAACTAAAACATATTGCCAGACCAGACACATACCACTTGGCAGTCAGAGTCAGAGCAACTCTACTGACTGCAGAGGAGTGGCCTTAGCTTACAGCTGCACAGAATCACAGGATCACTCTGGTTGGAAAAGACCCCTGGGATCATCAAGTCCAACCATCTACCCTACCTTGCAAGTTCACCCCTAAACGACATCCCTCAACACCTCATCCAAATGTTCTTTAAACACATCCAGGGATGGCGACTCAACCACCTCCCTGGGAAGCCCATTCCAGTGCCTAACCACCCTTTCTGTGAAAAACTTTTTCCTAATATCAAGACTAATATCTGCAGGAGAGCAGAATTATGTTCTCTGTGTTATCAAGCACTTGTTGATGGTTACAGGCCATTTCAAAGGAGCAGATCTTACTCTGCAGAAGTTGGATGCAACTTTTTCACTCTTAATTTCTCATGGCTTTGCTGCACTAAAGTAATTTCAGATTCAATTCAGTCTTGCAGAACTGGGTCCATATATATCCCTATAATACAGTCACTTATCCTATGAGCCTGAATCTTGCTCTGAAGTCAAACACCCCATGGCTGACCTTTGGCAACCCAACGATTAGCAGAGTGAACACTGATTTAAAATGCACCTAAAAATTAAGTTTTTAATAGACTTCAGAAAAAAAAAACTTTAAAAAGAAAGATATAACAATGGAAAAGCAAGATTCAAAGTTGACAGACAGGGAGAAAGGAGTCTCTGATCCTAATCTTGCAACAAATTGCATGTAAATGATGCCTCAGGGAATTCACTGGGCTACATGAGTTTCCCTTTTGAGAATTTTGTAGAATTTGGGCCTTAACTTCATGTCACAAAAGTGGAGAAAAAACACTGAAATGGAGAGAAGTTTGACTCTGCTCCCACTGATGCCCTGTGGGATTCATTGTTCAGCTTCCCTCAAAAGAAAGCAACAGCCTTCTAGTTACATATGTTTTTATAATACTTGGAATATAAGTACTGTTGGTCCAGACAGCCAGGGTTTTTGTGTACCATTTTCCCCAGAGAAATAGCTAAGCTCTTCAGCAGTTTTAAAAGCAAAAAGACTGAGAAATGCAGGATCTTAAAATTAAAAGAGGAAAAAATCATCTCCCTAGAGGTTTCTAAAGACTACATGCATTACATGTATTCCGCTCTGGCAAGATGTTTCTTACACATACATATCTAACATTATTCATACATTTTAAAAGATCAGAGTCACTTCTCTCTACCCTTTCCTCCAGATCCATTTAAAGCAAGATAGGCTAGGTGTTTAGTGTCAGGCTAAACAATAATTTAACTGGGTTTTTTTAATATCCATAATTTGAGAGGTCTCCTCTGCAATCTGGAGGGACAGACACAGTCTCCCTTCAGTCTCCAAGGATTACACTATTATACAAGGAGACAACACCAAGAAGAGGAACAGCACAGGTAGCCCAGAACTCTCATCTGTGACAATGCAGTACAGACAGCGTGAGAATTCACACCTTCTCCTCGCTAAGATTTCTTTTAGCAAAGGTGCCTTGTGATTTTAAAACTTTGGTGAGGGTACCTTGTACTCCACTGATCTAATCTTCAAGTCCTACCAAGCCGATGTAGGACATAATATTGAAGGTATCACTGGTAACCTCTGCAATCCTCATCACATGAAGATATGTTGTTGCTGTTTTGAATGAAGGGATGCCATTCAGAGAGATCTTTTCAGGCTTTCGGGTAGGCCCAGGCCAACCTCATGAAGTTCAGCAAGGCCAATGCAAAGTCCTGCACCTGGCTTGGGGCAATCTCAAACACAATTACAGGCTGGGTGGAGTACAGCTTGAGAGCAGTCTTGCAGAGAAGGACTTGGAGGTGTTGGTTTTTAAAAGCAGGGCATGAGTCAACAACATACGAGTGCAGCCCAGAACAGCCAACCATATACTGGGCTGCATCAAAAGAAGCAACCTCTACTCTGCTCTCATGTGATTCCTCCTGGAGTACTGCATCCAGATCTGGAGCTCCCAAAACATGGAGTACATGGACCAGATACATGCAGGTCCTAAGGAGGGCTACAGAAATAAACAAGGAGCTGAAAGACTTCTCCTACAAGGACAAGCTGAGAGATTTTGGGTTGTTCAGCCTGGAGAGGCCCCAGGAAGACCTTAATTCCACCTTTCAGTATCTGAAGGAGACGTACAAAAGCTGGGGAGGGACTTTTTACAAGAGCTTATAATGACAACAGCTTCAAACTGAATGAAGATTTAGATTAGGTACTAGGAAGTTCTTTACTATGAAGGTTGTGAGGCGCTGAAATAGATTGCCCAGATAAATTGTGGATGCTCTATCACTGGATTTGTTCAAGACCAGGCTGGATGTAGCTTTGAGCAATCTGATCTGATGGGAGGTGTCCTGTCTGTGGTGGGGATATCGGAACGAGATGATCTTTGAAGTTCTTTCAGACACAAACCATCCTATAAATCTATGGAGTCTGAACAGAAATAATTTTAGTTGCTAACTTCCATCTACTAGTGTTATTCTGTAGTTTAAACAAAACCTGTAAGTAGCAGCCATTCAACATAATGTTATATGTGCTTACACATAGGTCTGAATATTGTCCAGGCTTTTAAAGGTGACGTTTAGTTAGTAATAAGTGATTTTAAAGCCACTTCTACATATTTGGCCTCTGCCCATCAGATGGGATCTAACTGCTTCAAACCAGCTGCCAAAAGGAAAGAAAATGTCCAGAAAGGAAATTTGGAAAAGTAGCACTCATAAGGAGAATTTCATCAAAATCCAGGAAGCCATTCATTCCAGTAAAACTTGGTGCATGTGCCTCTGTTGAAAACAAAACACAAAAAATGTAGAATGATCAGCAATAACAGGAAATCAAATGGCTGCTGCTTCAGTATCTATACCGGAAAAAATGTGTGCATAAAGAGATCAAATAAACTAAAAGCCCACAGATAAATGTCTTAAATTATTGTTTCTCTGATTTTACATTTTTGAGGGCATGAGGGGAAGTGGAACAAGTGCAGTTATATGTGGAACAACAGTAGTATTATTATTCTTTAAAAGAACAAGCACAGCAAATAAACAACTGTTAGTATGCTTCCCTTCATAGCCACATATTACGAAACAGCAATTAAGAAATAACTGCCTGTCTTTGGGTCACACTAGGGGTGAATTTACTGGGGTGCACCTGCACCACAAGGGGAAAAAAATCACAGATGGTTTGTATCAGGCTAATAAGGATGAGACACTCAGGTGGCTTAAATTCAATGTAAATGATGGTGACTCAATATGGGGATTTAAAACACGCAGACACTGTTACAGACTTGTTGGAACAAGGCACTTGACAATGCACCTTTCCTGTCAGGAACAGGTTCGGGTACAGGTTCTGGTTGTGCATCTGCCACTGATTTTTATACATATTTTCACAAAAGTATCTTCTGTTGCTCTTGGGCTGGAAATACCCAGTAAAAGACACCTTCACCCTAAACAGACTTGAAACAAGTGCTGTTTCTACAGTCCCTACCAAATAATCTGCTGTGTCAATGTTTCTCCTGCTAGGATCTCAATGCAACCAGTCCATTCCACAACCACCACCTTTGACGTACAGTGATGTGCATGTATTTGTATTTCTTAGATCTACCTTGTATTTAACAATGTATATTCATATTTTTCATAAAGGCCAAAATAACTGCACAGATGTTTAGTTTTAATAGACTGTTTTCTAATTGCATGTAATTTCATGTCCAAGCTTTCAATCTGGGACAACTGTGGACATTATTTTTGGACAGGTTAACCATGCAACTCTTCTTGCTAAGGAATGTGAATGTCAGCTGTACCAACAAACTCCTTTTGCTAATCTGATTAACCAAAATTGTTTTCATAAATTAGGCACTGACCAGAGAAGAGCTTCACAAAGAAAGTATCAGCACTGGAACAGTAAAGATAGAGCAGGACTAGCACTAAAATATCTACATTGCCTTCTTCTATTCGTCTTCTAAGTAACAGTCTACGTCTCACCTTTTGATGAGAGTTTTCCCACCTGTGAAATGGAGATACTGGTGTTGACCTTGCTGGTAAAAAGATCTTTGAAACATACTGGAAAAGCAACACTGACATTCAGGCAATATGAAGAGAACAGCTCTGTGTTTGCATCAGGCTCAGTAGCACTAGCATTGCAGCTCACAGCTGGAGTACCTAAGCTATCAAAGGGACCAATATGAGTAATATCAGTAGATACAATAGAATAGTCGAAGCTGGAAAAGAACTTAAAGATCATCAAGTCCAACCATTAACCTAACTGTCCCAAGCCCACTGCTAAACTACATCCCTAAGCTGCAGATCTACGTGACTTAAAAACACATTCAGGGATGGCAATTCAACCCCTTCCCTGGGCAGCCTGTTCCAAGGCCTGATGACCTTTTCCATGAAGAACTTTTTCCTCATTGTCCAATCTAAACTTCCCCTGGTGCAACTTTAGTCCATTTCCTCTTGTTGTATCAGTCGTAACTTGTGCCTCTCTACAACTCCTGCCTCTCTACAACCTCCTTTCAGGCACTTTCAGACAGCAATAAGTTCCTCCTCTTCAGATTAAACAGCCCCAGCTTCCTCAGCCACTCCTCATAAGGCTTATTCTCCATACCCTTCACCAGCTTTGTTACCTTTCTTGGACACAGTCCAGCAGCTCAGTGTCTTTCTTGTATTGAGGTGGCCAAATATGTGGTTGGATTCAATGATCCCAAGGGTCTTTTCCAACCTGAATGATTCTGTGAAAACTGAACCAAATCCTTGAGGTATAGCCTCACCAGTGCTGAGTACAGGGGGACAATCACTCCCTGCTCCTGCCAGCTACACTATTTCTGATACAAGCCAGGATGCCATTGGCATTCTGGCTACCTGAGCACACTGCTAGCTCACATTTAGTGGATGGTCAATCAATACCCCCAGGTCTCTTTTTGTTAAGTAGCTTTTGAGCCACTCTACCCCAAGCCTATAATGTTGCATTGCATAGGACCTGGCACTTGGCCTTGTTAAAGCTCATAAAATTCGTTCAGATCTCTCTGTAGGGTCTCTCCATCCTCAAGAAGATCAACATTCCCACCCAACTTGGTGTCATCAGCAGGGTTACTGAGGGTGCACTAAATACTCTCATTCAAATCCTCAATAAACGTATTAAACAGGAGTGTCTAGTACAGAGCCCTGGGGAGTGACAATTTTGACTGGGCATTTTGACTTAACTCCGCTCACCACCGCTCTTTGGGTCTGATCACCCAGCCAGTGGTTAAGCCAGCAGAGCATACGTCTGTTCAAGACATGGGAAGACAGTTTTTCTGCAAGAATGCCATGGGAAATGCTGTCAAAGGCTTTACTGAACACCTTAAATTCATTAGCCTATTAAAAAAATCTCTAAAGACCACATAAATTAATTGTTCTCCTTGTGGCCTGTAAATCTTTCCCAAATGGAGATAAGGGCTTTTCCTGCCTATGCAAATATATTTGGGCAGCGTGTGAAAAAACACCAGGTCTGAGGAAACTTAGACTGCAGGGTTACTCAGCTTGGGCAGTCCTGAGCATGGAAGTAAGTGTGTATCGTACAAGTTGCTGGTAGACATAAACATTTGAAAGACCTTTGGTCTTACATTAATACAAGTTAAAGCTCTAACTTAGCCTCACAGTGCTGCTGTACAACAAAGGCAGGATGACATAAATTCCTTACAGATGCATAGAAAATGCACCACAGCTGTACCCAACTCATCTGCTTTCTATGCCCCCACACCCCATATTCTATGGTTTTAGAACTCCACCAGCCGTTATCTGAAGAACAGATCAATTTACTGAAAAATTAAAGCCTATTCATAAAACAGATTACTGTTTAACAGCACTTTTCTCAGAAAGACTGCATTTGTGTGAAATCCTCTTTACACCTGTAAGATTCTCATCCGATTAAAA
Source organism: Phoeniculus purpureus (assembly GCA_028565055.1). NCBI lineage: Eukaryota > Metazoa > Chordata > Aves > Bucerotiformes > Phoeniculidae > Phoeniculus > Phoeniculus purpureus. The sequence goes on along the minus strand of JAOXOE010000632.1, from coordinate 7,135,410 downwards.
AATGTTACTACAAATTCAAAATTTTAAAATGACACCTTGCCATTTGTAACCCTGCTCAAGCATCAATACAGGCAATTGACACAAGAAACAAAATCCTTGAAAATACATCTATTGTTAGAAACAAAGCAGAAAATAGTCTCTGTCTCAGACAGCTTCTCGTTTGATTGAACTCCACCAATTAAAAGCTGCTTTTAAAATAATTTTGTACTATATTTGAATAAATTTTATTATACCTCTATATGTCATCTCTAATTTCAGCTTTAAAATTGAAATAGAGTCTTCAAAACCACATTTTTAATTAAAAAAAAAGCACATGAATCCTATGAAACCTGCTTAAAGCAACAGGAAAAATACTCTATTTTGATTCAACTATTGTTCTAGTAATTTCTTTCCCTTACATTGTAAGAAAGTGCAGAAACATTTATTAGTCCTGTTCTCAGAAGTGGCGATTTGGACATTTGAGGGAAGAAGGGATGGTTCGGTTTAGGTTGGACTTGGTTTTGTTTTGGTGGGGTTTTTTTTGCAAAGATACTAAACAAGCAGCAGATTACACATTCAAAAATAAGGATTTTTTTAAAAAAATAACCCCCACCCCCCAAAAAACCCCAAACCAAAAAAACCACGTTCCTGACAACTCCTTCAGCTCAGGAAGTATTCAAGAAAGAACTAATGAAAGCCTCAGCTGTGGCAGAGTAGCCAATTTAAAACAGCTCTTCTGAAGCAGCTGGGTAGGCTTTAAGAGCCTTAGGAAAGGCTCTGGAGGTTTTTTGTGCAGGCCTGTGGGTATCTCAAGTTGCAAGATAGAGTTTTGTATCTTCTGTTACCCCATCATGGCCTGTCTTCAGTTCTATGGGTAAGAAAGAAATGTGGCTGTTGTGCTGTGGGGCAGAGAAGATAGGTGCTACGAACACGGCGATTTCAGACTTGTGTATATAAGTTTAGGCTTAAATAAGTAACACTATGTGTCCAATAAATCTTCTCAAAGCTTTGTTGCAAATCCTGAGTAAACTGGTTTGTGTCTTGGCTTAAGCTGTTAGGTCTTACAGCTTAAAACTCCCACGTTGTTTGTTGAGATGTCTGTGAGTGGAGACAGGTAATTGTGCATGAACAAGTGGGGCTACGAGCTGTGCCATGGGGACCAACAAGCACGTACAAAGTTACGCATGCAGTTGTGATGTAAGGAATACTTCTGTGCTAAGGACAAGTCATGTTGACTCTTTCCAAGTGATTTAAGTCTTATGAATGCTGATACCTTTCAGGGACTAAAAAAAAAAAAATCAAAGTTTGACTTAATCACTTAAGAGCTCAAAAAAAGAAGCGCTTGTACTGGAAAGCTTTTCAATGTGAAACGCATAGTAATGCTCTGAATTTGTACGTTACTTTGCTTGTTTCTTCTTGAACATCCCTTGTGCATAAGGTTAACAGGACTGTTCTAGGGATTTGCTCACGTTTGCTATCAGAGGTGATTAAAACCAGATTAACTATGCATGGCTCTATTCCATCTTGCTTCAAGGAGGCATACAGTCCATGTTTCTAAAGGTACTTCTTTGTATGCCTGAAGTCCTTAAGGAGCAGCTAATTCCCCCAGACCCTAAAGATCCATGGAGCGCAGCAGTAAAGATTCTAGTGAGCAGCTGTACTGTGGCGCATCTAACTTTGAACTGTAGCATGTGGTGGTGGGTAGGAACAGGCAACTCCTGCTTCGTGTGCTGGGGAACTGCTTGCAGGAACATCTTGAATGCTCCTCAGAGGAAACCTACAAGTTTGCCTCTGAAGACTTGAGGGTGGCAAAAATGTCTTGGATTTTAGAAGAGAGTAGAAAAATGGTGGAAACGCTGAGACAAAAGCAACTTGAAGCAGCACATTGTGCTAGGAGATAAACCCAAATCCAAGCAGTGCTAGAATATTTCCACTGACATAATCAGTGGAGTGTGATAAAGCCTCTAAGAGAGGGAGCTACCTAATAATATTAGCAAGCGACCACCACAAGAGCAAAAAGAGCACAAATTTAGTTTCTTCTCCTGCCTTTCACTGGCTAAATGGGAAAACTGGGACATTATGTAGAGAAAGAGGGGTAATAGGTGATCTTTAGTTCTAACCTACCATGGAAAACCCAAGGTGGTTTTACGGTTTTCTGCGTATTTTTTTTTTTGTCTCACAGAACTATGTGAAAAAACTGCCAGGCATGATAGCTGTGTTTGATGATGAAGTATCCTCTATACATTTACTTACATAAAAATATCAGTATTTTATTTAATAAGTATGTCCTTCTAAGCTTCCTCCTCTTTAACACTAGTTTACTTGACTGACACTTGTGCCATGACAAATCCATGAGTGACTTAAAAATTTACCATGAAAACCCTGGAGCTTTAATTATTGTGCATTTACATAATTAGTGCAAATACATGCAATTACCATGTGTACCTACACAATTACCAGCTACAACGATGTACTAACAATCCTTATTAAAATTTAGTGGGGGAGGGATGTATTGATAGTATGCACAAACAGCATCTGTAGTTTTGTCTTTTTCTTGTGCTTATTTGAAATAGCTGTGTTTGCAGACAGAGGGGTTAACACACTGAAAGCAGTGACATACTGAAAGTAGGTCAATAAGATGTCTAAATTAGAGTTCCAGTGAGATGAAAATACAAGATAGATATTCCCAGCAATAGTTCTAGGAAGCAGTATCTTCTGCAGTTAGTGCAGTACTGTCAATTCTTAATTACCCTAGGGTTAAATTACCCAAATTGTAAGGAGGTAACTGTGCTGCATCAGTATCTAATACACTATCACATCTGTAGTTCACCTGAATAGAATTCCCAGATTTCTATAACATCTGCACTCTTGCTTCAGTTACAAGTGTCTGCATAACTGGAGCTCTCATGACATGCCCCTTGACTGCCACATGTAGCCGAATGTCTACTACTAGAGGAAAAGCAGTAAGTTTCTGAAATACTTAATTCAAAGATTAATGTTGATAAACAATACAATTAAGATGGGGAGAGGGGGAGGTTTCTGCTTTCCCTTACAAAGCATATGCTACCTTTCTTTATAGAAGGTATTTAGTGTAAAAATCTCAAGCATTATGAAGTCTGCTAATTCAATATTTCTTCATGTTCTTTTGTTCTCTAGGAATGTCAGTGGATTTCTATTTCTTCTGGCTCACAGACAATAAAATACAGAAAACTATGCATTAGGGACCACACCTTTTCATGCTGTCTTCAGTTTTGCACTTACTCACCAATTCAGTTGTAAGGAATTTCTTGCCTGTGGTACTGCTGCCTTATTATGAAATTATTCACTGTTCCCTCTGCCCTGCGTAGTCCACCAGAGTAGGAAGGAAAATTTCTGCTGCCTTTGTTTTTGTTTCCTACATTTTGCATTAAGACTTGATGGTCTTCTGTACCATTTGCTCATATGCCTGTGAGTGTACGGCTACATGGAAAACCCTGGATTCTGTTTTGATTTTTAACTTGTCTTAGAGAGTAGAAAACCATACTGTTTGTTAAATCAGTGAAAAATTGAGAGGCTAATTGTTGCTACTAAATGAAATAAGTAACACTTTGGACTCTCAGGGATGCTTTATGATCAATAGAGCAATTACAGAATAAAATCCCATGGCCCAGAATGTTTATTAGGGTAAACAACTTAGGTTTCTTTATTCATATTTTATGAATTTATTATTTTCTTCAAAATTGTATTAACCATCCCTTGTGTTGCAAAATACAGTTGGTTAGGAGAATAAACATATTACGCTGCATGCTAAATGGAGGGATCTCTGAGAATCTAGTCCTAAGTGTGTTTAGAGCTACGTTTTATTTAGCATTATTAGCTATGTTACAAAGCATTACAACTCTTTGGCAAACTGTCTGATATGAAGCAGTCCTCACTGGCCTTACAATAACATTGTACTGCTCTTCGCTCTCTTTTTACATTGTCAGGCTGACTGGATCAGGCTAAAACGTGTCTCAGAAACTCAAAACCACAGTTCAGCCAAAGAGTTCTCCACTTGGCACTGGTGTTGTTGTCTGTCTTTTGATGAGTTAGATAAGAGTTGAAGACAAAGGGAGACAAAGAAGTTGTAGTCCAAACTTCAACATTCATGCTCTACCCAGGGCTGCATTTGTTGTTCTTTAAATTTCATAACCTTTCTCTATTAAAATTCATTGAGGCTAAAAGAAGAGCTGTTCACTGTCAAAGTCTGCCAGTAGGTATGACAGATAGCTATGTAGTATCCATAGAGAGAGTAGTATTTCCTGTACTAGTAGTTCCTTCTAGCAAACAGGAACTCACATCATGGACATCTCTGCTAATATAACAAATTAAATGCTCACAAGGTAGGAAAAGACATGTCTGGTTTTATGTAAGTATTTGCATGAGATAAGAAAAGTAGTCCAGAGATGCATTGATGGATAAACTGTTCCATGAGGCCTCAGACTGCAAAACGTGTGTATCTGGGGAGCACCAGCTATGAGACAGTGACATGACTATTGCAAACAGCTATAAGAAAAGCAATGCTAATATAAGACCGTATTATGAAACCAGTGTTGATCACAGACAGTCTTCTATGCGTATTGTACACCTGCAGTCCATGTCTTACTTGAGTCAGCTCTTAAGCTAGGCAGCTTATTTACTAATGGCTGTAGCACTCAATAGCTCAGCACGGACTTGCAATCTAATAATTTACTCTGTTTGGGCTCAGTGGTCTCCACCAAACTCTGTGCTGCAAAAAGCTTCGCTGGTGGTTGTTACCTGATAGAACAAGTAATCTGGGTTTGTCTAGACAAAATGTCTGTGCCATTACATTAATTCAATTTTCATTGTGGTACAGTATGTATTATAGTAGTAAAACCTAATTTGAACTACAGCTGAGGAGGGTTAGGGGGAGGTGATATTCTGGTTTAACACACAATCCTCTAGAGTGCAGATCTGTCTTAGGTTATGTAACAGAAATGAGGTTAGCAGATTTGTTTCTAATCCTTTGTGGACAGGCCCACCACAGTGTGGAATAATGTGGATAACTATCTGTCTGCCGGCTTGCTGATGGCTTTGCTACTGCAGCATCAGCGTGCTGTTAAGATAGGAGCCAAGCTTGCACGGCTTCTGTTTTAAGGCTAGTTAGAACAACTTTCCATCTCAAAACTGCAAGAGTTCTCATTTGCAAAAAGCAGCCTAGTCTTTTAAAAGAAACAAAAAGGGCCTAATCTGGGACCATTCTGCAAATACTGCTTTTGCTTTTTTTCTCTGACATTGCAAGAGAGTTGGAAAATTTAGGTTGATCAGCCTAAGGGAGCATGTTCTTTACAGGGATGTTCTTGGGACAACACTGAATAACCTAAACTAACCCTGTTGTATACCTAAACTCCTAACCTCTCTTTTTAGTCCAAGTGGCCAATCCACCTTTTATACCTGTGGAGCAGTTATAAAAGTGCTTTATTCTTTGTTGTGGATTAGCCCAGTCCCTGACTGAAAGAAAACACATCAACATGGGTTAGGGGCACCTTTCTAATCTGACAAATCGTATCAGCACAGGTCAGAGAAAAAGAAGGCCTTCCTAAGGAGTTTAATTTACAAACGACCTGACAAATATACTAGATAAACTGCCTGATACAAGCTCTTCTTGGGTCAAAATCTAGTGGGTGACTAACCTGGTCTACGGAGGAAATAAGGAATGTCTCATGTAACTGAGAACATGAAGGGGTCTCTATGGGCAGGCATAGTAATTGGGATCTGGCCTCCACACTGGGGAATGTCTACTGTCACTTCACACTGCTGCCTGATCTCTAATGACTGCAAGTGGCAGAGGCTGTGGCAGTTGTGCATGCCCAAACTTACTTTCTACAAGACATTTATCTTCCTCAGTGATCAAGCACTTTTCTGAACAGTTTCTGAAAGATGGTAGGATTACACATTTTGTGATCTGGAAAGTATTCTGCAGCAAAACTACAAAAAGCTTGAAAAATGGATGTGCTACCAATCTGGCTTCTATCCAGATGACATCTGTGGATGTTACGCTTAAATACAGGGGACAGGCTATGGCCTTGTAGTTGCTTTTCTAACCTTAGGTTTAAAATGGTTTGAAGCAATGAGTCAACAAACCTACTGTTTGCCTCTGTCCAAGACAGAAATTTTGACACCTTACACAGGCTGATGCCTTAAAAAAAAAATTGGTAAATTAATTTACTCTAAAGTTGTGATACAATTATGTCTGTGATTATCAGGGAATCACTACACCGTTGTCAGTTACTTAAGAGGCTGGGCATATTCTACACTCCTTTTAATAACAGACATCAGCTGCTGTGCAGGAGTGCGATGGCTTATGGGCTACACTGACTAAGCGGTATTCTCTTGTTTTGTAGGTTACTACTGCTGGAGTTGGTTTGGCTCTTGGAGGAGGGCAGTAGCGGGCAGAAGGAAGGGGCTGGAGTAGCTGAAGGTGGCACTCTTCCAAACTCGCTGCCAGCGCTCAGGTCGCCGCTCCGAGGCCGCGCTGCTCGGTGACGACGCAGCACCCGAACCTCCGAAGTAAACTCTCCCTTGGTGGGTAAACTGTGCTCCCCTGTGCGGCACCTGGGACTGGGCCTACGGCCGCGCACCTGCCCCAGGCCTTAGGCCACATCGCCGCCCCTGCAGTACCCCTGCTTCCCGCTCATAACGACTGCTGCTGCTCCCTCACGGTCCCGCCACCCCCACTAAGGACGAGAACCCCGGCCCGGCAGAGGGTGAACTCTCCTGCCGGGGCGCACGGTGGCTTTGGGTCGGCGATGGGGGTGGTCCGGGCGGCGAAACCCAGGCGGGGCGTGAGAAGCCGCTATGGGAGCCGGCGGGGGAATCTGTGCTGAGGGACGCGGGTGTTCGTGGGGGGAAGGGCGGCGAGGGGCGGGGCACCCTGCTCTCGGCGGCCGCGAGCCCGGGCGCCTTTAAGGGGCGGCGGGCGGGCGGGTTGGCGGCGGCATTGTTCCCTGACGTCACTGCCAGCCTGTGCGGCGGCGGCTGCTCTCAAACTTGTCTTTGTTATTCGGAGCTCCCCGGCTGACACCGCGGCCGCCTGCAAAACGCGGAACCGGAGTCGCGCCGGAACGCGCCGGCCCTTCCCCGTCGGCACCCCACGGGGGTGGGGTGGTGGGGCGATGTCCGCCCCAGTCGGCAGCAGCTGCACCGGGGCGGGCCCGGGCCGGCGGTATCGGCCCTTCGCTATTGAGCAGGGGGCGGCTGAGGGAAGAGCGGCAGCAGGAGCTTTTCGGGATAAGACGCGAAGGCGCAAACGAGCGGGGCGGAGGGTCACGCGGCGCTGTGCGGCCCCGTTCCCCGCCGCGCCCGCACCGCCCCATGCAAATCGGCACGGAAATCGGCGCCAGCGGTCGGGGGAGGGCGGCACAACCCGCTGGTCCGGCTGCGCGCATTAGCGAAAAATAAATTCCTCCCAGTTCCCGAGTCAGCCGGCATCGCTCTGAAGTGCCGAGCGCCCGCTTCCTTCCTCCGGTTAAAAGGCGAATGTGATCAGCGGCTTGCTGCACAGAGCTGTTTAAATTGCTTATCTTAATTGCGTAATCTAACAAGCCCCGTTGGAGCAGAGATGAATATACCAGACTTACTAACAACGCGTCATAAAATATTGATTGTCCTGGAAGTCTTTTATCAAGGGGAGGAGAAGTCGAAGGAGATGTGGTTTTTAGCAGATCGGTGCTCGTCAGACAAGGACGGTGTCTTGTTGTTTTCTCCCTGGAAATCGGCTGAATTTTTCTGAGGAGGAGAAGGGGCTAAACAAATAAAAAGCCCAAGCACCTCCCCACGCTCTATTGTTGTCACGGGGGGGGGGCGGGGTACGGCGTCCCCCTGGCTCCGCTCCCGCTCAGCTTCCCCGGTAGAACCCCGTGGAGGAGACCCCCGGGGGACCCCGCGCCCACCTAGGTGGCGGGAGCTCTCGGCTGTGGAAATAAGAGCATCCCCGAGGGGGGTGGCGGCGAGAAATGGGGGTGGGAGCCTAAAGCGAAACACACGGAGCAGAAGGATGGCTCGGCGTTCCTGTGTGATCTCCCGGTAGTTCCTCCTATCCCCGTAAAAATTCTCTGAAAACGGTAGAGACTGCCTGCTTGAGAGTGTGTTGGGTCCGGGGCGGTTTTCCCCTATTTAATAACACAAAAACACAGAAGGGAGGATGAAATACTCTCCTGCTTTCGGTTTCCAGAGTGGAAGGATTTCTGAGTGCCTGGTGTTCGGGAAGACTAAAACGAGAATCCTCGCCTTAAAAATATAGTGTAAGACAATATTTGTATTTTGACTCGTATCAAGATGTTTAACTTCGTGTAATTTGGAGAGAAGGGATGAGGCGGGAGAAGGGAAGAGAGAGGGCGAAGGAAAGAACATCCCTGTAGGAGGCAGCTCCCTTTCAGATAGGAATCTGGGACAGATTTTGCCAGCAGCCACAAAGCATGGCCCTTTGGTAATAGAATAGCCAATGTAATTTGACACTTCAACTTGCTGTGCTCTCTGCTAGTTGATTCACTTACTCACCCACTAACATTGAGCTCCTTTTCACTGTCTGTGGGCAAGGGAAAAAAAGGGGGGGGGGCAGCTAGAAGGGAGGGGGGAGAAGGAAGGAGAGAAAAACAAAATGTATTTTCAAACACTCGACTAGAGCTGCGAATCAGTTGGGGAGAGAGGATTTTGCATGCCTTCTTCCTTATTGTAGAGCTG
>JAOXOE010000632.1:7112527-7124645 GCA_028565055.1 Phoeniculus purpureus | reverse complement strand
GTGACTTACGGTGGGGAAGGTCCTTTCATCTTAAAGCCTGTGTTGCAGGTGCTTAGAACTTCTAGAAAACAGTATGGCTGTGTTCCTGTGGGACTTGGTCTTGGTGATCCTGCTGTGGCAGGGGGATTGGACTGGATGATCTTTCGAGGTCCCTTCCTATGATTCTATGATTCTATGATTCTGTAAGTACTTGCTGGGAGATGAATGGATTGAGAAGTCTGAGAAGGACTTGGGGGTGTTAGTAGATGAGGAGCTCAGCATGAGCTGACAATGCATCAGTGCAGCCCAGAAGGCCAGCTGTATCCTGGGCTGGATCAAAAGACACATGATCAGCAGGTCGACGGAGGTGATTTTGTTCCTCTGCTCTGTTCTTGTGAGACCTCGCTTGGAGTACTGTGTCCAGTTCTGGAGTCCCCAGTACAAGGAGGACACAGAACTATTGGAGCGAGTCTGGAGGAGGCCCATAAGGATGATCAGAGGGCTGGAGCACCTCTCCTATGAGGACAAGCTGAGGGAATTGAGACTGTTTAGCCTGGAGAAGAGAAGGGTCCTGGGGAATCTTATAGCAGCCTTCTAGTACCTGAAGGATGACTGCAGGAAAGCTGGAGAGAGACTTTTTATGAGAGAGTCTAGTGATAGGACCAGGGGAATGTTTTTAACCTAAGACCAGGTTAGATGGGTCTCTGGGATCCTGCTGTAGTGGGAGCTGTCCCAGCCTAGGGCAGGGGGAATGGAACTGCATGACCTTTGAGGTATTTCCAACCGAAAACACTCTGTGATTCTATGACTAATAAAGTTTTGGTTGGTGTTTTGAGGGAGAGGGTTGGGTGGTTTTTTGTTTGTTTGTTCATGATGGTGTTTTTTTTAAAAATCCTGAAACACATTTAACCCCCTGCCTGTAGAGGTCAAGGATTTATCTGTTTGCATACCACAAAAAATCACCTCTTAGGTACATGAGTTACCTCATACCTAACTCATAATGTAAGTAACTCCTGTGTAAGTTTTTGTAGGAAGAAAGTTAAATTGGTCTACAGCATCCATTTAGTGTCCTGCTCAAATGAATCTGTGTAAGATGTCAACATACGTACAGTTATTCACAGTTAATTCCAGTTCTTTGAAAACGTTTTTGCAGAATGCTAACCACTAAAAAGTTGCTTTGGGGTTTTAGGTTTGGAATTTCCACATTGCTCCTCCTCTGTTTGCAAGCCAGGCATCACAAGGCAGGAAAAATGCGTGGAACTGAGAGAGCAGTTCACTTCGTTGACCCCAGCCACTCAAAGACCAAACGACGTACTGAGCACAAGGGAGGAAAATTAAAGTCACAATCCTGTAAATATTTATGTATGTCGTTATGGTTAGACATAAAAATGGGTTTTAAAGTTAGTTGGAGTCCTTGAACATAAAGTTAAATATGTGTGTAAATATTTGCAGTCTGGAAGTTGTTTCAGGTTTTTAAAATATTTAAAAGTACTTTGAAAAATACTGCAAGGCCCCACACCACAAGAAGATGCGTTCAGAGAATGCAAAACCAGCCACATGGATAACTCTTCCTACCAGCAGCAGGCAAGGTTAACATCTGGGTAACTAACCTGTGGTAGTCTTTTGTCCACGTGTTTGGGCTCTCTTCTGCGATCGTTACATTTTCATTTAGGGGGCAGAAGGCTTGGCTTTGGGTCACTGAGCTCAGGGCTGTGGTTGTCTGATTTGGCTAATTCTTTCCCTCCAGACTGCTCAAGTAACTTTTTTAAATATCGTTTAGACTCTTAGGGACTGTGTGTTCCAGTAATTAAATGGGGTTAACTCTGCAGTCTTCCGTGTCTTGGACTTCCTCTGATTTTGTGCAGAAGGTAGCTTCATAGTGCTATTGTAAGGTTTCTGAGGTCTTTGGGAGTACAGGCTACATGGAATTGAGAAAGGTTGTGTTTTTTGTAGGATGTCAAAAGCTCTTGAGAACTGTAGTTTTTCCTTATTAACTCCTGAGGCAGAGGAAATACTATCCTAGCAAACAGCTCTCTTCATTTGGGCCTTCAGACTAATTTTTCGTGTGTGTACATACGGTTTTTCCTTAGTCCTTGGCAACCGAAAACGTGCAAGACAGACATGTGCTAATGTTGATTCCAGCTCTCGCCCGCCCGCCCACTTTTCTTCCTTCCTTCCTTCCTTGGAGAGATGGCAAACAATTGCAGCTTCAATGTATGTGCTGCTTGGGCAACTGCTCGCTGGGGAAATAGATGGAGGAGAACATTCGAATGGTACATCTGTGTCTTATTAGGTATCTCTTAGTGTATTTTATAAGTTTGCAGACAAACACTAGTTAAGACTTGGATGGAGAAAATTTTATGGGCTACCTGCAGGAAGGGTGGGGCCGACATGTCTGCTGGGGATAGGGAGAGTAGTTGTTGCTGCACCCAGGTGGGTCCCACACAGTCATTCAGAGATGTAGGAGTTGCTCTAAAAGCTGATGGGCAAGAGGATGTGGGTGGCTGTCCTGGTGACAAGTGTTGAAATGCAGGATTAATTGCATTCTGCATAGAGATGAAGTCTCCATGCACAAAATTTTAGGGTATATACATGGTGCATATATGAAATTGGGCTGAATCTACCTAAAACCTTTTCAGTGAGCGGTAATTTGCAAAGTCATACAGTTGAATCGCATGACTTCAAAAGTGTTTTTAAGCAAGGGTTAAAGAAAATATTAAGCTTATGTTTCCTTGTTGCTGTCATGGCTATTTTACGTATTAAGAGTCTTAATGGTAATGTTTTCCTTTCTTTTTCACAAACAAGATGACCTTGGCAGTTAATGACCTGCTTACAGTCTGTGGCACGGCTCTGGTTGGGAAAGAACATTCATCATGTTTATTCAGTAATTTCACATTATGGAAGGAGTTGCTTGACACAGCTGGCTGCAAGGAGACAGTTAGCAAAGCAGCATAAGGGGACCTTACATCTAGGAGGGCAGGGTGCCTTCATTTCAAGGGGGCTTTCCCCTCAGCTTACGTGATGTGGTAGTGGGGCAGGGAGGTGCATGGGTGGGACCGAGTCTGTGCATGGTGGCAGTGTCAGCGCAGCTGCCTGGCACTGAGGAATAGCAGCTGGTCTCTTGACAGCCCTTGGGTGTTTCCTACTGCACAGCTGGAAGCTGAATGGCTTTGCTTCAATGGAGGAAACTTGTCCCCTGGCACCTGCCTAACCACTGTTCAGCCCTGCCACTGCCTTGGCTGCACGTGAGCAAGCAAACAGTTAATCATGGCTGTGCATCCTGTAGATATCAAAAAAAGCCACAAGTAAGTAGTACCAGGCCTTCCTGACCCACATCACATTTCTTGGCTGGAGAAATGTTTTGCATGCTTTGCCTGCAAATACTCGTTGCTGTGCTTTGCCTTGGTGTCCTGTAGTTGGAAACTTAATGAGTAAAACTGAAGCCCAGAACTTTTTGTTATTGTTTTGGAGGGGAGGGAGGGAGGTACAGGTGGGGTAATGAGTTAGGGTTTCTTATAATCTGGGATTACAAAGACCTATTATGTGTGAATCGCTGTGCTGGTAATCAATAGACTGATGCCTTGGGAGGAATGTCTGACTTCAGAGCAAGTAATTTGCTTCCTAAGTTGTTTGGTTGGTTTTTTACCTTGGTGTTGGCTGTGAGGGAGGCCCTGAGTAGGTGGAAAAAAATCATGAGGCAGGTGCTGATGGCTGCTGAGGGAGTGGCTGGGAGCTGGGGACCATGTGAGCAGTATTCGTGTTGGTCTCCCTTCAGACTGTCACAGTAAATATATTTTCCTTGTCACTTTGTAAATCATTGTCTAGAATTAAGCCTTTTACAGGCATCTCAGAATTGTGCAGCCATTTTAAGGATTTTCTCCCTCCCCAGGGGCTCCCCCGAGTGATTCCTATTCTTGCTGCTATTCCTTGCTGTTCAAATAATGCTGGACCTGATTAGGAGGAAATGGTCGCTGTAAGGCAACTGACATTTTCAGAAGTGCTCTGCCACAAAGGAGGCTTGGAACTGTGCTAAGACTTTAAAAATTAAATAATATCTTGAATGTTATAGTTCTAATATTTTCCTATTGTCTTGGGTCGAGTCGTTGTGGTTAGCTGCGCACCACACTTAGGCCTTACTCATCATGACCAAGGAGGTGAACTTCAAGCTACTTCACTCTTTTAAATTCTTTTTTCTTTTCCCTTGTTAACTCTTAGATATCGGGGGGACGGGAGGAGGTATTGAGAGCTTTAAATTTGCAAATTTGCTCATTGTTTAATGGGGTGCTGATGAGGATGATCCACGGATGTGGGGTTTGGCCTGGCTGCTCCAAGGCCGTGGGGCAAGAGTGTGAGGCTGCCCCACAGAATCTATGGAGCAAAAGATGGGGAGGTAATTGAAAAAGTTGTGCGGAAGAATCAGAAACCTGATCAGAGTTGAGGCCAGTAGACACCAGAAGAGGGAGGAAAGAGGTGCTCGACCTCCCGCACCAGCTGGGTTTTGGCACTGTCCAGCCCAAGGGTTTGCTCTTACAGCAAGGCTGGCCATGGCGATCTGGGTGGGCAGCGCCTGGGTGTTTGGTCTTGTTGTTCCTTAGCCCTGCTAATGAAGGGACTTAATGAAGGGACACAGCAGAAGCCCCTAAGCTAGAGGGGTGTTCAGAGGGGAATGTGATGACACACAGCTTGAGTTCATGGTTCTCACAAAAGTCTGCTTTTGCTCTGGGTCCTGCTGGAGGACTGTGGTTAGAGGAGCAGTTCCAATGGAACAAGGCTTTTTAGGAAATAAGGTAATAGGAAATAAAGTTAATACTTCAAGGGCACTTAGCACTTAGTAACGTCTCAGAAAGCGGCATGAACTATGATAATACAAGTCACCATGCTGTTACGTTTGACATGCTGGTCAAATCTTGGCCTTGTTGGGGTTTTTCTTGCTGTCATTTCCACCAGCACCCCGAGGATTTATTTGGCATAAGATACGATCTCTTTAGCATCATGCGTGCGGTAGTCCTGAACCCTTACGTTGAGGGTGCAGTCTGTGGGGCTGCTGTTGGTCAGTGCAGTCTCTCAGGGCCCACTGTTCATTACTGTGTGCTTCCTGCCCATTCCCAAGAGCCTACATGATTAATATAATGATGTGTAGTATTGGCGTATTGGACCAGATTACGTTGGCATAGCTTGCTTTTGCCACAGTCAACGTATGTTAAAAGGGTTTGTTGGTTTAAGTTGAAAGCTGGGCATGTTTCCCTTTCTTCCAAAGGGACAGAAATCTTTCTGTGGAACGATGTTTAGTGTCTGCTAAATGCAAAATAAAGGTAGTCTCATAGTTGCATTTTTGGCAATGTAATAAATTGCCAAAGGTAACGTAACAAATGAACCATGAGGCAGAGGAATGGGAAGAAGAACCTAATCAGATGCTGAAGAGACTTCATGAATATTAAGTACTTTCCACTTAACCAGTCTTTTTAGTAATCTGAAACAGTAGCAGTGGTACAACTGCCTGAATCTACATCAGCTGTGTAAGAGAGAGAAAAGTCCCAATCTAATGTGATTCTGTGATTTTTATCAGCTTGCCCATGATAGTGTTGGACCTACTGAACTAGTCAATTTGCGTGTTGGAAAACAGCTTTTGAACAAACAGGACTGACTGTTTGCACAAATAAACAGTGTGTCACTCGGTTTCTGATGCAGTGAATAATGGAGGAACAGATGGTAGTTTGAATACTCCCTCCTCCCTCCAAGGTAGTCAGCCTTAGTATCTAGAGTTGTACTTGTGGTTCAAGAATAAACCTGTAAGTACATGTTGAATATTTTCTGCTAGCTAATTATAGGAACTGATAGTTCCCAAGTTAATGAATTCCCTATTAAGAGTTGCCTGCATTCAGTCTGTTAAATTGCAAAATAACAATTGCGATGTTTTGGTTTTGTTTTGGGGTTTTTTTTTTTAATGTGTATGTTGCAAAATTGTAAGGCGTGCCAGTAAAGTAAAACAGGTTTGATTCTGACTGTCCTTTAAACTGTCTGGATATTGAAGTTTATGCTCATTGTCATCAGGAAGATAATGGAAAAGTTCAGTTTCCTTAAACCTGTTTTGTTTTTCTGTCTGGTTTGCTTGTTCTTTTCGCTAGCCCAAAAAGGAATGATAATGAAGTACCTGTTGGGTTTGATGCCACGTGTAAGTCTAGGCAAAAGTTTTATGCCCATTAAAGTGAGTAACTAGGTAGTGTTGTAAAAACCAGCAACATAACAAAACCCAACCCACGCAAACCTCCTGCTTTGGGCTTCTCTGTTCAATTTCCAGTTCAGAAGGGCTGATCTACTCTGCTTTGTGCTCTGATAGTTCTGCTTCTGTTCAGGAGCTTCTGAATGGTTTGTTCTGAAGTGAACCAGTACCCATTTAGTTTGCCCTTTGCATTTGCAGGCTGTACTCTGTAAGGGATTAATAGCAGCCAGACTGTCCATCTGGCATATGTTAGGTGGGCAGTCTGAAGCAGGGCTCCGACCTCTGTGAATCAGAGGGCAGTTAAGATTGGGATCCATTTTAGACAGTACAGTAATTAATACAAGTAATTTTTCTTTCCAGATATGTTCACTCTTTGCTTTGGGAGCAGAGCCCAAGAATAGGATGCAGGCTACACTAACTTCACCTCAAATGTGAATATGTTGTATGCCTCAAAAATAGTGGACTGTGAGAAAACAAGACAGTAAAAGGAAGCAGCATTTCCTCTCACTTATTTGTGTAAGATCTGGGCTGCGTTACGTATCTGGAAGCAGCTTGCTACACTCCGTTCGTTCGCTAATGGTTAGGATTTTTGTTCTGTGGTGCTTGTAATTCAAGATGATACTCTGAAGTCGGAGAAGAGTTTCTGTAGAAGCAGGTACAGTACTGTGGTGTGTTCAAGACTACAATTAAAAATAAAGGAAAAGAAAACAAAGCAGTTAGGTCTCGATGAGATCTCGGATAGGTTTTGGCAGAGAATGGATAGCTTAGGGAAAGTGGAAAAGGGTTTATTAACTCTATAACTGTATACAGAAAGAAGAAAAAGTTAAGCAAGTTAGTGCACACAAACTAGAAACTGTGTCATAAATGCCATCATATATTCCGAGAAAAATACAATGGGATATTACTATTGCATCAGTCCTTGGGTTTTTTACATTAGAGACCTGGGGAAAGAACATGTCAGTCAAGCAGAGAGAAGTAGAACCACCCTCTCTTCTATTCATTCAGAGAGACCCTCCAGACCCCTGCCATGTGCCGCCCACTCTCATCTGCAGGAGCCAAACCCTCAGCCACCCAGGCTGGTGAACTCTTCAATTCTTTAGCGTAGCTTCTCCGTCAAAACACTGATCAGACAGGCCTGATTCCTCAGAACCTGAAACTGCATTCCTCAATGCAGGAGACGTGCTTTCAAAAAAAACCCAGTCTCTCTTCCTTGCCCAAGCTCTAAGGATTCTCGTGTCCTTCTGCTTCCTTCAGAACAGACAGTTCAGCTAAGGACGAAGGAATTCTCAGATGCCTCCCTTAAGGCTCCTACTCTCCCCAGTACTTGAGCATCCCCAGCTGTTCTCAGTGCCAGAAATCACAAATGGTCTCTTCCTGCTGATCAGTGGCTCAAAGTTGGCAGTGACCAGCTGCATGGCCCTGGCCACATGCAGAGCTCAAGATGGCAACCGACCGCACGGCCAGCGTCAGTAGGGGCCTCCTCCACGCTGCAAATGTGGCCGAGAGAGTTCCATTCCCCTCCTGTCTCTCACCCTCTTCTCTTGTCTCAGCTGCAGGAGAAAGGGGAGTATTCTTCAGATCACCACAGGTCGCTGGATGTTGCTTGGGGCGGGGGGGGAAATGGCACAAAGTTCTTGCTTCTCTGGTCTGCAGTGCCAGCTTGGAGCTGGGCTGGATTGGAGCTGGGGCTGGGCCAGGGCCCGTTCTCTCAGGCTGTCTACCTGAGGCAGAACAGGGGCTGTGATGGCGGGGCTGCTGACCCACTGCTGTCTCTGGGAGGGCAACGAGGCCACTGCCCTGTGTGCCCCCCCTCCCAGGGTTGCAGCCAGCTGCCACATCCCCTGTGTCCCTCCTGCCCAGAAGTGGGGTGGGCATGAGCGGGGGAAGACAGAGCTCCATGCCAATGTGCTGGAGCAAAGCCCCCAGTGGAAAAAGCCAGGGCTAGATCGTCAGCCCTCTTTTATAGTGTCCCCTAGTCCACCTCCCCCAGGACAGGCCACTGGGATGATTCTGTTAAAGCAAAATACATCTTTTTCCTTATGCAAGCACAAATCTATACATCTGAAAATTTTGGTCATTTTCAAACTGCAACAAGCACTTTCTTCTGTAGCAGTTTTTTTGAAGCATACATATTGATAGGTTTGAGAATCTATCTCCTATATTCACTTAATTTCTTGCAAAACTCAAAATAGCTGAATTGCCACTGTCAAGTGAAAAAATTCATTCCATTAATGCAACAGTTCTTGTTTGTTCCATAAGATGTACTCCTCTTGTCACTATGTTGTAGACCCTGTCTATCAAAATAGCTGACTAAACCACTGTTAACAAAAATGCTGGAAAATACTTTATGACCTCTGCAAAAGTTGAAGAGACCAAAAATAGGGAAGGAAAACTGTATGACTCTTGTGTCGTTTGGGAGATGTGGAGCCTTAAAGTGACTTTTCTTAAAGGTATGTCAACATGTAGTTTTTCAAACCAAAAAAAGTGACAAGAGTAGTTAAGTTCTCTGTTGTCATTGCCAGGCTTGCTAAAAGAAAAATAAAAAATATACAGGAACTTTGAGGATTTGTGAGAATGGGTATTGGATATTTCATGGAGATCCTTTCCCAACTGATACTGGAAATTTCACCTTAGGCATACATATTTAAAATATGTGGTTATGATAAAGAGAAGCCCCTGCAAACCTAATTTGTTGTGCTGCATTATTGCATATGTTATTTGTTGGTTGTGTTTGATGGTTGTTTGTTGGAATGAAGAAGGCTTTCCACGATGAAAAGGACAGACTAAAGTGAGATATTTTCTGGAAAGATGTGTTCTTTTTCTTCATGGCACACATGGCAACAATTCAAGTCTGTATGTCAACATTTTTTTAAGTTCTTTTCTTCCCTTTCCTCTCCCCTCATCTGGTTTTTACCTAGTCTCAATAGCAGAGGTTTATAAGACTTTGGGAAAGCTGCTTTTTTGAGGAGCTGAAGATGTTGTGTCTTTGGAGTTTTCTTGGCAAAGTTAGTGAGTATTAGCGGTGTGCTGTTTATTGCACCATAATGTGTAAGCCTTTTCAGGTAAGGACCAATAATTCATGGGTTACACAGTGGTGTCTGAGTGATTTGGAGCTTTCCTGGACAGAGAACCAAGTGGCATGACACTGTGGTAACCGTATTTTGTCCTAGCTTTTGTGCATCAGCTGTGTAGTGTTTGCTAAAATTTGCTAAAATTTGTGGTAGGAAGCTGCCTGAAATGAAATGTGAGGAACTCTGTATAATAATAAAATCAATTGGACTATTTCCCCAGTAATTCTAGAGACTGATGCATCATTAATGTTGGTAATACAGTGGCTGTCAGATCACAAACTTCTCAATAAATGTGCAGCTGGCAGGCTTTGATGGAAATTGGAGGCAAGCAGAGAATGAGATTTAGGGCTTTGATATATGGGGTGTCAGCCATGTGATGAAGTTTTTATAAATTTCTGTCACTTCTGTCTCTTATGTTCACTACATATGTGGTCTTCCTTGCAGTTTTTGGTAGTGGCTGAAATAACTGCACCTTTTTAATGCACACTAAAAGAGATAGAGGTTAAAAGAACACCCAGCTTCACTTCTAAATACATCATTCCGTGTACTGTGGCATCGCATCAGAAGTAATGCAGTGGTGAACTATTATACAGTTAGCGGTTTATTAGCCATGATAATACTTCTGATGGAAATGGGGAAGCAGAAGTAGTCATCAAGGAACCTGCACGAATGCAACAGCAAGGCAGTTTTATTATTATTCTAATTAACAACCTGTACTGGCGGAGTCATCAGGAGAACTAGTCAAGTGGCTTTTCCAGTTCTTCTGACTCTGTTTTTTATAGTTGTGTTTTAATCTGCTCAGTAAATTGGGATTTCTCCATATCTTAAGATTCAGAAAACCAAGAGCAGTTACTTGAAACAATCAAATGGGTTCATTGGAAGCACCTGTCAGTGTTGATTTAGGTCAGGATTACAGAAACAGCTGGAAAGTGGCACAAATATCTGCAACATAAAGGAAAAATAAACAAACTAGTTTGCAAAGAGTAAATATGGGTAAGGAGGTTTGAAGATAGTATCATAGTATTACCAGGGTTGGAAGGGACCTAATAGATCATCAAGTCCAACCCCTACCACAGAGCTCAAGGCTAGACCATGGCACCAAGTGCCATGTCCAATCCTGCCTATAAGCTTCTATAAGCTTCTTGTGTGACCACTATCCTCACTTGTATTCTGAGGAATACAAGCTTTTGTCACGGGCTGCACTGATTTACATGTTCACCAAATGAGGGAGTGACTTTTATTTCTTTTCTAAATTGTCACTCTTGTAGGAAAGTGAGGGCTTCAGAAGCACAAAGCAAGCCCTTGCCCCTGCTACAGGGATATGTTTGTGACTTTGCATTGCATTAGCAATACCTTTGGGTAGTTCAAGGCCAAAGTTGGGAGTAGTTACCCAGTTGTAACTCCTTGCAAGCAGTGTGGGGCAAGCACTTTGAGCTGTGCTGTTGCCAAGGAGGTCAAGCCTTCTTGCATACAGTTGTTGATTTTCAGTTTTTGTAGAACTCGGGGGAAACATTTTTTTTCTTGTTTGGATTTTCAACATGAAAAAAGTGAGCATGCAGATCCTTTCTACATAAAGCTCTAAAGCATGATGATTTCTGCATTGTCGTGCCTCCACATGTTATTCCAGGGAGGATGTAACTGGTATTTTTCATGCTTGAAATCCCATGGAAATTGTTAGTAATGTAGTTCTGCATAAAATATGTTACATGACTGTAGTTAAAATAAATGCCCTTTATAAAACTGGTAGGCTGAGTCTCTGTGAGCATATATGAGACTTAGAGAGGAGGGTTTTTTCAGTGTAAAACAGCTCTTTTTCAGTAGTTTGTAGCGGGCAAATAGCTTATCTGCATTCCTGGGTTGGCTGACACTTTAGCTGCGATGCTGCTTTGGGCTGTGGTCCGTTGTCAGAATTTTGAGCAAAAGTCTTGGGCCCATTTTGCCCCCTTGAGATTGCATCTGTACAAGAGTAGTTTCTAGTTCTGAACACCTGCAGGGAAGGCAAGGTAATATGCCTGCTGATCCACGGTATGTTAGTGGTGCTCCTGTGTGTTGTGAATACTTAAGAGTGTTGAGGTGCTCTGACAGTTTTGGGCAGGGCAGAGACTGAGCACTGAAAGGAGTTTCTTCATCGATAAGACGTGGGTTGAATGTCTAAAATTGTCTGTCCCAGGAATTTCCAGTGCATATCGGTGCCTCAGCATAAAATGAAGAAATGTGGTCCATGAACAAAAAAGTAAATATCTGTCCATGCACAAGTTGCCTTTTTTTTCCCCCAGCTCTTTTATGAAACCAGTGATATTTGCCTATTGAAAGTTATTTGTTTCCTGGATTGTCGGCCAAGTGCACAAGAATGAGAAAGATTCTGATGTTTATCCCTTTTGCAGTGTGAAATTAGTAATATGCAGAGTAAAGGGTGCTGGAAACAGCATTTCCTGGGAAGATCATAGAATCATAGATTTTAATTCTGGTTGTAAATAGGGTGTTTTTAACTCATCCTGTGCTACTAAACCTGTATGTTCACCTCTCATCTATCCCCACTTTCCATGGAGCCCTAGAATTGGAAGCTGTGTTTAGAAACCGAATGGCAGTGCAAGCTCAGACTTTTCTTGTAAAGACATGCATGGGGCCGATTTGCTACTTGGTTCCTAAATCACAGAATCATAGAATCATTAGGGATTGGAAGGGAGCTTGAAAGATCATCTAGTCCAACCCCTCTGCCATGGGCAGGGACATCCCACCCTACATCAGGCTGGCCAAGAGCCTCATCCAGACTGGCCTTAAACACCTCCAGGGACGGGGCCTCAACCACCTTCCTGGGCAACCCATTCCAGGCTCTCACCACTCTCAC
>JAOXOE010000632.1:7096502-7111102 GCA_028565055.1 Phoeniculus purpureus | reverse complement strand
TCCTCATAGGGCTTGTTCTCAAGGCCTCTCACCAGCCTCGTTGCCCTTCTCTGGACACACTCAAGCACTTCAATGTCTTGTTGGGTTGAGTGCACTCTCTACTGGTGAGACAGCCACAAACAGACCCGTTATGTGACGAAAACTTGCTCAAATAAAACATTTATTTCATGGTCTCTTGATCTACCTGTGTGATTCTGTAAACTGCATGGATTAGAAACAAGATATAAAAGGAGATCTCTATCCTGTTTTCTTTGTGTAGTTCTGAAGTACAACATCTAAGAGAAGCTGTTAGACTGAGTAATTTTGTATTTGATATGTATTTCTCTCCTTTTCTAAGGTTAAAAGCCAACCTATGAAGAATTCTGAAAGGACAGGAAGTCAGTTCCATGCCTTGAATAAATTAAATCACTTTATTTCCATCTGTTTGATTTCTGGTGCATTGCCACTAGATTATTTGATATTTGACATTTCTAGCTTACTTCCACAGTACTCTGCTCCTAACAAAATTTTGCCCAAAGTGCTGATCCAGATTAGCAAGAACATGACACCTCCATGAAGTATCAAACATGACAAAAATTAGTTTTAACACACAGGATCAGGGGCATTAAGATTCCAAACTAATTAGAGACCGAATTAGCCTTGAATTACAACAGATTTTCATATCTTTTTGAGATGGAAAGACAAGTATAACAAGCAAAGAGATGGAGCTTTTACAACTTCAGATTTCTCCACAAAGGAGAATGGCTGGAATATGATCAAGTTGCCTTTGTCTTGTTTCTCTTTCTAAAATACATAATTTAATCCTTGTTCTTAGCTTTACTTCAGGTGTTTCAGGAATGAGAAACACTGCTAAATGCCAATTCCTGATAAGCAGAAGATAACAGTTGTCTAAATTGTTTCACTGAGCTTACTGGCACTGCACAATGACACTGTAGCCCTCCAGCCATTGTGCACCTCCATATGGTGCATTCTAAAATTACTTTCGTGTGTGCATGTCTGTGCTGCGTTTCGAGAAATTAGTTAAGAGTATTGGTTCATTACATACATCAGAGGATGTTACTCTGTGCAAAAGTTTAGGATTTGCTTCTTTAATAAGGTTTGTTGTGATAGTAAACCAGTAAACTTTACCTAAATTCTCTTAGGACTGCTTAGAATAATTTACTTGGTTGATTTGATTTCCTTCCTGTGGAAGAAACTGCTCACACATTGCAGCCTTTGTGTTGAGGGGGAAGAATGAATTGAGTTTTGTTGGAGAGAAATCTTCGGTATCGGGTTGTCTGGGGGCATTTGTGCTCCTCTTCTGAAACATGGTTGCATGAAATCAGTAGGGGCAGTTGGTAAATATTGATGGTAACCTATAAAAAATGTTTGCTTACTCTAGAAACACACAGTAGAAAGAGCTTGGAGTGTATTTAAGCCTGTTTGGTGTGACAATTAATTCAGCCAGTTTTGAGTCCACTTCTAAGTCTGTTAGGGCTTAGTTCAGTCAAGCACGTGTTAATTTTGCCCTTATTCAGAAAAGAGCTTACATTGGCCATATGCTTAAATATCATCAGCTGCTGAATTAGACTCTGAAATCCCTCAGGTGTTTTGCTAGCTTGTTTTTATTGCGGCCTCTGTACCTCCTAACAGGAGGTTGGTACAGGAATGTCTTTAGTGGCATAGAATTTTAGGAGCAGAGCAGAAGTTTGATCACCAGACTGTCTTTTTTTGAGCTTAAGGGAAGCCAGGGAGCTTGGTCTGCAGCTCTGCACTCTTCATGTAGTGACTTAATTACTGGTGAAAATGTCAGATCACTACACAATTTAATATTGACGTTTTAAAGACCACTATAAAAATCTGTTCTTCCTTTCTGATGACACCTCTTGCTGTACTTTTTCTCAAATATTTGTGCAGCTGTTCTTCAGAACATCCAAAGGTTTAAATCGTAATTGAAAGCACTTTTCAAATGTGTTGCTATTCTGAAAAAAGCCATCCAGTGCATTTCACCCTGCAAATGCTTTGTTTTCCTCTGATCTATGGAAGTTCTACATGTTAGTAATAAATTATTATCTACATTTTTCACCCTGAGACAGCTTTGCCTTGGAGCTTAAGTGTGAGAAGAGAAAGGAAGTTAGAATATTAATTTTGTTAGCTTAGTCAACTACAAGATTAAGGTACAGAAAGCTGAGTGCAAACAGCTGCTGACGATCACAAGGTGTGCTTGGTGAATGCTGTTTTAATTATGTTGAAGTTAGAAAATATGCTGATGAGTATCCCGAGCAAGATTAATTTATAGAACTTGTTATAACTTGCAAGAGGGCTTGAGATTCCATATCTAATAAATATTGATGGTTTGTAGCTGAGTTTCTTGTGCAGATAAATGCCGCCTGACTGTTATTGTCAACTTGTTTTAGCCTTCAGAGAACTTTTTAGGAGTGAAATGTAGTGCAGATCTCTCTGGCAGAAAGTAAGGAATTGGAGTCTGCTGGTCTACTTACAGATGCTGCTTACAGTGAAAAAGATTGACAGTGTGGGGTGTTCTTTGTTCGATTTAGGTTTGGGGGGGTTTTTTGTGTATGTGTCCGTGTGTGTGGTGGTGTTTTGATTTTTTAATTTAATACATGTGATTTTTTTTATTGTTCCACCTAGCAAAGTATTTCAATGAATGGTTAATTCTGCAACTGTTCCTGAATGCCAGGGAAATACCGTTGTGCCGTAACACTTCTGTATTCCTTATCAGGAGTCATCGGAAATCACATGTAGTCCCTCTGCTCAAGTACGCTAGCATTTCTTCGGGACTCCCAAGCTGTTTGCTGGTGCTAAAGTGCTGTGACATAATTTTTGTAGAAGTTTCTGGGAGAGCTCAAAAAATCTTTCAAAAAGTATGTTATTGAATGAATTACAATACTTTATTGGAGGTAGGACAGGGACAAATATCTGTATTAAACGGGGTATGGAGAACACACAGATAATACAAGGAATTTTACTGTTGAGCATCCTTACTGCTTATGCAAGATGTGCTGGTAGTGTTCTCTGTCCTTCTCCCTACCCCTGGTTTAGCTGTTATTAACTGAGCATCTGCTTTCAGGAAAATCTGGGAAAGATGAGAAGGACACCTGGATCATGGTTCATGTGCACCAAAATGCAGTATTTCCACCCAAGATTTTACTACAGACTAACAGTTCTGTCAGAATCCAGTTTCACATTTTATCCTCTCCCAGACATAATGTATCACGCTGTTAATGTTTAACAGATGAGTGCAATGTGAAGGGTAGCAGGGCGGGCAGTATGTGCTTGGTTCTGCTACTGATGTCTGCAGTGGTGATTGCAAGTCCTTGTCATTAGATCTCTGCTTCTTTCCTGTGCCTGTCTTTCAGCTGAAATATGCAGACACTGGAGAGGTGGTGGAACAGTGTGAATTAAGGCATTTGTAAACTTACGCTACGACCCGCTTTCATCCGTGGTAATTCACATGTAATCGCAATGGGACCTTCAGAAAGTGTTTTCTGATTTGACCAGTTGACCATCACATGAACATTTTCGCTGTGTTAAAATCCACAGTGTGTGTTTTCTTCTAAAGTCAGGATATCTTACTTATGCTTTTCAATGATTAAAAAAAAAAATCAGCACAGAAGCTCTGAACGCTCTGGATCTGATGCAGCCAACGCTTGCAGTCTGGGTTCTAGTGAAGTCAATGTCAGTCCTGCAGTACAGCAGGAACTTTGCTTGTGATCTGGTGTGCTGATATAAGTATCTGTGTATTCAACATATTTTTCGTGCAAGGAAAATAGATTGTTTGCCTAATCTGTTGTTGAACTGTACTTCTGAGTGTTTTGTAGGAACGTAAAATCTCGGCTTTTAAATGACGAAACACTTTAGAGTAATGGTGAGGAGGTATTAGAATTGGGAAAGTGTGATAAAGGTTCTGTGTAGTTACTTACAACTAGTCTCATGTTATCAAAATGACAAGATCTGAAAGTAGATTTTTTTTTTAGGGTTGCTAGTCCAGTTACCTTATGGCAAAGTAAGCTTTTCTCATCTCTCTAATGTGTGGCTATGAATGTTAACTTCCACATGGAAGCTCTGCTTTGGCCCTAGCATTCTTGCAGCAAGATGCTGGTAGAGTTGAGCTCGGTTTTTCTTTGGTGTATGTGAGGCTTTTTAGGATAGAAACATGCTAGAATTAACAAGCTGATCTACTGATTTATTTAGTTATTTTTAAAAGTATGAGTGCAAACCGTTTTGAGTGTGAAATGGAAAGGAAGGATCTAGATTCTAAGGAAGAATGCAACTCTTCTCTATTTTAGCCAAACTAATGTTTGCAGAACCTGGTTAGGAACTCTTGATTACTATAATTATATTTAATAACAAAACTAAAGTCCATTGAAGAAACCCAAGGCAATTTGCAAGTGGTATTTGTGGATGGACTAATTATTTTAATACATTTGGACTAATGACTCTTAGCTCTGGGTTTTTTTTTTTCTTCAGCACTGCTGTAAACAGAACTTCCTTGCAAGACTTAATTGGCTGTAATTTGTTGCACAGATAGAAACCACTGGGAAACAGACAACAGAGCTCTGATAGACAGAATTTCTGTGTTGTTATTTATGTAGGCATTTTGGGCTTTCTTCCAGGGTGTTGCTGATGATGAAACTTGTGAAAATTTTATCCATGAAATAGTCTGCCCTGTATCTGACTATAAAACAACATCAGTAATAAAAGGCTCTCCAGAGCCTAACAAGACCATCGCTCCTAGAGGTGTTGATCTTTTAGAGAGACACCAGTGCTAATGCTTGTACAGCCAGAGTCACAAGGAGTAAACTTAGCTTATGAGGCCTCAAGACTGATTAATTTATGGAAACTGTTGGCACTTGGAGTGATGGGAGCTGACACAAAGGAAACATGCTACTGACTTTGTAGTACCAGGCTACTAACTCTAGTCGTTCCCAATGTGAGTTCACCTTTCTCTCGGTTTTGTGTACATGAACAAAACTGAAACTGCTGGTAACTCCTCTACTCAGTAAAATTATTTTGCAGACTAACATTGGTGGTGAATGAATGAACAGATCCTTTTTTTTATATCAACTAATGGAACCAACATACTGGGATATGCATGCTGAGAATTGCTGTGTCCATAACTCAGTGACACCTGTTACGTCTTACTCATCAATACACTTCTGTGCTTCTCATCAGTGTTTGGGATCTTAGGCGTAGGGTCTTTGAACTTTGGATTTGTGCTAGTGGTCTTTAAGAAATGGCCAAATACAAAGCTAAAACAGACAAAACTAATAGTAAGCGGACAATAAAAATGCACTTACAGTAATAGGATTGACGATGAACTAAGTGGCGCACCTTGCCAGCTGTTTTAATACTCTTATAAATAAGATCATAAGGTAGAAGTAAAAACGTTCTGCTAGAACTAGAGGCTGAGTTGCTGTGGAAGATAAAGCAAAATTTATATCAGCAAACTTTTTCTTCGTTCATGTAGAAACAAAATTTGTGTGTCTTAATTAACTGTAGAATTAGTACATCAGCATGCATTGTGTTTGCAATGGCATGTAAAGTTTTGGAAAAAAAAATGACTGAGTTTAGGAGTCTGTGGTTTAACTTACTACTCCTTTTAGTTGTCTGCGAGTGTACTTGTTTAAACCCTCCAGGCAAAACGATAACCATGTTTGCCAGAGGGTTTGTGTGCCACTCCAGCAAGTCTTTACAAGTGCTTCTTGGGCAGAATTTTGGTTGAAGTTCAGGTATTTGCACAGTAAGCTCTAAAGGAAATTTAAGTATGTGAACCTGTATGCACCTTCAACAAAATAAAAGAGAAAGTTGTAACAGCAATTGAAGTCTTCCAGAGATTTGCTGGACACAGCTGCTGGCATGACAAGCCTTGTCGAGAGGACAAGCAGTTTAAATGCAGGTACAGGGACTGAAATGACTTTGTTTGTGTTCTCCTCCCATCGTTGTTGGTCTATAATTTCTTTGTTGATGTGAAAAGATAAAAGTTGATGGGAGAAATGGGCTGTGTCAAACTAATGCTTCTCCCTCCCTTGAGTCCATGCAGACCTGGGGCAGGAAGGCACCTAGATGGCTTTGGCAAAAGGTCCTAGGAGCAGATGGGCTGGTGTTGTCAGGCAGCAGCAGTTGCACATGTGGAAACAAACCCAGCACTCAAGAGCAGTGAATGTAGTTAAAAAGCTGGAGAGTGGGTCTGCCTTCTGAGAAATGATTGACATGGCTAGAACGTAACTCATTACAGAAGCAACAGAAGATTGGGAAACCTTTGCTTATGCCAGTGTGTATTGCTGTGGTCCCTAGAGAGTTGACAATCTGTAGTTTTACTCATTATTGCCTAGTGCAAAACCTGTAACTTGGTCATTTCTAAAACACTGAGGTTTTATTCAGCATAAACAAATGTGAATGTATGCGGAAAGTCTGTATAAATAAGTACAAAGCACAGCGATATGTTAACCCTTTAAAAACATGGATATATCTAAAACATCGAGTGTGTTAGCAGATTAGCAGCACCTCAGCATAGGGGGTTTCACATTTCCTCATATGTTTTTCAGAATAACTTAAATATATGTCTGAATTGCTCTTAATCTTTATTTAAAATACAAAAATCCCATTTTTGTCAGTGTGTCAAACTTTGCTGGGACTGAAGGAGAATTTTTGTGGAAGTTGGTATTTTTGTTTCAGATTTGTCGTACTGCTGCACCTTATTGCTAGACTTACCCCTGCAGAAGACTCCACAGCTACAAATAACCCTTTTTTTTTCCCAGAAGGGAATCCCAGACCCGAGTTCTCTTCCTTCTGAATCTGGCTACTCATACAGCCTGAAGTCATTATGCTTTCTGTTATTCAAACAGGCTGTCCCCTGACAAATGCAGACGAGCCTCTGTGTTCTACCAGACTATTGCATCATCCCATTTCTGCCCCATCATCGAAGTGTGTGGCACTCCTGGAAACACGGTTCCCAGCTGTTCCCCTCCACCTAGTCAACCTGCCTTGCCTGCCAATTCAATGTCTTTGAATGTGGGTTTGGTCATTCTTACTTAAATTATTCCTATTCTAAAGTATTGCAAATTTTTTTATTAAAGGCAAAAGTAATTGACACGGGAAAAGGAACTGTGGAAAAGCCTCTGAACCTGAAGGGTGGGAAATGTATTCTGTACGTCATGAATTGCACCATATTGCATTGTGCTGCCACACAGTGCAGCTATACTTCTGTGTTAGGAACAGCAGACTTGTCAGTGACAAGCACTTCATTTGGGAAGAGCAATCTTTGTAAAAATGACAGTCAGTTTGAGCTCTGCTTTGGTTTCTGATTACATTCTTGAAGCTGGATTTCTTGTAATGAGCAATTAAGTCTTCACGGAATTTCTGGAGAAGTATTGTTTTAAGAGCTGTTTGTGACCAGGACTAGCAGATGTACTGTAGGTGGCAAATCCAGCCAAATGTATATGAACACTTAGAGTATGGTTCCCTGTTTTATCTTCTTCCTCTGAGACAGTAATCAATGTCTCAACCACTGGCCACTCATAGAAGCCTATCAAAAATGAAACATTGGAACTTGTGAACAGAAGAATTAGTTTTTTTAAGATGCAAATAAAGTATTAGAATTCTTTAAGGTGTAGGTTCTAATTACAACTACTATGAAGCATTAATGTAATGAATTCCTGAAATAACGTATGTAGTCTACAAAATAATAATTATATTCCTGTGCCGAGTTTAAAGTCAGTGCTAGGAACAAGTTTCAACTAAGAGATGATTGTCTTCATTTTTGAGATTTCTGAACTTGCTAGGCCCTTGGAATTATTAGCAAAACTAATGAAAATGTTGACATTACTTTTCTATTCCAGCAAAAGAAAAAGACTAGCAGACGCTGCTAATGTTCCATTATCTTCCTTGTGTCCACAAGGACGTTCAGGGAGAAGTAGATGACAGACTACTTGAAGCAGAACTGGTTGACTGTTGCTGGTTTTGCAAACCTAGAGCCTAATCCATTGGTTTTAAACAGGTCTTCTGTACTACTATACATGCCAGGCTTTGAAATCCTAGTGCCACTGCACAAGTCTTCACTTGGTTCTGAATGATTTCTTCATATTTGATAATGAATTTTCTGCTACATCTCCCTGGAAATAGATCACCAAAAATTATTTGTGAAATGGAAACTTCTTTGAAAACTCATGTTAATGCTGGTTTGACAGTTGTTTGGCTTTATTTTAAGCTACTTTTATCATGGAATCAGTCTGTAAAACATATGGGGGGTGGGTGCTGTGTATGGACAGATACTGCTGTATAAGACCCAAGTATCCAATACAGAAAGGTCCTGCATTTGAAAATAACAGCAGTCAAACATTTAAGCCTCGAGTTAAACAATATTTCAGCTAAACATGCAGTACTATATAGACAATACATCTCTTCTCCGATAATACATCCCTTACAGACTCTGATGAGAAATTAAGAGGCTCTAATTATTAGTTCAGTGTTGCTTTCAATTAGATGTAGCTGCAATAGTCATGAGACTTACATTTGGCAATCCAAGAAGTTTCATTTTGCTGCTTTTGCTTGTGTTGTCTTATACAAGTCTTGATTTTGGTTAGGAAAGGGAAGTGCTAGGGACTTTCATGCTCCCACTGCATCTTTTAGCTAGAGATTGAGATTGTGCTGTCAGAAATTAGAGACAATTTATTGGAAGACCAGGCAAAATTCAGTATCAGTTGTAGTTTCTTGAAATATGTGTTCTTGGAGGGGAGTGGGGAAAAGATGTGAACTTGAGTGCTTCAAAACAAACAAAAAGGATTGAGGACTTAAATAAAAAGGGAAGACAAATGTTTGACGAGAAGGATTCATTACAAGTAATTAATACTGTTGGGCAGAAAAAAAAGTGTCATTTCCAACATATACTACAGGGTGGTGCATAAAACCAGTATCAGAACTCCATGAACTTTCCATAAATATATCTTGAGGAATGAAGATGTCAAACCAAAGCAGACCATTTTGCTTGTCTCATACTGGAATCTGATGGCGGTGCGGAGGGAGTGTCAGCCCTGACGCGGAGTAACTGCTCCTCCTGGGATTCATTCAGCTGCAGCACTGGCTTTGTGCAGGCACCCATGGAGCTGCTCCAAGCACCTCATGTTAGTGCCCTGATTTCCATTCACCTTATCTTTGCAGTTGATGTTGTGGTATACCACTTACCGCCTGAAGAACAGGTGAGCATCTTCTCTCTGGGATTGATGCTGATTCCTGGACCAGACCCAGTGCAGAAGTCTGGCAGTGGTTGTGTGTTACATTGATAATTTGGGCTATTACTCTGACAATTCTGTATATAGATATGGATTGACATTACACTGAAATTGATTGTGAATTACTTGATCATGAAATCAATTCAGTGACGTAACAGCTTTAATACTATTGTTTAAAACACTCTATTCCCTTCTTGGGACTCAGTATAATGAGACATAAGCATATCTTAAATTATTTTTTCTTTTCTACATAACGCAGATTTGTACAACAATGGTTGTATATAAATACATTTGTGTTTTATAACACAGTTGTCTATAAACAATCAGGCTAGCAAATGTTTTCCCGGGACAGCAGCTTTTCCTGGCTATTTTCGTATCAACATTTGGCGTTATTAGATTGCTCATCCCAGCATTCTTGAATAATTTTAAGGAAAAAACCCCAAAGCTCAGGTCTTAGATTTAGAGAGCAGAGAAAGATTCTTTCTGTACTTTTTTCCCCTAAATCTTTCACGTTCATTTTTTTTCTACATGCACAGAAGTGTTCTTTGAAGGAATTTATACCATTGTAGAGAGTAGAACACTTTGGTTATGAGGAGCTTTTCCTGCTAGTACGTTTTAAGCGGGCTCTAGTTGTGGGTGTGTGTCTCTTGAGCAGTCCTCAGCATCGTGTTCAACTTTCAATCTGTCTACAACAAACTCCAGAACTAATATTACAGCTCATTTAAAAAGACACAAGGTAGTTTAAAGCAAATTCGTTTGGATTCCAGTAGCAGGGCTGCTGCAGAGCTTTGTTTTCAGTAGCCTAGCCAGAGCTGGTGTTTCTGTGTGTTTCACATTAGTGTATTTGTGGCGGTGGCTCACCTACAGTAGCTCCTTCAGAGGTAGATCGGGTTAGTCCTTACATGTTGCAATCACATCTGCCTTGTTGCTGAGGATTGTGTTCCCTCTTTGCTGCATTTAAACTGGAGAATTTCAATAAAATTGCAAGGGATGTAAGCTGGGAAAGCTTGTTTTAAGTCAAGTCTTTAGTCTGTGCATAAAATGGAGAAAAAGTGAGACTTCACTGGTAGCTGGTGTATCAGAGCCAGGCAAAGTGCCACCATTTGGCATCTGTCTCCGGGTTCCCCATATTGACATGAATCATTCAGAGCTGATAAAAACATTAGGTCTAGTTATGTCTTGACACAGTAAAGGTTCACAATAGCTTCAAGTGAGTGTCTGTCTTCGTAATGTCTCTGAGTGGACACTGTCAATTTGACAGTGGGGGTTTTCTGCACATTATCTGTTTTACTGGTGAGCTACTTGGGGTGAAATCTTCTCAAGTTGCTGGATGCTTTACTATTGACCTCAATGCTCCTTTTCTTCCATATGCCATTTAATTAACCTGTATTTCAGAGACATCAAATGTAAACACTGTTAGAGTGGCTGTAACTGTAACAAGGTTGGTGACCTTGTTAAGTGGCCTTTACAGGTGATGATGGGAAGTGGATGAGCCTTGGTCCCTAAAATTGCTGCTCCCTCCTAGCACTACCTGTTTACTGCAAAAGACAGAAGGCTCCTTTCAACCATTTTGCTTCATGTTTTAGCCTCTCTCCTTTTGCCAAGAATATTTTTACTCAGTGTCAAGAGAAAATGAATTCATGCCTTCAGGATTTGTACTCTTTGCTCTATGCTATATGATAGCAACCCAGTAAGATGCACAAGTGGAAACTGCATGAATGATTGATAGAAGCTGAGAGCTGTTGAAATTTTTTTCCTGTTTAATGGCTATCAATAATTTAATGCATTTACTGTATGTTTTTGCGAAAGAAAACTCATATTACAGGCTTGGGTTTAATAAACTAAATGATTCAAGCTTCAAAAAATACAGACTTCTGATGTGAAGTGTATCCTCTTTTTAATTAAGACAGACATATATGAAAACAAACTTGTAAAATGGAGATAGTCCTTGCAAATCAAATGTTTCTATATGCCCCCTCCCCCCCCTTCTTATTCTTGGAGCTACAGTCACATCAGTATGTGGTCTACTGACCGACATGAAGAAGCCCATGCTACCACCACAGCCAGGAGCCCTGAGAGGATGCTGCTTTCCACACCCAACTTACCTGTCCCTTTTGTCCTAGGTCTTGTACTTTAGCTGATTTATGCTCTGGTGTAAGTTACTTGGCAAAGGCTAAGTAGCATGGCTTTCAGTGAAAGAATTGCTTCCTCCTAGATCTAGCTGAAAATGCAAAAATAAAAGGTTTTTTTAAATCATTTTTTATACAGGATCATAGGATCATAGGATGTTAGGGGTTGGAAGGGACCCAAAGAGATCATCGAGTCCAACCCCCCTGCCGCAGCAGGACAAAACTATCTAACACAGATCACAGAGGAACAGATCCAGGCAGGCCTTGAAAGTCCCCAGAGAAGGAGACTCAGATAAATGCTTATCTGGCTCTGTCGATTTTCCTTCCTACAGGTTTGTCCTGGTGTGAATTTTCCACTTGGAAAATTTTATTATCCAAATGGTCTTGCTAATCCTTCTCCTGATGTCTTGGATAAGATAAGGTCCTCAAGCACCCCATGCTGGCAGCAGTCTGCCAGGCTGCTGAAAGCAGGGATCACTCTACTGGGACAGCTTAAAAACCAGAGGGATTTGGTTTGTCTCTGGCACTGATCTGCAGTAGAATCTTAGTAGGAGATAGAAAACCATTGCTCTAGCACAGTTGCACAGCTAAGACCAGGGATTAACAGCAGTGGCTGTAACTAGATAATGCTTTAGGGTCTCTAGGAGAATTGCACTGTGGATTTTTTTTAGAAGACCCTCTTGGTTGCTCTAAACTTTCAAGCTATTATATAGACTCATTAATTTTTCACAGGGGAAGAATAAATAAGCAGCTGGAAAAGAGTTCAGAATATGGGCTATTTACACTTAATCTGTAAATGATGAAGCTGAAAGCTGACACTTCATGGTGCTTGCTGTCATTTCATAATGAAATGAAATGAATCTCTCAGTTCACTGTATCTGGCATAACCTGAACATCTATGCTTCCAGGCAGTTTCTAACAGCAGTTACTGAACCTTTGTGGGGAAGAGACATTTATTTTGCAATAGAATCATTTAGGTTGGAAAAGACCTTTAAGGTCATCAAGTCTAACCATTAAACAAACTTTCCCAAGCCCATTGCTAAGCTGTGTCTCTAAGCTCCAGATCTGTGCGACTTTTAAATGTGTCCAGGGATGCTGATTCACTCTCAGCTCATTTTTCTTGTCCTCCCTCCTTATCTGTTAAGAGTGTTAGCATGGTCTGGGTAGAAACTGTGACTCTATCCTGGCTCCAGAACCATGTGGTTTCATCTGTATCCTGAAGAAACAACTCCACCAAATCATCCCATAAAGCTTCTGCAGCACAAGTTAAAGATCATGGTGATGACCTGGCCAGTTGCAGTTGGTTCATTGTGTGGCCTTCAAGCCATCTTTTATGCCATGCAGTGCTGCTCCTGGCTTCTTGCTCCCATGTCCAAGACTCTTTTGCAACTTCTACCAACTCCCTGGTCAGGATGAAGTTTCCTCAAAGGCCTGAAGAACAGGTTCTTCATCAGAAATCCTTGAACTTTCCTCCTCTATCTGTAAGCTTCTGTGAACTTAATGCCTTGTTTTTTCCCTACATGAAATTGTTCTTGGTTTGGGTCAGACTTGATGCTAATTTGTGTCTATATAATAGTAGGACTGATATTAAAAGTAAGTTACCTAAGATTTTGATGTTGCCAGAGTCCTGGTATGAGAGAGAAGCTGCTGTCTGAAGAGGAAAGGGAATGAGCTGGTGAGGAGAGAGCCAGGAGATTAGGTAGAAGAGAGAGTCACACCTCTGTTGGGGACTGGTGGGTGGGAGGGAGCTGCCCTTCTATTTCCATTTATCAGGTTTTCTTTGCAGGTGCAACACCAGTGAACATGTGATGTGTTTTATTATTTCCATGTTCCCCCTCACCTGGCTCCTAGCTCTGTCTTACAGTGTCCTTGATTTACATTTCTGATTTGTGTTAATAAATCTTCTTTTCATGGAGAAATAGAGGAAGGCTCAGGGAAGTGGAACTCTTAACGAAAAGCAAGCAAATGCTGGCAAAGCAAACGTTGATAAATGTCTACTCTTCTAAGAAAACTATTGTCAGGGAAGGTAAAGTCAATTTTTGAATAAATTAATCTCCTTATAATTGTTTCTGATGAGCACATTTATCATACTAGCAGAGCACTGCTGTCAGCAGGGCACTTGTGTTAGGGGATAAAACGTGTTTTTCACTACAGTGTGCACTTGATTTATGAGACCGCAGCGAGCACTGACAGCGCCAGTCCCCGAACACTATTTATCAAGGTTTCTGGGTGATCTGGAGATTCCCTGAATGGGAAATCAGGGAAGCTCAGAGGAGCTGCTAAGGGTCATAATCTCTCACAGGAAAAGCTGAAAAGCAACGTGGTGTGGGCAAACCTGGGAGCCTTAAAAGGTGGTGAAATCAGAAGTTGCACCCAGACCGCACTGTGCTCCAACAGCACAGACTTCTCTAGCCGTCAGAGGGCAAAAAGAAAAAAAATAAAACGGTGACAATGCAGCAGCAGAGGAAGACCAAGCTACAGTCACCACTGCACACGGATGTGGGAACCTGAACAGAGCTCCCCAACAAGATGAGGCTGTGCATGTCACTGGCTGCCAGGAATATAACACTCTCTCACATTTTCCTGGCGGTGTACAGTGAGAGCAGGTAGATTATCTGCTTAACTGAGTGGCATAGCTGCAAGACGAGGTTGAAAAGCAGCAAGTGGAACTAGAAAGGGTCAGGAGAATTAGAGAGGCTGAAATAGAGGTAGACTGGTGATGCCAGGCTCTGCAGTCCAGACAACACCCAAATAAGAGCCAGAATCAGGGGGTCCCTGTATCCTGTAGTTCTCTGATGGAGGACAGAAGCCTAAATAGAAGGGCTGAGTGGAACCAAGTGCAGGGCTGTGGCAGAAGGCAAGCATCACCCTTCTCACCTGCCTCAGCTCCCCAGTTGCCACTGAGTAATAGATATAAACCCCAGTTCAAGAAGGACATGGAGCTACTGGAGAGAGTCCAGCGCAGAGACACGAAGATGGTGAAGGAAGTAGAACACCTCCCTTAAAAGGAAAGGCTGAGGGAGCTGGGTCTCTTTAGCTTGGAAAAGACTGAGGGGTGACCTCATTATTGTCTATAAATATGTGAAGGGTGGGTGCCAGGAGGATGGAGCCAGGCTCTTCTAAATCTCATCTAGTGATAATTCAAGGGGCAATGGGTATAAGTGGGAACATAGGAGGTTCCATATAAATATCAGAAGGAACTTCTTCCCAGTGAGGGTGACAGAGCACTGGAACAGGCTGC
>JAOXOE010000632.1:7070597-7086570 GCA_028565055.1 Phoeniculus purpureus | reverse complement strand
AACACCAGCCTTGCTACAACCTCCTTTCAGGTAGTTGTAGAGGGCAGTAAGGTCTCCTCTCAGTCTTCTCTTTTCCACACTAAACAGCCCCAGCTCCCTCATACCAGGGACTCCATCAGGAAGGGTTCAGTACAGTTGACTCCCGTGCACCTAATCCGAACAAACCAGGGTGGAAGACCCAAGAAATGTCCTGTGATCAGAGCATCTGAAATACAATGAATACGACTTCTTGTAAGATCTGCTTGTGGGCTCTGAGCACAGTCGCAGCTGGGAGGTGTTAGTTTAGGTCCTTTCATGGCAGGACCCAGTGCTCCAAAAGAATGTTGTGCTGTTATCAGGTGAGGAATTGATATCTAGGCAGTGGTTCTTCTGAAGGCCTATGGCTTATCATGAGCTCAGCCTCAAATCAAGCAAAGTCTAGCAAAGTTCAACCAATGCCACTGTGAAATGAGTCTGTTCAGCCACAACAGACACCAACCCTCTATTTATAACCAAACACATGGATGCACGGAAAAGCAAAGTTATTTCCACACAGTCTCCTGGCAAGTAAATTACATAGCTGGGAACAGAACGGAGATTTCCTCTAGTCCGTTTCCCTTTTACGACAACCAAACAGTGCTTTCTTTTTCTCCGCTGTAGACATGAATCCAGCCAAATGGCGAGCACAGTTAGTTAGTTGTTTGGGGTTTGGTCTTTTTTCCAGCAAAGCTGAGGAGGAAAGAGGTGGGAACTGTAGTAGTGCAGCGGGAAGGGAAAGTCATTCAGGGACAACTGTACCTGCTGGGAGCACAATGTAGTCACTGGGTGAATGGGAGGAGCAGCCTGTGCTGAAGATGCATTGTGATATGCAGAGTCCCCGACCAGGGAGAGCGCTGCAAAGGGTTTAATATGAATCCGAGACCTCTGTCATTGTGTGAATCAGATTAGGGCTCATTTGCATTCTTTCTCCTATAATAATCACCTAGCAAGGAGTGCCTGTTACCATTAGCTTCATGCTGTTTGCCCGTGATAACACCATCAGCAGTCTCTTCTCCACAGATTATGGACAACATGAGGAAAGGCAGTGGGCCAAAGCCCAGAAAACCAAAAACCTGACATCTTTTGAGAAGAGTAGTAGAAAAATGTGAATGCTAAAGAATTAACACGTTGACAATTGCAGTAATAGCTACTAAATACAGCTGGAGAGATATTGCTAGCTGAAGAAGAAAAGAAGTATTAATCCATCATATTGATGAGGTCTGTGGTTTCCAATAACACACTGGCTTTAGAAAAGCCAGCACAAGAATTTACCAGTTTGCCTGGGCTTTATCTGCGGTGCTTCAATAGTTTGGTTCAGTTTTCACAAGTGGCTCAAATTGTTCTAAAATTAGCACAACTATAGATTGTTGTTATCAAGATACACATTTTAATGGTCTATAAATTGTGATGCCCCAGAAATTCAGGTAAAATGTGGCCAATTTATTGCAACCTTAGGTCCTGGAACTCGGGCAAAGTAGTTTTCCTGACTTACAAATAAAAGCAGGTATTTGGGGGGTTTTCTGTGGTTTTTCATTAGCTTGTTTTTTAAGATGGAACAAGTTAAATAGGAGAAAAGGAATTCAACAACGCGTGGAAGACTGAGAGTGCCAAAATCAGCTCTTCCCTCGATGTATGAACGGCGTATAGAAAGAACACAAAATCCTCGTGACCAACAGTTGCTGCTCTTGCACCTTGCTCTCCTTCCTTTGGTTTGTGTCCTGACAAAGAAGCTGCTGGGGTCACTCCAAGAGAGGTGACTCCATGAGACCCCTGAGGTCATCCATCCATCTCTGTTTCCTTCTGAGAGTTGAGCTCTGGCAGCTCTTTGGCTACCTTGAAGCCAGAGCCTTGAGCCACACGGATTGCAGGGGCTAGGCATAGAGAATGATGCATTTCAGGGCATTGTGTGAGACCCCGTGGAAAGACCTTTTTGGATCCTGCTAGATTTGGAAGAAGATGTGCCTGATGTTCCTCATGCACATAAACACCAGGGAAAGGATGTGCCTGGGACGACTCCTTTTTGGTCCAAATCCACCCTGCAGGTATTCTTACAGTGAGGTAATTCCATCTTGCATACTGGCGGGGAAGCAGGAAGCCAAATCAGAGCAACCCTGGATTTCATCTTTGAGCAGCCATCTCCCATACATTTAAATACATTTAGGCTTGTTTCTGACCTAGAGCAGGTCATCAAAGTGGTGAGCTGAGTGGCTTTGCTTTTTCAAGTGCCTTTTGAGGGCATGCTACCTTATTCACTTTGGCATCAGCACAGGAGCAGCAGCATGCCACAGATGCTGCCTGTAAAGTTGGTCATGGTTCTGTGTTGGGAGACTGGTGTGGACTTGTAAGGGGTTGTGTTGGTGAGCTGTTGGGCAGCTAATGAAATCTCAGGAAAACACTTTGGTGGTTGTGGCTGGCAGTTGAGGGTTTGGGGCGACACTGCATTGCCTATAAAACCTGATACAGCTCTGAGGATGTTAGAGATCTTCGTGTGGGGGTGTGTGTGTGTGTACTTAAGCATACAGCCAAGTTTTCCAGCATTTTTTCCCTGCTGTTATATTTACATTGAACAAACAAAGGTTTCTCCTGTGCCCGCTTTCTGCGTGTGACTGGAACATGTTGTTTGTCAGCGAAACGCTGAGCAGGTGAAATGTGTTCCTCAGACCTTTCTCCAGTTGGATGTAGATTGCAAGTGGAGGTGCAGGTCTGCAAACGAGTACCCGGTTTTTTTCTTTGTTTGAGGAGTCTCTTCAGCTGTAGTAGTCAGAAGATAAATTGGGCAACTCTAAATGATTAGAGGGAATGACAGGGAACAGGAAATGTTGACATATTGAAGTAATTTTTCTCCCTTTTTATAATAATGATAAAGGTCACAAATATGACAGATACACAAAAATAAAGGGAAATGAAATTCCAAATTTGGATAGCGCGCATTTCTTAAAGAAAACAGGTGCTTGGAATTCTGAATACAGACTGAAGGATACCAGTATGCTTTTTTTCAGCAGCTTAAGTCTTTTGTTCATCTTCATGTCTTTTTCTAGGAGGAGGAAACACAATTTGGTGCATGGCTAGTGCTTCATAAGCCACTTCCTAGAGGTGCCATCATTACATAGGGATAAAACTGCAGTGGCTATAATTGGAAAGGTCTAATGTACATAGTGCGTAGAAAAGGACGGGGAAGTTTTGAAGTGCTATCACGGAAAGTAATGATGAGGTACATCTAAATGTACCTAAGAAACAAAGCAACACATTTTACTGTGTGCATGATTTGGGGATAATGAAAAATTCTGACTAAGAGGTGCTGCAGTATGGTGTGTGAAGCTGCGTGTGTTTATACATCCCTACACACGATTTGATGCTTAGAGAAGTGACATGAAGGTATTATAGCTTCTTATGAAACTGACATTATTCCTGCAAATCATTTTTCTTCATCATACCCTCCTTTGGTAATGATTTCAGTATAGTGAGCACATAGATTTTCATGTTTTTTACTTTGTATTCCTAGCAATGCATTCTAAGTCATTTGTATTCTAAGCAGAATTTGGCTTTTGTAACCCAGCATTTGTATGGTCTCCATAATCTGGGAGAAGTGCATCAGAGATTAGTTTTCAAATCTCCTTCCTTACTTAGAGCTGAACTTGGGCTTTGGACCCTGTTGTTAAAAATCCCTGTAAAGGCACATCAATAGATGTGATTTTGTTGGAGGAAACGTCACCACATTCAGCTTGCTCCGCTCTCAAGTGAAGAGGTGTGGAAAGCCGCTGTGCTTGTGCCACTTCAGTGGCACCCTCCACCAGGGCACCACTTCAGTGGCACCAGGGAGGAGTACATCCTCCCTGGTGGATGTAGGGGCCAGTCACACCCAAAAGCAAGGAGTCATTCATTTGCTCACGTACTAAGGTGCACCAGCTGGTGCTGCATTTTGTTAAGCTTACCTTACCATTTTAGTGAAATACATGTCCTGTCGTCTATGATCCGTAGAATTTCAAATACCCTTTGGAGAAGGGTGGACACTGTTGGCCAGATAAGCCACTTTATGAACTGGTTTCCTTACGTGACGTAATACACTGTATCTGAGACAAGCACATTTCCAAAAGAATAATTAGAAAAACCCTACAGACCCCAAAGTACCCCAACAGTATGGTGGCATCTTTGTGCCATACACTGCATTAGCAAATAAAAGACCCACGGGTTTTTCAGTACGTTACACTGTCCATCACACAGAAATTAATCCAAAGAACAGTTGTTTATTCCTTGGTATCTTTATGCTGTTTGTGGGGCAGTCCTTTCTGTTACAACAGTTCCGATGTGAACTCTTGCATTTTCTATAGGCTACTTGTCTAAACCAGCAGCAGCAGCAGCAAGGCGATGGAGATTTCAGCTGGACTCTCATGCCTCACCATAGCTCCTTCCTCTCTCTTCAGCTAGTTTAATAGTTCCTAGCTGAAACTGGCTCCGGTCACTTTTACCTAACAAAGATTTCCCAAACTTTTGCACAATATAGCACAGTGATACTCTCCTAAATAGTGAAACAAAAAGTACATGGCGAGAGCGTAGGTGCCCAGGAGAGCACACTTACCCTTGTAAAGCAATGTGGATACCTAAACTCAATATAAGCATAACCAAATACCCACACAACTTACAAGACTAGACTTATTTTCTGCTAATTTATTATCAAAATTATAGACATTAAATTATAAGTTGAAGGAATTTAGAAAGTGGAATTCCAGAATAGTTTTAATTCTCTTAAATCTGCAGAATTTTTCATGTCAGCAGTGATAACTCTTTTGGGGGGTGGCTGTATGTGTGTGGAAATACTTTATGAAAAAGGCTGAACTTAGAAGCAGAATGCGTGTATGGAAGAGCTAATTGCAAAATGTTTCCTTTGGACCCAGTCTGTTGTCATGCAGTAATCTGCAAAGGCAATCCTGAAGAGAAAACAAAGGATTTGCTCTCCTTTGTCCAGTGATACCCGAAGTAACATCCCGGCACAGAATCTGGGTGCCCAAAGTGAAGCAGCACATTGTCATAGGCACAGAGCTCAACTCAAGGTAAACAGCTTTCCTAAGTTATCAAAAAGAAGTCCATTTTCTGGCTGGAGCACCATGCAATGTACCAAAGACCACAAACATCAATCTCTTCATGTGGTTTTGTGACCTTGGGTTTGTTTCTTAATTTCTGTACAGCTGTGTTAGGCAAGAACATGGTATTGTCACAGAGAGCGTGCACGTGGGCGTGTGTGTTCTTGGCTCAGCTTCCTTGAGGGGAACCAGTACACACAGGAGCTGGGACCTATGCCATGGTTGTATGTGTCTGAGCGTTACAACAAACCATTGTCCTCAGGCTAACTGCAAGAGTAGATTTCTTTTTCCCCCCCACCACCGGCTCAGACCTTAACTGAAGGTTTTGTGTTTAGTCCTTGTGACTGGAGTGTGGCTTTGGTAAAAGATCAAGATCTTAAACTGTGACGTTGGAGTGTGTTACAACTCCGGCTGAATAAAGGATAAACTATAAACCCTTGTTCCAGCAGTGCAGAGTTAGCCGGGTATTTGCATAGAAAGGAGCTCTCCATCATAAACGCAAGCGGTCTGGGAAGAATGAGAAAGCTGAGCACAAAGCTGTGAGCACCAACTTGTGAGCACCAACCTGTGAGCACAAAGCTGTGAGCACCAACCTGTGAGCACAAACCTGTGAGCACCAACCTGTGAGCACAAAGCTGTGAGCACCAACCTGTGAGCACAAAGCTGTGAGCACCAAGCTGTGAGCACAGCTCGTGTACATAGTTGTTGAAAGCTAACTGGCAATGCAGTTGCCTTCCAAAGTTTTCTTTCACCTAGCAATAGAGCGTAAGCCCGGTACGTAATGTACTGTAGACTACGTAAACACTACCCTGAAGTATTTGTACAGGGAATTAAGTCTTGTTTTTACACTACTTTGAGCTACAAATGGAATCTTGCTGTAGAGTCTGGTGTACTTCTGTTATGAGATATATTCCAGGAGTAGATGAAATACTTTCTTAAAACTGACTGGCATGACAATCAGACAACCACCAGGTTTGTTACCCTGTTAGGAGCTGACAATCTTTTCAAATTCAGCATCCAAGAAATACAGGTTATGTGTTTGTACCACATTACTGAGGAAAAATGGTATTCAGGAGAATTGTATCTGGAACAGGTGTATCTGCGCTTAATTGCTGTAGTCAAAGACTGTAAATGCTTATCTCGGGAACGGTGGTCTGTGTTTTGTGTGGCAAATGTGGTTAATAATGACATAACTTAAGGCCATTTGTGCAGTGTGGCCTCAGCATTGCTAGAATGACATCCTCATCCAGTATGGTAGGGGTGACTCTAAGGATACTCACTTAGATGCATATTTTTCTCTCTCTTACTATTTTCTATCTTACTTTACAAACATTTTTGGCCCTCTTGAAATTAAGCCACAGCTCTACAATGTTAGATGAATAATACACATCTGTTAAAATAAATCCAACTGATAACAGCCTTAAAACCACTTCTTCATCCTCTGGTTTATTGAAAGCCCTTGACCTAATACGAGCATGAATTTGAATAAAATGTTAATAGATCTTAATGCCATTGATAATG
The DNA here is from genome assembly GCA_028565055.1 of Phoeniculus purpureus. Classification (NCBI taxonomy): domain Eukaryota; kingdom Metazoa; phylum Chordata; class Aves; order Bucerotiformes; family Phoeniculidae; genus Phoeniculus; species Phoeniculus purpureus. Next base: position 7,079,953 of record JAOXOE010000632.1, on the reverse strand, counting down.
TGACTGCTGCCATGATGATAAAGCAGTATTTATAACATTAATGACTGTAGCACTCTGGTACTTATCAAACTGCTTCATGCCTGCGTGTCACAGAAGTGGAGATACTGTTTTCCCCAATGGAATAGTGAGGGAGTGGTCACATAAATTCAGTAGTATTTTGCATATCATCGAATAGGCTAAAGTAGGTAAAAATAAAGCTGAAGCAAAACACTTCTTACTTTTTGTATATTGAGGCATTGCAACTCGGTTAGATTGTAGATGATTAAAAGCAGTGTCTTCAGACAGAGGAAAGTAGTGCACCCGTGGGTTGCTAATACTAAATTATGCACTGGATGGGCACCAATGCAATTTCTACTCTGCATGAGAACAGCCAGAACTGTCTGGCATGTCCATTATGAAGGTAGGTAACACTTGGGGGGGTTTTCCTTTTCCCTTCCCGTAGTAACCTCTCCTACATCGGGAATTATTTAATTACACTTTCAGGGAATTTCAAGCAATTTACCTGAGACTGGTCATTTCTCAGTGTTTTACAGCTTGTTATAGTAGGTTTTCTTTGCAAAATATCCTTGATCCATGAAATCACAGCTTCTGTATCCTTTGATTTACTTAAGAGTTCTTTCAGTGTTATCCAACTTCTTGGTGCATGGACATGAGTTATTTGGGGGGAAGATAACAACCAGGTATTTGAAACGCCTGATGTCACACACAACCACTTTTTTCTGTGTGATCGATGACGCTAAGAGTAAATATGTATGAAACTGGACTGCTCCAATTAGTTACGATCTTCATTATTGTCTAAAAGTTCCTTTTGGATTCCTGCAAAGTTCTCTGCTTATCAGAAATCAGACGTGTTTGGAGCACTGCCTTCTTGACAGATGAAAAGAGACAGGAGCAATTGTCTCCTGTCTTCTTTCAGGGACTATTATTTGTTCATTAAAGTAATGCTAGAAGAATAAATAAATTTATTACCTTAATAAATATCTGTTTAATCAGCAGGTCAGGATTTGTAGGAAGAGGAGTTTTAATTTGGTGTAGTTGGATGAATTGTGGTCATGAACATTTATTCAGATTTAATGTTTTGATGGAGCAACCGTACAGCATTCATTTGCAGGCTGATGGTCTAACGTGCCTCAGTCAGACTTCTTAATCCAAGATCAGGAGTCATTGCTTTCTAATGAGTGTCTCATCGTGTAAAAAAGCCAGAGCATTCGTAATCGGATCTTTTGACTAATGAGGAGGGAGGTGTAACGTTGAGAGGAGTTGAAGTCGATTGTAAAAGCCTACTTTTTTAATAAACAAATGTGGTTGCATCCCAGTGGGAAATAAGACTCTTTTTTTAAAGTTCATTTTATTTTGATGTATTTCATCACGGCGGCTCTTGAAGATGCTGGCTGTTCCTGTAGGTGCGTTTCTTCCTTTCTACAGTATGCCTGTCATTTCCTGGAGAGCTGGCACTGCCGACCCTAACTTCAGGCATTTCTTCTAGTCTCCTCACTGATCTTTATTAGGAACTTGGGAAATTACCATTACTTGAATCTGTGAAACAAATGACATAAATCTATGAAACTCAGCTGGAACACTGGTAGTTTCTGATGGCTGTGAACCTCATCTGCAGTTTGTCCATTTGAGCTTGTCTTCAGTAGATCATACTGACTTCCAGGTTGGAGCATCTTTCGGTTGCTTTTCATAAGGACAGCATGTATGACCTAGTCCTAATTTTTTACCTTGCAGACTTCTTTCTGCTTGCCTTCTACCACCACTGGTGTCACTACTTCTCATTCTCTCCTTTTCTGTACTTGTCACAAACTATTTGAACAAGCAGTGAAGCCTATATGAGGTACTGCCTGAGAAATAAAAAAGGCATACAAAGAAAATAACTTCCAGGTGGTCATGTTTTAGTTTGACCCACTTGTCTCCTGACAAAGTGGTTTCAATAGTCCCGAACAGTATCTGTGGCAAAAGCTGCATGTTTTATGCCCGTGCACTGTGCTATCACTGTGCTTGCTGAGGGACCTAGTTGTAATAATTAGCAGACTTCAGGTAGGAGACAATCTGTTAATTATTCTTTTAGCTCTTGACAGAGAGCATGAATGCTTTGGAGCTATGGGGGCATGGTTCTGGGGGTGTTTTTCTAACTCACCATTTTGCAATGCATACTGATCAGTGGATGGTTAGAAGTTTTACTTTAGTCATTTTTTCCCTATAGAAACAAAATACATAAACCACGTTAATCTTACTTATAATAACTTGCTAATAATGTTACTTCAGATACAGTGGATTTCAAAACCAGGTAAACTACAGGGCTGTGTCTCTCTTCCCCTTTTCTCCACCCGAAGATCTAGAGAAAGAATTAACCTAGTATCTGAAGAATGCAAGTTATGCAGATGTTCAAAAGGCCAAATAAAACAAGGAGATGGGCTGCAGCTGTTAGAGCAAGCATAAAGGGAAGAACAGTCACTGCTTCAGTGAGAATGCTGTATTTCAGCCTGCTGCTAGCTTTGACTGTTTGAGTAAATATCACAGTGAATTAGTTCAACCAACTTTCATCTTATTTTTGTTGTAAATTACGATTGCTTTCATAATCGCAGAGATTTCAAAAACCCCAGCTTTTCTCTTAGTGAAGAGAATAAGAAGCAGTAGAGTCCTTTTGTAGTGAGGAGATGGGAGTCCTACAGACGTACAAAGGGCACGTTTTGTTCCTGATCTTCAAGTGAGAGGTGTTACACTTTCAAGGAAGAAAAAAAAATACCCTACAACTGGGAGAAGTCAGTATGTTGAAGATTGCTTCAAATACTCTGAAATTCAAGTGAGAGCACAGACACTTTACAGTCTTTCCATTAGAAGTTTTGTGGGTGGAGGAACTGAAGAAGGTTCCCTGTCTAATATATATACTGTAGACTTACCTAGAGATAAAAAAGGTAAAAAAAATGATACCAGACTTGATGGGACCAAAACCCTTCTCAGGCTGAGTAAGTCATTGACGTGCAATTAGGAAAATTGTTCCGAAGTTGATCTGCTATTTTAGGGCATTCCTAAGCAACAAAATGGAGTGCTGTAGAGAGATGCCCAAGCAAATACTACCCTCCTCTGGTACATTCACATAGCACAATCTTTTGCAGAAGTATTACTGTTGTCCTAGAAATACAATGGATGTGTCACAGTAGTGTAGTTGTGTACCTGAGGTGTGTGCAGGAAGAGAAACTGTTTGGCCTCTGCCAGTGTTTGGTGTTGCTGCTTCAGCACTTCTAGCATGGGTAAATGCTAGAACCCTCCTCCCTAATGGGGTCCCACGTACACCTCAGGAACCTGGGCCAGCTACTGTTTATTTATGGCAAGTAGAACAGCAAGCAGCTGTGTCCTGAGCCTTTGTAATTTGCTCATACTGAAACGTTGGCTTCAGCTGTAGAACTGCGCAGAAGTTTGCCCTTACCCTCTCTCCCGGTCCGAGATCCTGCTCTCAGGGCTTTGTATTTCCTAAACGTTGCAAGATCAAGTCTTACAGTAATTCAACATCTGCAAAAAAGAGAAGGTTACCATTTCAAGCATTCATTTGAATGAATAGTTTGGACTTGTTATAGCGATGTTATAGCATAACACAGTACACAGTACATAACATAACTTGTTATGGCAAGTGCACAGTACATAACCCAAGCCACTGTCAAAGTGTGTATTTGGGAATTTGTTTAGTTCTTAGGTCCAAGCTAGCCTTTTGGGGTTTGTTGTTGTTGTTCTCTTGGTAGCTGGATATGCTTAAAGCTTTTCCCGTAGTGAAACGCCTCCGCAAGTCTTTTACTCTCTGATCAATTAACATTTTAAAAAGAAAAATTTAAAGCAGCTACACAAGAAAAATGGAAAGAAAAAGTTTCAGCAACTTGCCGTGTAGTCTTGGCTGTCGCCAAGAAACTCCTTCCATTTCCTCTGAGGCTCAGCTGCGTTTGCACTGTTACTCGTTATAGTCTTGAGCTGTAGGCACTAGGCTGCTCGCGATGACTCTCCCCTGCTGCAGACACAGTATTTAAAACTTCTGGTCCTTAAGCGTGCTGGAAAGCTCTCCATGAAAATGAAGGAGTCCACTAATGCCCTCACTTCTCAAAGAAACTTAGTGTATAACAAACATTAGATCCTATCTCTTACGTCTGTTAACTTGTGTTCCTTAGTTTGTAACCCAAGAAGCTCTGTGATAGATTCTGTGTAGCCTTGAATGCATAGGCATGTGTGGAGCGGGAACTCCTCGGGTTTTGTGAAGAAATGTATTGCAGCATGAGTATTTCAACAAGCCACCCATACCATCTTGCAGGTACAGAAATCCTCTCACTAGACTGTAATGAATGGTTGCAAATAATTTAGCAACGGGACGTAACAGAACAACGTTGCCCACTTCAAACAATGTTGAGTCATACCATTAAGGCTTTTAACTTGCTTATTGCAAACTTGTTAGGAAGTCTGTCTCTTGGAAAGTGGCATTATCTTCTTCACTCGATGACATTTGTGTTCTCAATATTTGAGGGTGAGGGGCACGGTCTTCGAGTTCTACTAATATAGGAGGAAAAGAAAGAGAGATCCTCATGTGATGGTACCCACTCCTCTGGTGTCGTTTTTTGCTTCTTCTCTAAGAATGACTACAAATTGATCCGGAGCAGAGAGCAGTTAAATAGATTGGGGGCAAAGCTTGTGGTTAAGTGGTGGGTTTGGCCACTTTGTTACTGAGACTTTGAGTGTCCTTACTTAATGGTAGTGGAGGGACTGGGTAAGTTTTAGTTTGGGTGGTTTGTTTGCTTGTTTTGGTTGGTTTTTACTTCTGTTGTAGAATGAATAGCTGCCATGATTTAAATGTAATACAATATCTTATGTATTAAAGTTTCTGCTGCTTCAGGTTGGGGTCTGGGACGATGTAGTAGTGTAGTGGATGTAACTATAACTGTACAAGTGTTGCTGTGAGTCGGGTAGGTAGATGCCATTCAGTTATATGCTATGTCTGTTATGCAACACTTTGATGTATGCACTGCCCTGCTTCCAAATGTCTGTGCTCTCAGTTGGTGTCTGCTGTTTGATGCCCCTGTAACTACAGATATTAAAAGCCAGTGAGTTTTGATACCTATGTGTTGTTTTCCTTCGAAGAGCTGGCACCTTGTACTTCGTTGTATCAAGAACAAATCACTACTCCAGTGCTTTAGATGACAAACCAGGTGACAGGATCCCCTTGTAGTTAGTTATTAGCCCTGTTGGAACGGGGCTTAATCTTCACCTGAGAGTGGAGCCACTACAGTAATCTGCTCAACTAAAGCAAGAGGTGTTCCATGCCCCAAAACTTCATCGTTTCAGTCAACAGCTGTAGAAGAAGAAACCAGCACTCAAAAGAGGTGTGATCTGCCCCAAATCATACTGAAAACAGAAGCATCAAGGGCAGAAAAAAGCTCTCAGTGCTTTGTGGTGTGGTGCATCTGCAAAACCCGCTAAGGTGCCTGCTCCAGGGTGGGTTTTTTTTCAGGGTGAGCTACTTAACTCACAGTTGTGAGTTAAAACGTCAGGCAGATTTTTTTGGTGCCTTATTATGGTTCTCTCTTTTCCATATTCGTGTTAGACTCTTTCCATATTTAGTGTGTGAGATTTTATGGAAATACTGCTAGTCAAGTGCTACACTTAAGAGAGGGTGAAATGAGGACAGAACACAGGGGACAGATCAAAATCTTTAATCTTTGTGACTGCATGTAATTTATGAAATGTATTCATCTGGTTTCATTAATTTACTGAACCGTTTCGCACTCCATGTCTCTGCTGATTTACCTTCATTTGAACTGGTCCAAAGCCAGTTCTGTTCCATGAAAAGCACTCAGCATAGCAAGGAAGTTTCGCCCTTCTTTCTACCTTTTTGTCTGAGCTCTTGAGGGTCTGTCGCCTAAATTTGTGAGGGACGTGTAAGTGGTGGTGCTGGACTTCAACGAATCAATTTCACTGCAGAGCTTTCCCTGTCATAGTGATCAGTTTGCAGCACAAATCTAATTGATTTTTTTTTCACAGTTCTGCGACAAAACCCTGCCATGAATATAACAGAGAGACCCATGAAACGCTAATTCTGTGGCTGGGGAGAGTAGCTGTGGCTAGTATCCATCTTTCTTGGGGCTTCTCGTAGCCTTTTCCATTAAGCCTGGGTTTCAGGTAGAAGCAGCCTGGAAATTTGGTGGTGCACATGAGAAACTGTGAGTGCTTAGGAAGAAAAATCAAGAGCCATCTTTGTGGTGATGGAGAGAATAACTTTGCTGTGTTTGGTGGTGCCCTATCAGCCCGGTTGTGATGATTGCCAGAGCTGCCAGATAGCCCCACTCTGGGAGGCAGGGCTGGCTTCTGAGAAAGCAGGGCTATCTGTGCTGATCCCAGCCTGATCCTGCTGCTTACCTTTTGTAAACTCAGAGTCAGAACCATTGGTGTGTCACAGAATGCCTTCTCTCTTTTAGTTGTTTTCCTTTCCTCTTTTTCTCCCTTCCCTGGTACAGATCTTTATAGCCTTTTTTCCCAAGGGCAGAGCAGCAAGAATGAACTGGAGACTTCTAGAAGAGACAAAAGCCATGTGGTATCAGGAAAAACAAAGATGCTCTCCATAGCAGTATGTTAATGGTGTTTCACGTACAAGCTGTCTGCTTTATTTTTACATTCTGATTCTAGAATGTTGTCCCTGCACTGACCCCTTTTCATCTACTCTTATGCAAGGTGTATTTAAATAGCTGCATTATAAATCTTGTTTTGGAAGACATCCCACTGCTGTTCCCCTTGGTAGTGCTGTTCTTGTTTAGCTGCAGCAGTGGATGGGCTGCTGTGTGCCTTCTGGCAACAGACTGCGCTGCTGTTGGCCATCGCTTTCTGTCTACTACTGATTCTCATCATATGTCAGACTTTTATATCCACTACCTTTTCCGAGTCTGACTGTGTTTTTGAAGCCTGCTGTACCCATACTGGAAACTCGAGATACAGGCAACCTGTCACTGCAGCAAGACCTGCAATGTTGTATGTCATACAAGGAAAAGCTATAATCGTAGCTAAACATGGGAAGATTAACAGTGGACTGTTGAAATTGGTAATTATTCTTAAATATTAATCAGGATACTACAGAATTTTTAAAATGATTGGTCTGCCTCCTAGAATATGACCTTTTATTATTTCAAGTATTTGCTTTTGAAAGATCTGCTTCTCCACTGAGCTTGAATGTAAAGGATTTTATTATTACTGGATAAAAAACATTCCACTGGTTTTTTTTCAGCATCGTAGAGTTCAAACACAAGAACATCACTGCTTGGGGAAGTTGGCAGAAAATAAGAATTTTGGTCTGAATTTTGTGATAATTTTGTTTTTCTCCCGCCATCACCGTGTCCATGGGCGGGCAGAAGCTTCGGTGTGAGCAGAGAAATCACAGTAACCAATCCTAAGAATTAACACGAGGGTCTGGCAGAACACTTGTGGTCGATTCCTCTTTGCCACCTGAATGCCCCGAAGAGAAGACTGTGCAGTGAGCTGTAAGGTGTGTAAAGAGCAAGTTTCTGAGCAATTTGGTTAGACTGCTGTTTTTAAAAGAGGAAACTGTGTAGAAGGTAGCAGCTGAGATGTCAGCAACAGAAACATGCAGAACGTGGCATAGTTTAAGAGCTGCAGATTAGGAAATACCAGTTACAAAAAGGCTTAAGCTGTGCTGAGTGTATTTGGTCTACAGGAGAAGATTCAAGAGGTAAATAGCATCCAAAGAACATATTAATGGTGGGGGAAGTACTGTCTACCTTATTGTCTGTAATTTTATGTAACTAAAAATAGGCTGCTGTTGTGCAAGGTGATGTAAACACCTTAGCTGATGTTCTAATACAGATCTGCACTTTAAGGAGATGTGTAGGATGGAGCAGATAAGGGCAGCAAACTTATGTCATTTCATTTCTTATTTATGTCTTGGGTAATGGAAGTACTTCAGCTCACGGCAAAGGAAAGGGTTGTGGAGCAGTGATCTTTTAGCACTTGTGAGTGAAGCTTTTTAAGGTAATTGAAGTAATATAACTTTGCTACCAGCCGAACTCCTGCCCTGTGTTTCCACTGCATCCTCTGAGTGAATTCCGCTCTCTTAATTGGGTATTTGACTACCCACCCGTAACTCTTTTTGGGTAGGTATTTATCTGCATTAGCTCATTAAGCTGTCAAAATCCCCCCCACCCGATTGAGCTGGTTCTTTGCTGAGTTCAAGTGAATATGGTTCTGTAGTCTGAGTGCCAGAGCCAGCACACGGCTGCAGCAGATGACCATGGCCAGGTTGGTAGCGCCCCAGGGGAAGCACACACAGTCAGTCAGAGCATAAAGTCCACTGAGGGATATTAGACGTCTGTGGAGCATCTGGGAAGTCCTGCCTTGCTGCTTCTGCACCTGCAGTTTGGAAAGTGGGATTGCTATCTGCCTGAAGTATGGAGAGGCCTTGAGGTGCAGGAGGGTTCTTTTGGTTCCCACCCTCCACAGTTCGAGGGAGAAGCCAAGTCCCTGCTTACTGTGTGAAGGAAACCTACCTGCATTTTCTCAGCTGTGACAGGGCTCTCCTGCAATGTGACAGTGGTGTCCAGGAGAAAAAAAGATGGATGCAGGGAGCTGTGGGAGGTGATTATTCCAACCTTGTGTGCTTTTGCATCCTCAGCCTGCAAAGGAGCATTGAGCAGCTTTTTGCTGAGGCGAGTGGGCACATTGAAAAACAGCCCCATGCAGGAAACTTACTGTCCATCTGCTACAAACTGTACTTTTCACAGGCTACAGTTTGGAATGAGCCCCCCCCATCACTGAAGTGTTCTTGTGTAGCTAGGTCCTAGACTGGCAGCTACCCATCCCTGACCTATGCTGGCGCTAGGGAATGGGGCCAGCTGGTGGTAAAGAACGCTGGTAAAGTGTATGTCCTTTATGTGCAGGTGTGTCAGGGGCACACATTTGGAAGAGAACTTGATGTAGAGATGAAGTGTCGGGTTTGGCAAGGAGAAGAGGAAGATGTGGTATCGATGCCTGTGCCTTTTGTAAGCTGGAACTAATTGCTGCAAAAAAACCCCTTGCAGAGCCTCAGTCTGTTTAAACAGTGTACATCTTGGTCCTTGTTATTTCCTGCGTCTCTTTAATTGCTGTCTCTTGCTAAGTGTAAAGAATTGGAATGTGCTGTGAGCTACAGCTTTTGCAGACATGAAAATGTGTGCATTTGTGATGGCCTGCTCATTTGCCCTTCCAGAGAAGGGCAACCAAGCTGGTGAAGGGGCTGGAAGACATGCCCTATGAGGAGAAGCTGAGGGAGCTAGGGCTGTTTAGTCTGGAAAAGAGAAGACTGAGAGGAGACCTTATTGCCCTCTACAACTACCTGA
>JAOXOE010000632.1:7057527-7068792 GCA_028565055.1 Phoeniculus purpureus | reverse complement strand
ATGAGAAGGAACTTCTTCCCAGTGAGGGTGATGGAGCACTGGAACAGGCTGCCCAGGGGAGTTGTGGAGTCTCCTTCTCTGGAGACGTTTGAAACCCTCCTGGATGTGTTCCTGTGTGACTTGGTCTAGGTGATCCTGCTGTGGCAGGGAGGTTGGACTGGATGGTCTTTCGAGGTCCCTTCCAATCCCTAATGTTCTGTGATTCTGTGATCATGGCAGCTGAGGGCACACAGAGCCATGCCTGCAGGAACTCTAGCACATGTCTGATGTTCAGGAGCTTCTTAGGTGAAGCTGTGTCTGAAATCTATGCTTGTCTTGTCTCTTCAGTGCTGCAGAGAGGGAAGAAGCCCCTGCTCCACTACTATACTACTTCTTGTCTAGTTTAAGTTTTGTGTCTTTTAAGCACCTGTTCAGGAACTTACACTAAAAAATAATCCATGCCAATGGAAGAAAAAGGGTTTTACTTGCATGTGTGTAGTAGAGGGCCTCTTGCAGTCACATAGTTGTCCCAGGAAGGGCTGCCACTGTCCATGAAAGATACCTGTTGTTCTGGGTGATGAGCCCTTATTGCCAAAGCTTTTCTGAGAGCCCTGGATGCATCATCAGCCAGGCACAAAGTCATTATTTCAGCAAGGGTCAGAGGGAGCACTCTGAAGCTCTTCAAGCCAGCCATGGTGGAGCTCCTCCATGTTACCCCCGCAACTGCAGATGAGTCAGGTGTGGAGAGGTCTGAGAGGTGTGGAGACAGGCAGAAGACCAGTTTCTGATGCTGCCTTCAGGGAGATCCAGAATAGGAGGATAAAGAGTAAATGGAGATAAGTTAAAGAAGGTGAAAAAATAACAAGCTATTAACTCCTTCACAGCACAGAAGATTTTTAAATCAAGCAGGAGATGTGGAGGCTAAGGGGATATAAGGATGTTACCTTAAAAAGGTTATTTCTACTTTTAGAGATTCTACAGCAAAAAATGAATCATTTATACACTTTTTGTTTTTAATTCTGAACAAGAATTTCTAGGGAACTTGGCTTGAGCTTTGAGGCAAGGCTAGAGACTGGAATTTGGGTGATTCATCCGGGGGCCAGTTGAGAAAGAAAGTTTATGGAGGCAGCTGTGAGGTATGTAGAGTGCCAAGGTTTTTTTAATGAATTAATTACAAGCATGATGTCTCTTCTTTTTTTTTCCCTGCTCATGTGAGTAAAAAAAATTGTTGGTTTTAAAGCCATTCATGAACCTGCAACAGCTCTCACAATTTTCACTCTATCTATGTATTACCTCAATGTGCAGTGGTAGCCTTCTGTCCTCTGTGATATACTCTAGGTGACTCTGCTCTGGCAGGGGGGTTGGACTAGATGATCTTTCGAGGTCCCTTCCAACCTCTATGATTCTATGATAAGAGCATGATTGCCTTCTTTCCAGGTCTTTTGAGAGTAAACCACCCCTAGACTATCCTGATGAGGCAATTCAAAATGCTTTATTGCCAGTATGAACTGTTTCTTTAATGGAGGCCCATGATGGTGCTGAGTGGAAAACCGTGTTTTGAGGTAGACAGGTTTTGATTCAGAAGCTGTTGGCAGCTTCCTTGAAATCAGTGCACTTACCTCCACTTTCCTAGCTGAAGGTCTGTATGAGATGTAATGAGTAAGAAAGCAGTTTTCCTGTTCAGATGCAGTGGGCAATACTAGCCCATCTGTAAGCTGCAAAGTCGGTGCCATGAGGTTACAGGGATAAGAGACAGTTCGTTTCTGGCAAACACATTGTGGTGGAAGGCAAATGTTCATAGAAGCCATGTGGAGAATGTCACAGTATTTAGCAGTGCACATAAAAGGTGCAGTTGATTCACCATGCCAGCATAAAACAGCGTTCCTACTCTCCTGTCTCTCTCCCCACTCTTCCTTACTGGTGCACGTCTGGCCAGGCGCCCACCAGGGAACCCAGGGTGGGTCAAGTCATGTGGAATTCGGCGGGTCAGAGGGGATGCCACTTGCCTTGACCTGCCTCAACATTTATAACTTGGCAGGCCTGAACTCGATGTGGTGCACATGGAAAGCAAAATCCCTCTTTCTGTTCGTGAATGCTCCCTCGTAGCCCACCCTACCCAGTGCCTTTGCTCTCAGCCCACGTGCACCCTCTGTGCCATCTACCACACAGAAAATGCATCTTCTGCTGGGGCTGAGGCCTCTTCCCATCTGACAGTATTTTCATCTGGAGAAAAATGGATTAAGATTTATTTTTGTGTAGCTGTCCCGCATGACAATCGCACCGTTGCCTGGCACACCGTGTTTGTTTTTAAAATCGACTCCATAAGGAACAAGGCAAACACGGCAGCGTTGTGCCGGTGGGATGCGGTTTGATGTTTCTGTTCAAGTGAAGAGGTTCCGATTCCTGAAGTTTAAGATCAATGTCTGTGATGTTTTGGCCCTGGCTGGAGGCCAGGTGCCCACCCAAGCTGTTCTATCGCTCCCTTCTCCTTAGATGAACAGAGTAATGAGAGGCTAGTGGGTAAAGACAGCAACAGCTCAATACAGCAGGAAGCAAAAGCCACACACCAAGACAAAGGCCAATAATGAAGATTATTCTCGACATCCCATCAGCAGCTGATGTTTAGCTGCTGTTGTGCTCCAATATGCACCTAACAGTTGCTCTGGAGGACAGAAGGACGTGAACGAACGCCACAACCACCTCCTCTCCCTCCCTTCTTTCCCCTTGCTGCTATGCCTGAACCAACGTGATATGGTATGGACCATCCCTTTGGGGAAGTGGGGTAGCTGCCCTGGCCCCACCTCAGCCTTCCTCAGCTGAGGAGAGCATTAGGACAGAGCAAAGCCCACAGCCTTGGTGCTGTGTGAGCCCTGCTCAGCAGCAGTCAAAACACTGGTGGGTAGCCAACACCTCTGCAGCAACCACCACGAGCACAGCACCGTCAGACATGTCATAGGGAGGACGGGCTCAATCGCAGCTAAACCGAATGCAGCGCCGCGTGATCTTGTGGGTGCTGAATGCACTTTCCAGGTCTTGTGTCTGTGTGAGGACTAGGCGCAGTGGGAGGGAAGGGACAACATAAAAGTGAATGCATATGGGTGTAGGGAGCTCAGCGGGTCAAAGATTGGGGGGCAGTAGGTTTTTCTGGGTTTTGATGTAATCTCGCATCCTTAGTTCTCCAGGTCTGCCTTGCTCTTCAATGGCACAGGATTGTTTGAGTCCAAGCAGTGATGCCAGTGTACTTGTAAACGTTTTCTTCCCCTTTTCATAAGCAAGCCAGCCTTTTGTGTGTTAGCCACCATGTGTGGTCGCCTCTGGACATGAAATAAATTACAGCTACTAGCTTTTGAGAACGTTCAGCTAATTCCAGCTAACGTGTATTAACAAGGACTGCAGACACTATTTTCAGTGAGCTTGCTGCAAGTGGGCAGAGCATTTGCCAGAGGTTTCTGCCACATCATGAGCGTATTTCCAGTTGAAATTCTCTAAATCCACACGATCTGCCCGCGCTTGGTGCATGCAGCAGTAAAAACATTTCAGAAATGTTTGCTGACAAGTAAAGAACTTGGCGGCAGGTTGAGGAGAGAGCAAAAGCTTTGTATGGGTTGATGACTTGGTGATCTATGAGGTCTCTTCCAACCTTGGTGATTCTGTGATACTGTGTGCTCAGCTAAAGATACTGGCCTCTCCCTCTTACTAGCACCTTCAAAAAGGACAGACCTTTTTGTTTTCCCTGTATAAAATCCGGCAAGTGAGTTATGTTTTTTCAATTTATGATACATAAAGTCTTAACTGTGCAACACATAAGTAAATGAAGACACAGATTGTCTGCACAGAGATAAAGCCGTGTCTCCTGAAGGAGCAGGTTTTTTGTGTGTCACTACTCCTAACCTATCACTTAAGTTTGTTATGAAAATCTTTTTTGTGTGTTTGTGAACAATTTGCTGTAAAAGATGGACTTGCCCTCAACTCATCTGTTTTGCCAGTGGTGTCTGGCAAGTGACTCCAACCAAACAAGTAGTGTTCTGCTAAATACTCCATCACCAAAACAGAAAGCTTTCTTCCTCTTCCTAGGAAAAATCTGTTAGAGGTTTGTACTGTTATGTACGTTCTGGTTTTCCATCTAGGTGACGTCTGCGGCTGCCATGACTGCTGTGTTACAGCAGTAGTGCTGAGCTCTTGGATTGCAAGGGAAAGGGAAGCATTGGCTCTGATCTTGGAAGCCGTGCCAAGCCTGGCCGTGCTTCAGGGCAAAATTCCTCTGTCTCAGTCAGGGTCTGCTTCAGGAGCATCTTTAGTCTTGCATTCCTGCTCTGCTTTTGGAAATTTTACCTTAGCCTTCAGACAAATATCTACAGGCCAGGCCCCATCTTGCTGCTTGTGCGTTTGTGGAATCAGTCACAAGCTGCTGTCTGCAGAGGGCTGCTACCTGCAGTGGCAACAAGGGGTTGTGTGAACTCAGCCAAAGGCAAGATAAACGGGGGGTTGATGGGCACTAATAGTGCTGCAGAGTCTAGGCACTGCAGAGGTCTGAGCCATTGCTCAAGGTCCTCTGAAAATCGTTTGGTCATGAGAGGACTTGACACATTGTTGGAGATGGCTCACTGGTCTGATCTGAACTTAGCAGCAGCACTTGGATTCAGTGAGAGCAGAGAACTTGTGTGATGTACCTTATATAGGTTCTTGTAACCAGTTCGATGCATGAGAGCTTCATTCATCTCACTTGTTTTGCATTTGTGTGACCTTCTCTATGTAGAGGTTTGCAGCAATGGCTGCTGTTGTATTGCTGCGGGTCTAGCTACACTGGAGCTTCCATGAGGAGTTCTGTAGCTATCTCTATCCTCATTTCAGACAGGACATCTGAAATTATTTTTCTCTTAAGACTAAAAAAGTGTGCATGCTAAAATTCTTCTCGTAGGCGATAAATGTTCCGATGTGCCCAGGTCTGCCACGTAGCCTCTTCAGGTATAATGGGGATGGCAGATCGTTCCAGACTGTCAAGTGCACAGCTGAGTGTTTATGGCAGAAGGTTTTCTAGATCACCTTTCACTTTCTCCCAGTACAGAAGAAAGAGGAAGGAAAGCCAGTGTTTGATAACACTTGTTCCTCTAGTATTTTTGAGGCACACTTGGCTTCTGTTAGTCGTTTGAATTTGTTGATGTCTACAAGCTTGAGCCAGCAGTATCTTCACCAAGGCCCATCTATTGGTGGGGATTAGTACTTTTATGAACAGCCTCCAAAATAATTCTGTAGTCTTCTCTCTTCCTTAATTTGTTGAATTACGAGCTTTTTGAGACAAAGACTATGTCATCCTTGTGTTTGCACAGTGGGTAGTGCAGTGAACTTGCAGCCTTGGCTCGCACTGTAGTTCTTACCGCAGCACCTCTAGTTTTTGTACCACAAGCTCCTGTTGTGCCAAAACCCTTTAGATTGTGTGTTGTGCTCAGGGTACAGCATAAGGCTAGCATCACGAAGGCTTTTGGAAACATGTGCCTTCTCTGTGCCCTCCGTAGTGAAAGTCTCTCCAACTTGAGCCGGTACTGCGCGTGAGCTGCATTCTCTTGAGTATAAATACACTGCATCGAAAAAGGAGAAGCACTGCGTGCAGCTTGCTTTTTGGTGCATTGATGCTCTCCTCAGCGCTGACAGGGGTCTTTGCTTCTGAGTGAGCCTGAGGACAATGTGCCTTCTCTTGCCCTTCTCTGCCACAGAGAAGGCTGTGATGTAAGAGCTGACCCCGTGGGAGGATCAGCTTTGTCAGGAGAGAGATTCTGATGAGGTGTGGCGTGTTACTCACCATCTACTTTGAGAGATTTGGACCCTCTTACCTCTAAGGAACTTGTTTTGGTGGCAATTTCTGCAATTTGATGTAAGAGCAGAATGGCTGCAGGTCTCAGGAGGCTGGAAGGATGCTGAACTTAATTCATTCAATGCTACAGAAAACCTGTGGGATATGCCCACGTCACGTGCATAACGTTGGGGCTTTTTTGATGTGACGATTTGCATGAAATCTTTGAAACCTGGAAGTTGCATAAAAGCTGTAGCAGAGGAGCAACATACAACTTGACGGTTCAGGTCACTGGTGCGCGGTTGTTAACGTAACGTCACGCACACTTCTTCCTCAGTGGCTGATGAGGTAAACGTGAGGGGATTCTTCTGCAGCTAGTTCTCTTGCCTGTTTTGCATTTCATTTGAGGTTCTTTTTGTCATAGTTCAGCCAGTGTCGTCAGCTTTGTAAGGTGTCCATCTTCTTTCTACAGAAGAACCCGTGTGTGGAGATGATGTTGGTATACTGATGTGCTTAGGCAAGATAGAGTGGTGCATTTGATTGTGCTTTTTGGTGCATTTGATTGTGCTTTTTGGTGCATTTGATTGTGCTTTTTGGTGCATTTGATTGTGCACACCCTGTTTGCTAAGAAAAACACCTGGCAGGTCATAGTTTAAAGATCTTTATTTTTTAATATTATTTTAGAGACATAAAAATAGGTACTTCAAAAACACTAATCCACAAAGCTGCGGCGCACGCGCATCGAAACGCTCTCGGTGAACGCGATGGCCGTGCGGTAAGCAGAAAGAGCATCTCGCTTGCAGCTGCAGAGCTCCGCGTTCTGCAAGCCCCAGGACAGCGTGCAGAATGTCTCCCCTGGGTCACGCTCTTTGGGCTTACGGTTGGGGCACTTTGGGAGATAAATTGCTTGGCTTGTAGCCATCTCAATTAAGTCCTTTCATAAGAGCTGGAACCTGTCAGCCGGAGACGTCGAGTGTTTTGCTCTGAACATCCGACAGCGTGCTAGCTAAGGTAGCGGTGATTTCAACGCTATCGTTGCCGCAGCACCCAGCGCCACTGCTCTTGCTTTTCTCGGTTTTCCCAGCTACTGCTTTACAGTACCCCAAGCACGCAGCGGAAAGGAGCACAAGTGCTTGTGTTAGGGGAAGGAGTTCATCAGAAGTAACTTTAGTGTTTCGTTTCGTGAACAAAGACTTTCTGCTGGTGGTTATTTCTGTTTCAGAGTCACTGTTGCCTGCGATGGACTTGCTGAAGTGTTTTCAGTAAAGAAATGCAGAGGTAGATAGAGCTGAGATGCCACCTGAGTGTTGAGGAAACAGTTCTAGTCAGAAATTGACCTCAGAGGCCACCTGCACCTAAAGGCAGCTGAGCTCTTGTTTGAAGCTGTGGGGTTTGTCGCTTGCTTTGGAACATGAAAGTGGCTAAACAATACCAGTGAAAACTACTACGCTGGTTGTGTGGCAGTGGTCTGAGCCATTGCCACACGTAACCAGGTTGAGTGAGCTGAAGAGATGGCCAGATTGTTTGTAAAAGGTGACCAGCCAGAGCTGCTGCTGAAGGCACATTAAACTTCCTGGAGAAAACTTTAAGAACACATTCTTTAAGAACAAGAGAAGTCCTGGTTTGGCTGAAATCAGGCTGCTCCTTCATGCAGAGTCAGAAGGTTGATGCTAAGCGGGTAGCCCAAGGCTATGGGCTAGTGTTTTCATTGCGGTTAATTTATAACGAGAAGCTGCAGCGCACCAACCTGTGCTGGGTCTCATGACTACAAGCCACACGTGATATTGCCAGCGACTGTTTATGTGCAGAAATCTCAGTGATAACGATGTCTCTTGACAGCCACTGGAAACAGCTGCTATTAAAACCCCTACGTTTCTCATTAGAACGAATCTATTGTGCGTATTGTTTAAATATAGCTGGCTAATTAAATGCCTTTTTATTGCTTTCTCAGTGAATAAGTGTAAAGTTAATTTTCAGTGTTATGTAAATCATGCTCAACTTCAATCAAGTTTTTAATTATGTTTTTACCACAGTAATTCCCATTTGATTTGTCATCTCCTGTTAGGTATTTAACATTGCACGGGGTGGGGGGTTTTTTGTTCTTTGCCTCCTCCCCATCCTGTTTTAGTCTTTAACATCACCTGGGAGACCTCACTCTGAAGCTGGGTAAGTTTGATTTCCTTTCATGCAAGTATGATTTAATGAAGAAGAATTACACAAAACCAATAGAGGAAATGCTTTATTGTTATAGTATTGATCAGCAGAAATGAAATTAAACAGACAGAGCTGCTACTGAAAAGACATGCAGATGTTTTGTGTGTTCCCTTCCTTTTGCCTTTCTTTCAATGGCTCCAGCTCAGTGAACTTTTGATGCTGACAGCCCTTGGGTTTCATTTAAAGTGTCAGTTGCTGTTTAACACTTGATGCCCACTCAGGCTGTGGCGGTCTTGCGCAGATACCAGTTGTCTTCACAAATGTTTGCTTGCCCACTGAGCAGATAAATGGACTGGTTTTGGGCAAGGTGTCAGCACATTAATCTCTTGTGAGACAGAACTTCCCAGGTAGCATCTCTGCTACTAAATGGATCTATTCAACTCGAGATACGTGTTTTTCACAAAAGCACAGAACTGTCAGAGTTGGAGGCAACCTCTAGAGATCACCTAGACCGACCCCCCCAGCCAAAGCAGGATTACCTCGAGCACATGACACAAGACTGCATCCAGGTGGATTTTGAAAGTCTCTAAGGAAGGAGACTCCACACCCTCTCTGGGCAGCCTGTTCCAAGGCTTGGTCACCCTTGCAGTAAAGAAGTTGTTTCCTCACATCTGAGTGAAACTTGGCTATCTTACGTTCTAGTTTGTGCCCATTGCTCCTTGTTCTGTCACTGGGCACAACTGAAAACAGTCTGGCTCCATCCCTACACCTATCCTCCAGGTATTTATAGACATGAATCTTCTCTCATTCATAGAGTCATAGAATCATTAGGGATTGGAAGGGACCTCGGAAGATCATCCAGTCCAATCCTCTGCCACGGCAGGATCATAGAATCATAGAATCATTAGGGACTGGAAGGGACCTCGAAAGATCATCCAGTCCAATCCCCTGCCACAGCAGGATCACCCAGACCAAGCCACACAGGAACACATCCAGGCAGGTCTAGATCAAGTTGCACAGGAACATGTCCAAGTGGGTTTTAAATCTACTTTTCTCCAGAGAAGGAGACCCTACAACCTCGGTCTAGTCCTCTCTAGACTGAATAGTCCCAGCTCCCAACGTTCCCTTGTAAGAGCTCTAGGCTGCCAATCATCTTCATTGCCTTCTGCTGACTCTGCGATAGTTCCCCGTCTCTTTGGTACTGGGGAGTCCAGGTATTCTCAATGAGGCCTCACCACAGATCTTTTCCTGATGTGAAAACTTGGGGATCTGTTTTTCCATTAAAATTACCCAGCCTTTTTGTTTTTCCATTAAAATTCACAGCCTTTTTTTCCCCCAACATCAGGACTTTCTTGAACTAAGTGCGGTGATTGTGGCTCAAAAATTGTTGATGCCCAAGAAGAGACGTTGGGTTTAGGGCACGCTCTGAATTCAGGTACGCTTCAACTGGCTTGGTCAGATGCTCAGCAGCAAAACTTTAAGTCTTTGCTTTGGGAGTGAGCTATAAACTGTAAACTAATTGCTGTCTTCAGTTATTTTCAGGGTGTGCATATACTTGCAAGTTTATACGTAGAAGGTTGGAATGGTAAAGAACTTAATGGTAGCCTAGCTGTCATGCTCGTTCAGGCACTCAGATACTTAGCTAGTGCTTTTATTAAAGAATGTTTTGAGGTGTTTGTAAAATAATATTCATAATATGCTTGCACACTTTTCATCCTTAGTTTGTGTTAGAATTCCAGCGTCGTTCTGATAACACTATCAATTTGCCAGTCTCCTGTAGGAATGAAAGGAGAAGAAATAACTGACTCTCCTTCCTCAAAACCCACATTTTATGTGTAACTCTTACAAAGCATTTGATTGAGATGAGAATTGTGTTAGTTTCTCGTGGGAATTGTTTGCATTTCCACTGCTTAAAAATCAATTCGACTTGATGAGCAGTGGATTCAAGTAGTGGAACCCATTAGGACAATTTCATATCACCAATTGCACCCCATTTGATCTTTCTGTTAGGAGGTAATTAAATTGAACTTGTTAATTTGCACAAATGTTGAGTTTTTTCATCAGACTTGTCTTTCTCCATCCTTACCTGTCCTCTCTGCCCAAGCCCAAGTGTATGGCACTGCCAGCAGCCCAAATGCAGTGGTGTGCAGGTTGACTCTGATCTCCTTGCATGGGATCACAAACTCTTCCTGTAGCCTAGGCCAGTCAGAGGTCTTGGGCTGTGAACTCTGTATTAGGCTGGCAGGAAGAAAGATGACATTTTTCCCTAACTGCCTGCACTCGAGTGGCTCGGTCCTCAGTGGCATCCCTGTACGTGGTAGTTCTTTCCCAAGCCACATACAGAGTAGGTCCTTTTGGTTGGTGTGGGTCTATTTTCTTTGTTAAAGAAGTGCCTGTAAACCCTCAGCCTGCTGCAGTGCCGTGGTTCTGAATGCATTTGGCACTTTGTTGGTGAAGAGACGCTTGATTGTGGTGATTTTTCTGTACTGCTTTCGATGTCTAGGTTTAATTTCCTTTGAAGCGATGATATTTTCCTCAAGACAATTTAAAGCTGGTAAAAAGCCTTAGTAGCCTGGGCTGACCATCTGTATTTTCTTCTGTGTCTACAAAAGCCCACAGAAGACAAGGAGTCCTCACTACACAGGATTATATCAGAATTCTATTAGTTGTCAGAGAGTGCTTTCTGTTGGTCGTGTAAAGGTTCTAGGAGAAGGTGCAGTAGTGCCCTGCCTGCTTTTCAGGGTCTGATTGCCCCAAGTGTCTGATGACTGATGCCCGTGGGGTAAAGCTCTTCTCTTCACTGCACACAGCAGAGCCCATCTGGTGGGCAAGAGACACAGAGAAGACCTGTATTGCACTGACAATGTCTTAGGCTAACAAGGTAGAATAATCCTCCTCTGCTTTGTCTCCCTCCTTACTGCTTAGTGATGCGTATTTTACCGTATTTAGCTGGTTAAATCGCAAAGAGGCTTCTTGGTCGATCTAGCTGACATTTGTTTCCAGCTTAGAATCTGAAATTGAAGCCTACATCCAAGTTCACGTGTTGGCATCCAGCATTTTCAAAATACTCACGCTCCCAAAACCTCGTAACAGTGTTTGAGCTGGGTTTTGCAGGCACTGAGAAGATTGTGTTGCAGGGACACATCATTGCGTAGAGAAGAAAAGTCTTTTGGCTGATGTTTTTAGCTCTTAATATCTTATTGGATGCATGATATGAGAAAGGAGTTGATTTGGTGAGGATGCTGGATTCACCACATTAGGCAGGATAGCACCTCCCTTATGAGGAGAGGCTGAGGGAGCTGGGTCTCTTTAGCTTGGACAAGAGGAGACTGAGGGGTGACCTT
>JAOXOE010000632.1:7039733-7051071 GCA_028565055.1 Phoeniculus purpureus | reverse complement strand
TAATGACTGGATCTAGGGGATCCTGCTGTGGCAGGGGGATGGGACTGGATGATCTTTCAAGGTCCCTTCCAATCCCTAGTGTTCTGTGCTTTCACATTCCTGACTTTTAAACCTTATTTCAGATAGGAGAGTGTAGAAGAAGAATGTTTACTTTAGAGTCACCCTTCTCTAAGTAAGGGTTCTGAGACACTGTTCTTTGGTTTTGAAAATTAATGTCCTGGATTTTTAACTCCTCTGTTTTAAGAGGCTGGACTGGAAGGATTTTTGCTTTCTGTTGCTAAGATCAGAACTGTTTGGTCATTGTTGCTTGAGGCAAGTACTTCAAAGGAAAAACTTAGTTACTGTGGGGGTAACAAAGCACTGGAGCAGGCTACCCAGCGTGGTTGTAGAGCCTGCCCTTGAGACATTCAAAACCCACCTGGATGTGTTCCCAGGTGATCCTGCTCTAGCTAGGAGGTGGGACTAGATGATCTTCAGAAGTCCCTTCCAACCCCCACCATTCTGTGAGTCTGTGATTTCAGATACATCCTGTAAGAGCTTTCATAAATAGGGGATCCAGTTGAAAACTACAGGACAAATTGGGGAGTATTGCCCACATGAGAAAACTGTTTAAAAAGTGCTTTATGTCTAAGAAATGAAGAGGTTTCGTGCTCAAAACCTGGGTAAATGTAGTGCATGTAGCTCTAAGCTTTTTGGTTTGCTACTGTGCTTAAACAGTAATGCCAGAAAGATTTTAAAACATATTTAACACCCAATGTAAGACATTTGTTAGTCTCGGAAAATAGCTTAATTTTTAGTATTCCTTTGTGGCTTGTATCTTGGTGCTTATGATGACCTGCAGTTGTCACCAAGTGACTTTAGAGAAGTCTCGACGTGCATCCAGATTGCCAAATGTCTGAAGCAATTTATTCTTTTCTTGAAACACGTTAAATACATTTTACTGCTCTAAACTAAAAGATGAGTAAACCAAAAATAAATCTGACATAACTGTGACACGTAAAATGAAAAATGTGCTCTGGGTGTTTTCGAGGATAGTAGTTGTGATGCCAGCACTTCACTGGAGAGAGCAATCAACGGTTGGAAACAAGCATGTCTCGTCCTGTCTTGCTGTTCTGCTGGTCCTGTTGGAGGGTTACATTGGTGGCACACTGCCTGGGTGGTAGTGCTAACTTCTTTAGCAGAGCCCCTGAGACACTCTTCTTCCACTGGCCACCTCCTGGAGTCAGATTTATTTCTCTGTCTGTCTGTCTGTCCATCTGTCTGTCTTGTCTATCTGTCTATTTATTTAAAATTAACCTGGCTCAAGCACAGTGCTTTCTTTTCAGGTCAGCTTTCCTCTGTTAGCAAGGCTAGCTGCAGAACTCGCTTCTGACTCACCTCTACCCCTTGTTGATGCTTCCTATGTCATTTTAGTCGTGCTAAGAGTCCTGCTGCCTATGGTTTCTTTTATATCAGACATTCAGGAGAAGCAGAAGGGAAATCAGAAGCTTCTGGTGCTCTGTACGTCTGTGGAGGATGAGCAGGCAGCGGTATGCAAAGAGAGTCAGGTGCACTGGCTGTGCTGGGAGCAGCCTGCAGCACACTTGCGTGGCTGTGCTTGAGTGGATTGGTGTTTAAGGCTATGTAAGTGGAACAGAATAGAAAGGAAACTCTCGCTGAAATAGAACAACACAAGCTTTAAAAATTGCTACAGAAATAGGTGGCAAAGGATCTCCAACAAAGAGATTTTACAAGAGATGTCCAGTCTCCAGAAGAATGCTTCAGTTTAAGCCAAGTTTAATAGAGCTTATTAATAGAGCATTGGACTGAAGACCAGTCCAATGGTCTTCAACCAAGTCAAAGTCTTCTAGTCTGTGTTCCTTTGTGGTCTCTTCCTGCCCATTGGTCCTGGATCTCTTGATCCACCAGCCTGTTGACTCATGTGCAGCCCCTGGTGTGTGGGGCTGGGAGGGAGGTGAGGTGCAGCACTGCCCTCGAACGTCAGGGTTTTCAGGGTCCTGGCAGCAGAGCAAGGATGCTGTCAGCAGTGATGTCGACCTGGGGGCTTTAGGGATGGTGGTTTGTTGTAAATTCACCTGTTGGATTTAAACAGTTGTTCTTCCTGTAATGAGATTCTTGTGGAACAAGTAGGGGGAAACAAAGGAATTTTGTTGTTGTTGTAAAGGGGAGACCATCGTATTGCTTACTGCCGCTGTTAGGTTTTGTGTGCGGGGGTGTGACACAACCCTGGTGTTCCTTCACACCTCAAAGTGAAGTGCCTATAATCTCAAGGCTTCCACATCTGTGAAAAAGTGGACTCCAGCCATGGGGCTTTTTCTTGAGCGTTTCTGTTGGTGCACGGAACACAGAGGCAGGGAGAACCTCGTGGGTACGTGGGTACTCAGCAGAGCTGAGTGCAGGCGCAGCAAGTCTGCAGCTGTCCTCAAGGTGTGTGCTGCCATTGACACACCTGAGGGGTGGGATGCTGTCCAGAAAGACCTGGATGAGCTGGAGACGTGGGCTTGTGTGAGCCTTGTAAGTTCAACAAGGCCAAGTGCAAGGTCCTGCACCCGTGTCCCTTCTAACCCAGGGCATTCTTGAGTCATTTTTGGGTATATAAAGACCAAGTGGTGGTTTGGGTCTGGAGGCTGAGGGTTTTGCTGTTGGTTACCCTTAGAAATGTATGCGGTTACTTCTTTGTGTGTGTATTTCAGTTACCTCCTTGTTTCCTATCGACTTCAAGACTTTCTGTGATGTAGACTTTGCTTTGGGATTTTCTCTTAGGTGTGTTGATCTTTTCCAGTGATCAACCTCTGAAAAATCACGAAGCAGCAGAGCACCGTGTTAAAAGCAAGATGGGTTTGGTGGCAGGGGCTGCAGGGCTGGCAACCATCATCTGCAAATGATGAACCCTCCAGGGTTCGTGGCTGCCACAGATTGGAGTGAGGGCACCCCTGAGAGACTCCAGCCACATGGTTTGGGAACTAGACCATGGTTTGGGAGGAGCTGTCCAAGCTGAGGCAGGGAAAATCAAGGGAGGTGGCAAGAAGCATTGTAAGGGCAAATGAGATGTGAGGAGCAGACTGGACATGCTGCACACACAACACACAGCCCCACGGTTGCCTGTGTTACCTCTGACCTTGCCAGAGGGTTTGGGCTGAGCTGAGTGTGAGGTGTAGGGGAAGCAAGAGCACTTAGGCTAAGAAAAGGGTGGGGAGAAATGGCATTTGAATTTAATAATCTAGCACAACGTGCCTTGGATTTCAAGCGTCAAGCAGCCTACAGCCAAAAAAAGTAGTTGGCAAAAAACCACGTGTTTTTGTGCTCCCTCTGCTGGATCCAGGAGATCCTGAATACTCATCAGCCAGGGCACAGTGGTGCCCCTCCTCGCCCTTCCCCAGTTCACACCCTTCCCTAGTTCACACCTGTGTAGTCACCAGTGAGTATTTGCAGGATGGACTTGGTGCTGCCCAGTGTCCTCTCAAGCAGCCATGCCACAGGAAGTGAAGCAGGCATGAATGTGGGCAGGGTGGAGATGGTGTGGCATTGGCCACGGTGAGGCCATGGTTTCACAACTGGAAGGCATGGCTGATGATGGGTTTGAGGTGGGTTGGATTGTGTTCTCATCCTCATCCATCTATTCTCATTTTCAGGTGTAGCCCAGTACCCTCAAACTGTGCTAGTGAGACTGTTGGGAATCTTATGATGAGAGAGCAGAGAAGACTGTAATACAAAGCTAACTTTATGTTTAGAAGCCAGTTCCCGTTCAAAGCAAATCCCTATGCAGTGTGCTGGCAGAGTTGGGGCTGGCATGAGGACATGGGAGCAAGGTGGGAAAGGTGGTGGAGGACAAGTGTACAGCCCTATAGCAGGTTGCATGGTGCAAAAAGGGGGCAGATGCTGGTGGGGACAGTGTCGGTGACCTTAGGATAAGCTTGGACCTGATTTGAGAAAGGGGTGGGTGGTCTGCATTGTGAATCTACAGATGTGTCATTGGGATATCCCTTTTAAAAGGTGCTTTATAAAACAAAGTAGGAATTGTGGTTCATGTCTTACAGAAGGGCAGAAATCCCAGAGGAGGGGAGTGAAGCCTTAGCTTCATGGGTTGTAGCAGTGCAGTTTAAGCAGCCTCTCTGCTCCTACCCTTTGCCATCATGGCTGAGCACTCCTGTGTTGTGTTGGCACAGCTGTTTACGAGACAACGTGCTGAAGGAAATGAATTCCCCATTCAGCTAACCATGCAGCTGCAAAAATGCAGCATTGGAAGCAAACAGCTGGGAGAGCGAAGCGAGAGGTAAATGCAGTAAATGCTGCAGCCTGACTTGCTGGAAGTCCCATCACACCTGCAATGATAACCCAGCTCCTGGGACAGACAGAACAAGAGTTTGTCCTTTGGAGGAGCACACTTAGATAAGTAACTCATTCCAACTTCAGTAAAGATGCAGTCTGCTTTAGCTGGACAAGTCGTGCTAGCACATACTAAGTCTGAACCAATCCACACGGGTTTTCCTGCATCGTGCAAGCAGAACAGAAGCTTTAGGGGAAACTTCTGGATGAGAACGTACATGTTCTGGGGAAAACACTCACAATTCACTGAGGCCTTAAGAGCTAATCATTCAGCCAGGATGCCTATTGATATATAACTAAAGCTGCTATTTGTTGTGGACAAGGACATCAGCCCAACTCCTGTGTGTGAGGCAGAGACAGCCCATTGGCAACAGCGTGTGTGTGTGTTGGGTCGGATGACTAATTTTTGCTAACATGTTCTTATTCTTGATGAATCATCAGTGACCAGAGTCAATATGACTGTGGAACAGATACAGAATGGGACCAACAAGTTAGTTACAATAACCTGAGATTTTTCTTCTGTATTTTTAACGTCACCCATGACTTTGCATCATGCAAGCTGCCATGAAAACGTCTGCTGCCACAGCTGGGAACCTGAGCTGGCTGTGAATTATGTGTCACATTTCCTCCTGCAATACCTACTTGTTAAAGCAAGTTTGACTGAAAACTCTTCTGCATTAAAGTTACGTGGAAGTTAGTCAGAAGAGAAGCAGAATGTAGTCATTGTGTTCCTTCCTTCAGTTTTTGCTGCATTTTGGAGCCCAGGAGTGCAAAGCTGTAAGGACGCCTTGTCTGCCTGCTGAGACAGCGTGTAACCCAACACATGCTGCCAGTAAACATTCCCCTGTCTCCCTTTGCAGTCTTGCTTTATAATTAAAAAGCATTTCCTAGAAGTTGCGGTGCTGTGCCAATGTAATCTATAAACTTGCCTTGTTTTGCTGTAGGCAGGACGGTGGTTTTGAGGTCTTTTGGCATCTTTGCTGACGTGGAGATTGGGGGGTTGGTTTATTTTCTAATGGCTCACAACAGCCAGTGAGTACCTTCTATGAAGAGAATAAAAGAAACTTGACCGTGACCTTTAGCTAAAAAATGTGTTTGATTCAGGAAATACTTGTGTAAAGCTCAACAGAATTCTTAATGTATTTTCCTCATCTTACTGTTATAGGCAAGGAAACCTGCAAGACTTAAACTTCTGGAGTGGGTCTCAGGGGCTTGGGGGTGGAGAGCTGGGCTGGAACTCCAACCCAGCCTTAGGTCTGGTCGTCCTGGGTTGTTCCTGGGACAACTTGTCCCATCCCAATTGGTCAGAGAGAGGAGTAGCTCAGGTTTGGGGATTCACTCAAGTCGAATGAAGGAGATTTACACCACAGCTACCAGATGCTGAGCTCAGTGCAGAAATCACTGAAGTTACCCAATACCAAACTCAGAGGACAGAAATCAGTGAAGTTCCTAGATGCCTAATTTGGAGATTAGAGAGGAAAAGGAAGGAGAGGGGAAAGAGAGAGATTGGTAAAAGGGTAGAGCACCACTTCAGGCTGCAGCAGTGGCTGACAGGCTCTGGCCTCCTCCTCACTCCTCGGCTCCTCACATCTCTTGAAGAGTTCTTGATTTCTCTGGCCATCTTCATAGTCCATTTCCCAGCACAGTCAGCTTCATGGATGGCAGGAGGGGTGATAGGCGACAGGTCCCTCTTTGCTTCCTCAGCTTCACAGATTGTCAGTGTCTCTGGCAGTGCTTTGTCAATCTCACTGTGGTCACAGGCTGGTGGGGGGCTGATGGCCATCCTGCACCACTCGAATCCTTCCTTTCATCCCTGCTGCCAGGGGTGTTTTTCTTCATCTCCAATAGTACGGGAGACTTTGTTCTCAGGGGCTTAGACAAAAGTGGCAAGGAAGAACTTGAGAGACAGCAGCTCTTCGTGTTTCCACTGCATAAACCTGTGTCTGCAGATAGAAAAGCAGCGTCTGAGGGTCTGCTTGTTCTGCTCCCGCTGCAGAGCGCTGATCTCTTTGCCAGGTGCAAGGCTTGTCTTCTCCTCTCCTCCCTGCTCAGTATGTGTGAGCCATTTCACTTGTCGCTAATCAGTCTGACGCTCCTCGATGCTCTTCATTCATTTCGGATCTCTTTGGTGAGCTCAAATACTGTTGTGTTACGCAGGAGAACCGAAACATCACGTGCCTGTGCTTTAACTGCAGGAAGATGGATCCTGCTGTGTGAGTGCGGTCAGAAAACTCCCCAGCTACCAAGAGGAAGGAAGGCCGGTGAGGAATAGCCAGGTAGGAAAGCTGTATGCGCCGTCGGGCGGTAAGAACAGTTGTGTGTCTCTTTGCAGGTGCTGCATTGTGTTTTATGCCTTAATGGATGATCTGGCCACCATCAAAGTTTATCTGTTGTTTTAAGAAGCACTCCTGTTTGGCCAATTGATTGCAACAACAAAAGGCTGCGAGCAGAGCCTTCAGCACAAACATTCCTCAGGCTATGCCTAGTGCAGTATTGATTCTGATACGGAATGCAAACAAATTACTCTTCGCGTGAGCTGTTTAAGCTGTAAAACAACAGGACGTGCTCCGCTTGCTGCCGATAAATGCGCGTTTATGGTACACAGAGTAGAAATCCCCAAGTACAAGCGAAGGATGGCTTCAATAATGTGTTCAACAGCTCCCGTCCAGATGAGGTACAGAATTACAGAAGTCCCACCGAGTGGGTGCTCCAGGGTTTCTGCTGCTTTCCCACTTCACGAGAAGCCATCTTTGCAAACTTGCTCTGTTTCATTTGCTTACTTTGGGGGGTTTTTGGATATTTTAAGTGTTCCACAAAGCAACAGGTAATCTCAGCTTTGCCTAACTTCCAGCAAAGTTCAGATTTTCTCAAGAGTTTGTTTTACATGTTACTTGTGGGCCAGTGTCCTTTCCTCAAGCTGCCACTTGCGTATCTTGAACCTACTACACGAGCTGGATGCTCATCAATCTGTGGGGCCAGATGCATTACACCCTAGAGTACTGAAGGAGCTGGTGGACGTGGTTGCCAAACCACTCTTCATAACCTTTCAACAATCTTGGTTAACTGGGGTTGTCCCATTGGACTGGAGGCTGGCAGATGTGATGCCCATCTTCAAGAAGGGCTGGAAAGAGGATCCTAGCAATTACAGACCTGTCAGTCTCACCTCAGTGCCAGGGAAGGTTATGGAACAGATCATCTCGAGAGCCATCATGGAGCAATTAAAGGTCAACCAGGCGATCAGGGCCAGTCAGGATGGGTTCATGAGAGGCAAATCCTGCTTGCCAAATCTGATCTCATTCTATGATAAGGTGAACTGCTTAGTGGATGAGGGCAAGCCTATTGATGTAGTCTGTCTGGACTTCAGTAAGGCCTTTAACACTGTCCCCCACAACATCCTCCTGAATAATCTGGCTGTCCAGGGCTTGGACAGGCACGTACTCTGCTGGGTGGAACACTGGGTGGATGGCCAGGCTCAGACAGTTGTGGTCAATGGAGCTAAATCCTCTTGGAGGCCAGTCACAAGTGGTGTCCTCCAGGGCTCAATGCTGGGGCCACTCCTGTTCAACATCTTCATCCATGATCTTGATGTGGGGATTGAGTGCACCCTCAGTAAGTTTGCAGACCACACCAAGTTGGCAGGGAGTGTCGATCTGCTGGGGGGTAGTGAGGCTATTCAGAGGGACCTTGACAGACCGCATCCATGGGCTGAGGGTACTTGTATGGGTTTCAAGTGTCGGGTCCTGCATTTTGGTCATAACAATCCCATACAACGCTACGGGCTTGGGGAAGTGTGGCTGGAAAGCACACTTCTAATTGACAGGCAGCTGAATATGAACCACCAATGTGCCCAAGTGGCCGAGGCGGCCATTGGCATCCTGGTCTATATTAGAAACTATGTCCAGTAGGAGTAGGGAGGTGATTGTCCCCCTGTACTCAGCACTGATGAGGTCACATCTTCTTGAGTACTATGTCAAGTTTTGGGCACCTCAGTACAAGGGAGACATTAAAGTGCTGGAGCGAGAGCAGAGGAGGGCAAAAAAGCTGGTGAAGGGCCTGGAGAATAAGTCTTCTGGGAGAGATTGAGAGAGTTGGGCTGTTTCATTTGAGGAAGAAGAGGCTTAGGGGACACGTCATCGCTCTCTACAACTATCTAAAAGGACATTGTAGACATGTTGGTGTTGGTCTCTTCTCACAGGTAATTAGAGACAGAATCAGAGAGCTCCAACAAGGTAGGCTTAGATTGGACATCAGGAAAAATTTCTTTACAGAAAGAATGGACTGTCCAAGGTGGTGGTTGAGTCACCATCCCTGGATGAGTTTAGAAGCCACTTAGATGTAGTCTTGGAGGATCTGGTTCATGAACTTGTAGAGTACGATTGATGGCTGGACTCGATGATGCCAAGGGTCATTTCCAACCTGCATGATTCTGTGATTCTATGATTCTAGTATATCACTCCAACAGGCTGGATGTGACCCAACAACCTGGCTAACAAGTTCAGAGGCACTGGTATCATTAAACATTGCTCTGTTTTGCTTTGGGGTATTTTAAAAGTTACAGATCAAAATTAAACACAAAATGTGGGGGTTTTATGTGCTGTTTCACTAAGGCATTGAATTTGTTTAATTTTCTTATTTTCCCTTTTTCATTTAACTACTTCCTGCAGTGTTATCATCAGCATCCTAATCGCTGTGTGAGACTTCTGGCAGCATAGCGCATGCGCTGTAGCTCATGGATCATGGCACTTGTGCAGGAACACTGGCCAGGTAGGATGCAAGTGTTTTTCCATCAGCTAGATTTAAATTGTCACTTGCATGTCATTTTGGCCAAGAAGCCTCAGGATGGAAGGCATTTTCATCAATGTTCTACATATTTGTATAAACATCTAAGTACATCTGTGTACTCAGAAAAACACACAGCAATTTACAGTGCCAACAAAGCCAGCTGTATATACTGAGGAGCCAAATCCTGCAATATACTGGTCCCGTACAATCTACAGTGTAAAAATTATTTGTACTAAATATTTGGCAACTGAATTTTGAGAAATTAATACATCTGCAAAAAACTATGGCAAAACTTAACAAAAAATTAAGATTGAAATACATTACCGAGTTTTACTTTAGAAAACCTTTCCTTCATATCACCTTCAGTTCATGACTCTCTTATCCTGCTTTCCAATCTTTAATATATATGTCCATGATATAACTCATATAGAAAGATTTGGTTGTTCCAGTATTCATTTTTTCTTCATCTGTGGAAGAACAAGTTTTGATTTGTTATTTCTTCTCTGGCATATACGTCTTTAGTTACGTGTGTACTCACAGCTATTTTATGTTCCACATGAATATTTATGAGACAACTCTTCACAATGCCTTGTGAAAACAACAACTCTCTTGTTCACAGAATCACAGAATATTAGGGATTGGAAGGGACCTCAAAACATCATCCAGTCCAAATCCCCTGCCACAGCAGGATCACCTAGACCAAGCCACACAGGAACATAACCAGGCAGGTTTTAAATGTCTCCAGAGAAGGAGACTCCACAACTCCCCTGGGCAGCCTCTTCCAGTGCCCCGTCACCCTCACTGGGGAGAAGTTCCTCCTCATATTTGTATGGAACCTCCTATGTTCCAGCTTACACCCATTGCCCCTCGTCCTATCACTAGATGACACTGAGAAGAGCCTGGCTCCATCCTCCTGACACCCACTCCTCACATATTTATAAACTGTAATGAGGTCACCCCTCAGTCTCTTCTTCTCCAAGCATAAGAGACCCAGCTCCCTCAGCCTTTCCTCAAGAGGGAGGTGTGCCACTCCCTTCATCATCCTTGTTGCTCTACACTGGACTCTCTCCAGCAGCTCCATTGTTGAACTGAGGGTCCCAGAACTGGACACAACACTCCAGATGTGGTCTCACCAGGGCAGGGTAGAGGGAGAGGAGAACCTCTTGCGATCTACTAACCATCCCGCTTCTGATCCACCCCAGGATGCCATTTAGTGTATGAGGGGATTTAGTGTAGAAAAGTGAGTCACAAACTTCACCTCAACACGCTGTGAGGAAAGTCTATCTCTGCACCAGAAGCTACAGAAATCTTTACTCTTGATAAATTTTAGTAGGCAGCCAGTGGAGTTTTGCCCAGAGCTGTGTCACCTTTCTAATATTGTTGGATGAAAATATCTTCTTGCCCTGAAAATCACAGCTGTGCATTCAAAGGGGTCTCACCCACCATTTATCAGTTTGATTTTATGTTAGTTTTATTCTTTGTTGTTTCTCCTGCCACGCAGAGGAGTCTTCATTGACACAGTGCTTTTGTTCAATGGAAGTTCTTTTGTCCTGTAATCACATTTGCTTTTCATTCTTCTAGTTTAAATAGTTCAAGGCATTTCATTAGTGAGTAAAAAAAACTTCAAAAGCTTTTTGTTTTAATTTCTTAAATATTTCCTTTCTGCTACCCTGCTCTTCACACTTCAGCTTGTCTCCTTAAGACGTGGATGTCAGTTGGACGCAATATTCTAGTTCACCTCGCTGATACCATGTGTACGGGTAAATCAGCTGAAAAAAAGCAGGAGCATCTGACTCCTATTGCAGTGCAGAGATTTAGGCCCTTAGCACCACACTTTACTGATTTTGATAAAACAGACGTTTAGTCACAATAGCGAGCTAGACACTATCGGGTTTTCTTTATGGAAAAGGTAAGGTGTGTTGCCAAGCTGCATTTAAAATCTTTCAATAAGTTTTATCCATTTTGATAGAAGCTCTAATACTGCTTATACACAGGAGGAAAGTATTTTATGTATATGAAGTAAAAAATAAAGCAGAACCCGCTGGGAAACATTTCTTCTGCAACAACGTGAATGGAGTTCTTGGAGAACCAGGGTGCAAGTTAGTTCTGTGCATCCTGGCAGCCCCACTGGTCAGCTGGGTCTTGGATGATCGGGTAGTGAGGTGGATCGTGAACTGGCTGCAGGATAGAAGCCAGAGAGTAGTGGTCAGTGGGACAGAGTCTAGTTGGA
>JAOXOE010000632.1:7009327-7039633 GCA_028565055.1 Phoeniculus purpureus | reverse complement strand
TTTCCAACCTGAATGATTCAGTGATTCTGTGATCTCCACTTTCACTTCTTGCTATATCCCTGTGGCATTTTCTTCTCTTGGGAAAGAGCGTTAAAGACACTTCCATGCATTTGTAGGGGAAGATTCAGTATCTCCACTGAGAGCACACAGGCAATTTCCAAAAGGAAAGACGTTGATGTTAATCAGAACACAGAATTTTAATTTTAATTGAAAGATGTCTAAGACTAAGAGTTACAGGCTGAGAGGGGAGGAAAGACTGAAGTGCTTCTGACAGAAATGGCATCCCTCCGTACCTCTGAGGATTTCTGACATGGCTGCAAAGAGTGTCAGTGGTATGTGCCTGCCATGTGCTGTGCTGCTGTACTGCAGGGCTGTTTTCCTTTTTGCATGGTGATGCTTCTATTTTGCTTTCAGACAGAACACAACTTTCAGCTGATACTCAACCATTACGTTATGGTTCGTCTGTACTCCTCCGTTTTGAAGGTTTACTTCCAAGTACTTCACGTGATGGCTTGTACGAATGGAAGATTGTAATTGAAGTTCACATTCTGGAATACCTTTTCATAATGTTTAGCAAAGCTCATGTGCATAAATCCTTTCATTAATTGCTCTAACTGAAGTCATACTAGGAGACTAAAAGGAGATGGGGGTGGCAATTTTTGCTGCGGAAAGATCGTGACTGTTTGAAGAACTACAGTAGTACCAATTGCAGCTAACGGGAGCTTGAGAGGACACTGAAAATAGGTGACAAACCAATATTCACAAAACTTTGTGGTTTGTGAATATAGATCTGAACTTGACCTTTCGTTATAAAACTCCTGAACATTTTCTTGAGATTTCCCTAGATGTGGATCCTTGTTTAAAAAATAGTAATAAAAAAACCCGAAAGTAACTTCTCTGTTCCACAAAGCAACGTGGAAAAGAAGTTGTTTGCAGTGCCTGTACATCGCGTGGCCTCGCTGCTGTAAAGTGGAAGTGCTTTGCCATGGTATATATAAACCCTTACAAAGAAGAATGTGGTTGGGAGAAATTGGTTTGTGAGTGCTACATCCACCCCTTTTTTCAATTGCACTTTTGGTGTGCTGGTTTTTAGGAGTGCAGAAGAGTACTTGTCTGGTCAGTCCAATGAATGTTAAGAATTCATCTCTTTTTTTAAAGGAAAAAGTTAAGGTATAAGTTTTAAATTGTTTAAATTGTTCAGTTTGTCTAGAATTAGTTCTTACTTAATGTAGTGCCTGGAAACCTACGTGTTAACCTACATCTTCAGCCTAACTTTGCTATTTAGATGGTCTTAATGTTTTCCTTTTGGCACGTGTCGCTGTGGGTGACGTTCAGCAACCTGACTTAAGCTGGAGTGATGCAAACGAAAGATGAGCACTCCAACAAGGTTACAGGGAAGAACCACTTCCTGCGTCCTACTGTGGCAGCACAGAATCCCCAAGTCAAATCATAAAAGCTTGAAATCAGTTCTGACTCCTGGGATATGAGGGTTAAGATTACGCAAACCTCTTTCTTTTCTGACTGCAGCGGGCTACTAAATGCTTCTTTTGAGACTTTTCAAACAATTGGCTTAAACTGGGCTTGTGGGGACCTCCATGTTAGTCTGTGGTGTCATGGCTGTGTTATGTCTTAGGGGCAAGGTGGGCAGAGTAAGACCCTGCAGTCCCTTTTACATCCTGGACTGGCAGTAACATATCTTGTCCTCTTCTTCTCGTCCACTTCTCCCCAAGCTGAGCTGCCTGTTGGACAAGGACAGAGAACTGAGCAGTTTTACAAATAGAGTGGTGAAAGTTTAAAACAAACCAACCAACTGTGTTTGCTGCACGGATCATTCGAGGTCCCTTCCAATCCTGTACGTGCTGTGATTCTGCACCATAAAGCTGCCCTAATGCTACCGGAGGAGCGGGTAACAAGCGGCAGAGCAGGGAACTGCTTGTTCCAGTTTGGTCACTGCAAGGACAACCAACCTCAGCAACATGGTTGTGTCCGGGAGGCCACTCAGGACGTGTCAGGGGAAGGTTTACAACCATATCTAGATGAGTTTGTTGCTGAGTCAGGTTATTAGTTACATCAGAATGCACAAAAAGGCAGCGTAGCTTGTCTTAGAGTTTTCCTTTAAGGTGTAGCCCAGTAGATTCTTTCTCTAAACTCAGGCCCTCAATTAGACATACCCTGAGACAACATGTACCTACGCTGTACAGAGGCTCGAACTGCTTGTCTTCAACTGGTGGAGCCAAAGCAGAAGCCCCATATACATCATTAGGATTGTGCTGAGCTCCAGTTAATAAGCTTAGCCTCTTGGCAGGTTGTGTTGGATCAAGTTTACTGCTGTGGTAATTGTGCTTACACAGCTTCCAGTTTGGAGCTGGCTCATTTACATCTGGCTTGGACAGTGGCCAGGAGGGCTCGCCTCCGCCTGCAGTATGCCGTGCAGACGTAGTCACATCCAGCTCCAAACAGGGATGTTATATTTGGAGGGAGGGGAAAATCTTCGCCTGGCTGCTGGTGGAAACAAGGACAATATTGGTCAATGAGGTTGCAGGTAACAGTAAAGAGAAGGATTGGTGATTCCAAACATAGACTCACTAACCACAAGTTGTTTTCAGTCCCTGTGTTTGGCCCCATCTCTTTCCTCATTCATTTACCAATGTCTTTGTAGTTTTCTTCAACAGTGTATCTTGGGAACATTTCCCAGATGTGAGAAACTTCATTGCAGAGCAGCCCGGGATTTTCACTGGGAAAGAGACTCTAATGTAAACACAAGGTTAAAAACAGTCAACATATCAGGAGTGAGAAACTTGCCTTTACAATTAGCCCATCCCCTTGTTCTGTCTGCCTGTACTTAATATCTTTTCCAAGATACACCAGCGTGTACCTTTGGCTACAATACAGCGTCAAGGATCATCCCCTCTTAGAGCTGTTGTTACCTAAAAAGTACAAAGTACTCACTAGTGATGAGAGTTGTAGGGAGAAGCAGCCCAGAGCTGTAAAGAACTGAAGCTGGTTAATTTAGGTTTGGATAATTAGAGCTCAGAACGATGGGAAAGCCGCATCCTCAGCTGG
This sequence comes from Phoeniculus purpureus, assembly GCA_028565055.1. Classification (NCBI taxonomy): domain Eukaryota; kingdom Metazoa; phylum Chordata; class Aves; order Bucerotiformes; family Phoeniculidae; genus Phoeniculus; species Phoeniculus purpureus. Next base: position 7,036,570 of record JAOXOE010000632.1, on the reverse strand, counting down.
CATAGATTGGTTTTGTCAGTTTCCATCAGTTGTGTTATTTACTCCAGCGAGAATTTGACCCCTCAGATGTTATGAAATCTTCTGTCTCTGGAAGAGCATCATGGTAGACAGGAGCATATGAGTGTGTAAATATATATATATATATAAAAATATAGAGAAAACCAAACTGGTCTCTTCTTTTATTGTGAAATAATAAAGTGATTCATCAGCCACATCACTGTGAGATCCATTAATACCGGAGCCCATATCTTTCAAATTATTTTCTTGGTCACAAACATCCATGCATCACTGCATTAATTTACTTGACAGCTGAGACACCACTTCTTCATTTGAGCAGGCTTCGAAGAGACAGTACCAACCTTTTAGTTCTAAAGTTGCTGTTATTCAAACAACTAGGGGAATGTGCCTCTGCAAAGGCAGAGCCGAGTAATGATTTGGTTCCCAGAATGAATTTGAAATGTCAACAGCACTAAGTAATGTTTTAGTAGCAGCATAATCCTGTACATTAAGTGTGCAGGCTGCGCTGCCAGTGGAAGCACCCTACAGTATTTAAATGACACTGTAACATCATGGTGTTATATTCAGTTCATTAGGGGGCACTTCAGAGAATTGAAGTTATCCAGCAGAATGTTGAGGGTGAATCATCTAATCTCTGTGTCTTTGCCTCTCCAAGTAGGTAGATTAGGTGTTTAAAGCTCCTCCCTTCAATTACACCTAACTCATCAGTGTTCCTTCTGTCTCAGCATCTCACTACATCACCTGTGCACTGCTTGCACTGTCAACAAACCCTGAAAGCACAACTGAAGGAGAGAGCAGTAACAGACGTAAGATGGCTCAAGTAGCTGACGATGTAGATGAAGAAAACGGTGTACGCTGAGGGTTAGTTTGGTTTTATTTCTGTATTAATCAGGGCAATTGACTGAGAAGCATAAACACAAGTGTTTGGCTTCTGTGGCAGGTGTCAGCAGGCGTGCAGAGTGATGGAAAATGCTGAGCCCCAAGATGAGTGTTTTCTAGAGCTCTAACCTTCTGAAGAGGCAGGGGTGCTTCTGCAATTGAGTGTGCCGAGGAAGATGGACACCTCTCTCCCCTTTGGGCCTTAGAAATTCCTTCTAAATTCATGTGTGTGGACTATGATAATGATTTTAACACCTTTTGAAATGTACTCATTCAGACAGCTCTGGTTGAGCTTAGAGATCGAGTTTGTAGGCAGTGAAAAACATGTGCTTTAAGCTGCTTATTGCTACCTCTGGCAGCCCACTGTCTACTGGCTGAGACACAGTCAATGTCACTACATGAATCTCCCCTTGTCTGTCTTTCACTGAGTTTTAACTATAGCCTCTGGGGTGATGTGCACACTTGTGGGGAAAATATGTAAACTAAGAATAGTTTCAAAATACCAAAAAAAATCAAATAAGCCAAATGAAGTTGAAGTCATGTCTAACTTCCAGTGGTGAGGATGTCAGCGGTTACTTGCTGAGTGGTCAGGGGTTTGATAAAGTTTCCAAGCAGCAGAGTGAAATCGTGTGACTAGAACACAGGGCTGTGCCTTCTCTGTGCTCAGAGGGGTTGAGGAGAGAAACACCAGCAACATTTTTCTCACTTGAAGAGTTTGCTTTCCTCTAGCCTAGAATGTATGGTAATTTCTGTTTTCTTCTTGCTGCACTTCATGTGATGTAAAACTCTTATGAGTCTCATGAGCATGAAGTGCGTTTGGCTGCTGCGTAGCAGCCTTAGTCCTCGAAAGGAGGACTAAGGCTACTGGACGTTGTTTTTACAGATCTTCTTCCAAAAAATATCCTTCCTATTAGGGAATGGTGCAAGACTAATTTATAGAAAACTATTGGCTATGCACATGGGGAAATTGCCTTACTTTGCAATAGCTGATGCCGCAGGAGGTTGTGGAACTGATCAGTAGGTTGAGTGTGTCTGTGAACAGACACAAAAGGGAGCAGTTGTTTTCAGTAACAACTGGGGAGTCAAGGCAATAACCAGTAGAAAATGGTTGGGTTCATGTACCCTGCCTACACGATATCTTCTGCTGTCATCCTTGGAGACAGAATACTGAGAGAGATGAATGACTGGATTACCCCAACATGGCATGTGTTCTATTCCAGGTTCATCCAGGTATGTAAGAATGCTCAACAAGGTTGCTCACCCAGTGTTTTAAGTTATATCAAGAACAGCAGAGGCATATCGTGTTCTTCAGTCTCCTACTTCTTTTCACGCAAGAGAAGATAGAACTCTCCAGAATGGATCTCCACTCATACGTACAGTTAGCAGTTACTGACATGAGCTGTCATTTCAAAGGAAAAGTGCAAAATGTGAACTCTTGATTACACATGCAAGTACAAGAAATGTACACCTATATACTGCTTCCAGAAACCTGTAGTTAAAATTAGATTTAAGTAATATTTTTCCTTCTAACGCGGTACAAGTGATAGTTTTGCTCTTGAGGAAGTATGTTGGAACCCCTAAAGCTGTGAGCTTATGGAGAAAGCTTTGTTCCAGCGGTACCGTTAGACAACGTGATGCTGGAAATCTTCTGGGACTCCTTTTCCCAAATAAAGGACATGGTGCAGCAGTGAGCGATACCATGAAGGACAGGGTGGGAGAGGTCTTTATTGTTTGTCAGATGCATGCTGCATACCAGGTATTTACTGTAGTCTACACACACCGGAGAGAAACAGTGGCCTGGCACTAATGTTGCTGTTCCCCGTGTACTGTATTCTCAATACATTTGCTGAGGCTGCAACACTGTTTTGAACTAAGGTTTAGATAATTTTGCATCTGCCCTTCTCAACCAAAATAATGATGCTTCTCTCACGGAAGGTACACAGTTTTCTACCTGTTCATTGAAGGCAGACATCTGGAGTACAAGCTTCACTGTCCTAGGCTACTGCATCCATAGTGACATTTTGGATGCAGTTTGAACCACCGCCAGCTATGGTTTTGGTCCAGAAAATTGTCCAACCAATTTGTGTCTCTGGTTTCTTATGAGGTCTGGTCAGGGGCACACGAAGAGGTGTACAACAATCCACATTATCTTATGAGATGGTGTGTGTATATAGGAAACTCTGAATGATTACACCACAGTCATCCAGCAAATTATGATGTTCCTCAGCAGAGAACCTCAACCATAGGTCTGGCATAAATAGAACTTGAGAAATGTCAAGTTCACTTTCTAGGGCTCTGAGAATGAAAATTCTTTGCTCAGAATGAATATCTATGAATCAAAGATATTTTAGAAGTAGAGTCTGCTGCGGAGTTTCATTTCAACGTTTATTAGCTTTCTTCTCAGCGTGGTACAGGAGTGTGTATATTAGACTCAAATCACGCCTTATTAAAGATTCTGAGTAACCTGTAGCTGTTGTGATTCTTAGCTTGATGACAGTGACTTCACACACCCAACCAGGGAATTGATCAAATGTGCTCATTTTGTTGCATAAAGGTAGCTGGGCTCCAGCAAAACACTGAGTGAACTGGCTTCAGTTTTGATATTGGTCAAGAATATCCCTGTCACAACATCTGGACTCTTTGGGGAGAGCCTTTACTATAGAAAAGGCCTTTTTGCCTTTGTTTTCAGTAGCTTTGGATAGAAATACTTGTATTTCTACAAGTCAACTACTTGGAACATGAATGTACTGTGCTGCCAGAGCTGTAATATTTAGAGATGTTCTTGCTGGAGGTGCTGCACTGTGCAGTATTTCTGCTCTCCCACGTCGGCAAGCTTGCACTTGATTCTTCAAGATTTCGTTTTGTGATGTGCACGTACGCACAAAGCACATTATCAGCCTGGAGCTTCAGGCTGAGTGTGTGAGCCCAGGTGTCACACTTCTAATGCCCTTTTCAGGCAACGTGAAATAAATAAGTGCTCAAGTGTGGAAGCTATGGGCATGTTTATGAAATGTGCAGTACAGGCAGTCTGTGAGTTCACGTGTCCTGTAAAAATGTGCATGTGGTAAGGCCATGCTAGCTTCAAAACAAACTCTTCATGTTCTTGACCTTTAGACTTCTCAGTCTTGAAAAGCAGAGTGAATGACAGCATACCTTAAATACCTCCGTAGGTGTTTATGTTTAGTAGGTATGAAACCACTTGCACCATGCTGACTTACTGCAAAGAGAAACATCTGCTGAGTTAGTTTTCATGGACTAGATGGTTCTCTTAAGTTTCTGTGGTATGATCAGCGGCCTCCTCGCCAGGGATCTTTACTAGATCACAAATATAGTGATCGAGTAAAGAAATGAAACAGCTGAATTTTGGGTAAATACATGTGAGTGACAAAGAGATAATAGAGGGAAAGCAAAGAACAGTGGATGGTGCCTCTCTTTCTATCACGCTCCCAAGCCCCTAGAAGAATCAATGGCCCCTTTCTCACCAGAGAGACTGAAAGAAGTGGAACTCAGAAATAGCTTTGGGTCAAAAAGCAAGCAGAGAGGCAAAGAGAGTATAGTCACTGAGACAAGTAACTTCAGATAATACTTGAGTGAGATACTATTGAGAGAACTACTGCTTAGGAAGAGGTCTGCCGTAGCTTTTATTTTCGCTGCAGAACCACACAAAACCAAAACCTGAAACTGGCTGCTCCAGGTGCAGGTTGTCATTAGACCCTATTTACCGGTCTCTGTTGATCCTCTTTTTCTATGTGTGCGATGCTGGGACTTCTGAGACCACATGCCTTGGAGGGTTTTTCTGTGACAATAAGCCAAGCCTTCTTAATGAATTATGGAGGGGAAAAAACCTGCCCTGTACCTTAACTAGTTAAAACCTTTAGGTAGACAGTGGAGGCTCTTGTGTAATTAAACCTTTGTACTTGTCCTCAGCTGTGTCCTCACATACAGTGCTATAAATTGGCACGAGTACTGAACATCTGCGTTAATCTTTATCACCACAGCATCACCCTGAACGTTTTTTTTCATAGTGCATGGGTACAAGAGATGCCAAGTCAAACTGTACAGAAACCTGAAGTGCCTCTATTAGAAAAACTTGTTTTGCTTGAAATTTTTGGTTTGGTGCTATGGCCGTATCAGTATTACTGCGAATATTACGGTATCATAGTGTTACCAAGGTTGGAAGAGACCTCATAGATCATCAAGTTTCTCTGAACCACACAACTCCCTTGCCTTAGGAATAAAGGATGAGCAAGAGCCTGGGTACCTTTTAAGAAATATGTGTCCTAGGGATAATTTTCAGTGTGTTGGCTCTTTGAAACCTCCATTTCCAGCAGTGCCTTACTGTTACAGTGCTCAGCTCTGATCTGCAACATCCATAGTGAGAGTAAGAGAGGACATTAGTTTCTGTGCCCTTACTTGCATCTCCCTCAGCTCTGCCTGCCAGAAAGAGTGCTGGTGCGGTGGCATCAAGTCTCATTGGAGGCCAGTAACCGGCAGTGTACCCAGAATTCAAAACTGACTCTAATGCTGCTCAATGGTTTCATTAATGATCTGGATGATGGAGAAGAGCGTACCCTCAGCATGCTTGTAGGTTACAGATAAGACCAAAGGCTTGTTCTGCCATCCAGATGGACTTGGAGGACAGGATGGAGAAATGGACTGACAGGAACCTCATGAAGTGCAGCAAAGGGACAAACAAAGGTTTTCACCTGGGAAGAGGAACAGCCTCAGCCACCAGTATTTGTGGGGTGCCACACAGTTTTGCAGAAAAGGTGCACCTTTTCTGGGCTCTGGACACTTAAGCAGAACAAAAGCCAACAATGTGTCTGTCCTTGGTGTGTCAGGCAGAATATTGTCCGCGTGTCATGGGGGGTCATCTCCTCCTGGTCCGTGCAGTGCTGTGTCCTGTGTCCTGTGCTGCTCTGTAGAAGTGAGATACGAACATGTTGGAGGGAGCTCAGTGAAGGGCCACAAAGGTGATTAAGGGACTGTAGCACCTCACCTATGAGGAAAGGCTGTGAGAGCTGTGACTTGAGCCTGAAGAAGAGAAAGCTCAGGGGGAATTTCATCGATGTGTATAAGTATCTCAAGGGCGCATGCAGAGATGGAGCCAGACTCTGTTCAGTGGTGCCCAGCGACAGGACAAAAGACAAATGTTAACCACTCTGTCTGTGACTTTCAGACTATGTTTTCAGTGAGGTGGTTTCTCATGTGGCAGGACCTAGACTGAGGTAAACAACTAACTTTTGTGTTAGCCAGTATGGTTTTTAGTGAAACTCAACATGGTCATGTCAAATGTTATCACAGAATAAAAATCTGAGGGTAATTGCCTAGTGAACATTATGAGGCCAGTATCATTTGAGATAAGGTAGCCGTGTAGCTAGTGTGGCCTGAAGAGTCAGGGGATAGGTGGTAAATTGTGACATTTTTGTAGCAACACGGATGGTTTAATGTTGTCAAGTCTTTCCCTGTATGCATTCAAACCAAAAGTGATGGTGAGCTTGGTCTCAGACACGTGTACAAGTGCTTTCACTAAATGGGGTCTGGATTTAGAGACAAGGCAAGATCTTACATGCCAAGGTGGAAGAGCGTATTAAAACCCCCACACTTCCTAGCAGGTTGAGTGCCTGATAAGCTTAGCAGCAGAGACCTGTGGTTAGATTTTGAGGAAGTCAGGGTCTTGTGCAGGTGTCTCAATATTTTAACTATAGCTTAAAAAAAAGAAAGAGGCATAATGCTATCGACTGAGATACAAGACTCTGAAAACGTCTGCTCAATAAGCTGATACGTTCTTCAGGAAATTGATGCTATATCAAAAGCTGTTTCTTCAGATAGCGATCACTGTCTTAGCTTCCCAAAATGAATGCAAAATTTTAACACCCCTGAGAGAAGACGGTGGCTGCTTAGAATGGTGTTGGTTTTGCGAGCAGAGCTCTGGTCTTATCTTGAAAAGGAGTCTGACACAAAAAAACTGATTAAACATGTTTCAGCCAGCAGTACTTTCTTCTGAGCTTAAGCATTTCTTGATTTACGTGTGTGAGATGAATTAAAAGATTATTTGATGTTTTCAAGGCCTGTTGTTTGGGTTTTATTGTTTGTTTGGTGGGGTTTTTAATGACAAAAGGTACTGGATGAAAGCAGGTCCTGCAATTAAAAGCTCAGCTACGTATTTGAACTGAAGCATATTCTCCCATACAGGAATAAAACGATGAATATGTGTCTTTATATTAAATATTTATGTGCAGGGCACAGGAGGCTACATCTGTGTTGGTGGCGGGGTTTTGTTTTGGAATGGCTTAGGGTTTTATTCAATTCTTCTGTTTTGTGGTTGATTTTGGAATATTTAACACTGCTGTCAGAATGAAGCGGTGTCCACTGGTCCAGCTGATACCTTGCATTTGATTTTGTGTCTAGAAGGAACAATAAAGCACACCTGACCCATTTATGGTTTGTGTATAGAATCATAGAATCATAAGGGATTGGAAGGGACCCCAAAAGATCATCTAGTCCAATCCGCCTGCAACAGCAGGATCACCTAAACTAAATCACACAGGTACTCATCCAGGAGGGTCTTGAATATCTCCAGTGAAGGAGACTCCACAACCAAACTGATTGTATGTCTTGACAATGAGCACTCATCGGTTACTGAGGTTAAACTAGTTCCTGTCGTAACGACTGCTCATCATTCGCATGAATGCTTGTGGAGAGGGACCTCTTGCTGTCCCGTTCACTGGGGTGCTAGAGTCCCAGAAGTCATCTCTGGGCACAATGCTGCCAAACCTGGGAGGTCCACGGGGAAGTGCTGAAGCCTTAAGTGTGAAGCTCACTCACGTTTTGAGATGTGGGTACACGGTGTGTGGTTGGTCAGCGTGTTTGTGCTTTTTAAGCCCTGTTGAGGGCATGCTGTTAGTATTTGGTGTGGTGAGTAGCATCAACAGGCACTGCTAGCCTGCACTAAGACACTGCTTAGGTGACCAAATACACGAGAGAGCTGATTTTTGCACTGCACAATTTTTTTACAAACGGGCATCATTCCTGCCAGAAACTATCCTGTTTCGTAATTCCTTCCAGGTGGAACTAGCGTTTTGCTTTCGTATTTACCTAATAAAATGAGTGCTCTTCAGTGTTTGCATACGATTGTCTTAGAGTCATTAATTATTTAGCTTCAAGACTGCTTGTGTGTGAGAAGGGATTTGGTGATCCCGGTGTTAAAGGAGACAGACGGGGAATGAATTGACTTGCAGACTGTGCCTGCGCTATTGTAGAGCGCTCCATAGAATGATTCTGGCTCAAAGCTTTTCAAAAGCTGCAAGGAAGGGTGTTGCTTATTATGCTGCACTTTATTTTTAGAAGATTCAAGAGCAAATCACTGGACTGGGAGGAATATTGCCTTTGCTCACTTTTTGTTTCATCTCCGTAAGTCGTTACCAGAAATTGTTAGCGTTTCAAAGGTTCGTAATGGTTTAAAAGACCTGAGCCTACCAAAGGAAGCCCAGACCAGTTCAACTGTTTCTTTTCAGGGCAAGGTGCAGCGTGTTGTTTGTGCAGTCAGCCTTGGCAATGCTTTCCCCTCCCCAACTTCTTTGTCCCTCTTCTTCCCATCCCCCAGCTCACCAATTATTTTTCCAGAGACCTTGGCTTGCTGCTTCTGGGGCAGCAGTAGCAGCTGCTAGTCCTGTCCTGTAATTCTTCCATCTCGGTCACAGGGGACTGGAAGGGAAAAGACAGTCTGTCTCAGCAGCAGTCCACCAGCTGCTGCTACAATCTATAATGCGTAAATTTGCACAATATAGCTTTAATTTCACTTTACAGTCAGAATGAAAAACTAAAGGACACCACCAGTGCCATCAGTGATTGATTAATAGACTTTGCGCTCCCTGCTCTTGGTTCAGACCTGGACAAAAACTATTTGGAAGTGGCTAAAAATAGAAGGTAAGAATCTGACAGACATTCACACTGACAGAGCAATTAGCAGTGCAGTGTTGTGTGTGCGTATGCTTGAGAATAGGCTCTTGATAAAAGCTGTTGAGCAACACAAAAATATTCAACTAAATTAAAGCATAAAATTGTGCTTACGCTTACAGTACTTTCTGAAGTACAGGGATAAGCGAGACGTCTTTGATACAGCGTCAGTGAACTGAGGGACTTCCACGGATTTGCTTCCCTGCAAAAGTGCATTGAAACGCTTTTGGTTTTGATGCTTTTTTTGAGGGGCAGAGAAGGGAGGATCAAAAATAATAGGAAATCTCTCTGCTGGCAGTGAAGCTAGAGGAGCGACCGTGCTGCTTTGTGGTGTCCAGTCATATAGCTCGAGTAAGGAAACATGGAGAATGTAAGCGATCCCCAGACTGCCATTAGAAATGGATTTGGAACCTTTTCATGCGCATTTGTGAATGACAGATCTCTTGTTGGAGCATTCAAGAAGAACCAGCCTAATCGTAGTCAGAACTGGTGAAAGAACGTGTTTGCACGTAATAGTTTGACTCAGTTCAGAAGACTGTAAAACACAGCTCGTCCATAAAAATAATGTTTGTGCGTGTGTTGCACCCTGTTGGCCAAAGAAAGATTGTCCAACATATAGCTGAGAGAACAAATTTTGTCACAAGTCAATTTTGCCACTGATGTCACTGGAGACTCTGTAACCCTCTTTGTTTAACGTTAAATTCTTTGTGATGGAAGCTGCAGGAAGACTAGCACAGAAACCTTTGTATGCCAGGTCATTATGGGGACCAGAAGATGGTCTATGTCTAGGCTGCTTTGCTGGCGGAAGAGCTCAAGGCAGCTGGCTATCTGCTTTCCTCAGTTGGTTTCACTAGGGATGAGCAACTTGGAGAAGCCAGCTGCCACATTGGCATGCCAGCAAGGTGTTGTGCATGAGCGATGTTGGTGATGATGTCAGTTGCAAACTACTGCCCTTCAGCATGTGCTACCAAGTAACGCCTAATGTGGAGCCATCACACATTTTGACAGTGTGTCCACGTTATCAACTCTGATTAACATCTTTGAGTGTGCTAGCATGCAAGTTGTACTTTTTTGCTACTAAATAGAATACACTGACTCCAAGTTGAAGCTTCAGATAGAAATTTGTCTGTATTTTGAGAGAGAGTAGATCTAGATCTTACCTTTGTGGAACAAGGTTATGCTACTCCTGAAGGCACAGTGTAATCCGGCACTCATCCCTAGTCCTCATCTCTGTATGTCTCACATCATGTGATCTTGGCTATAAGTGAAGGAAGAAGCAAACTTCAGTCTCACAAGACATGCTGCTCTCACAAGACATACTACTTTCAATGCATTGCAGCAACACGCAACCACCTCTGTCTGTGTGACTCCGAAGAAAAGTAATTTAAGCAGTTTAAAGACTCAGCAAAGCATACTACATGTGTATGCATGCATGCATTACCTTACATTTGTTGGCTTGCTTTAGCATGTGGAAAATACAGCTCTGAGTGTCCACCGTGCCTCCCAGCTCCAGGGCAAACACAGTAAGAAGCAATTGTACACTGACCAATTATTCAAGCGCCTGAGAGGTAAGACAGAGGAAGAGGAATGTTTTGCCCTGACGTCCTTCCTGTTTGTTTGGATTTTTTTAGATAGGCAGAATATTCTTGCTTTAGTACAGAAACCACATTCACTTCACTGGGCAGAAATGTCAGGTTTCTGGAGGTGCACTAATGAACCTCACTTTGTGTAGCTGGAGCGCAGTGCTGTGTCACGGGGACAAGGCAGGAATGAAGCGACAGAGGCTATTCACGTGTAAGCCAGCAGAATTCTTAAATACTGCTTGTGCAGGTTTGAGGGTTAAAGGCAGAACCCTCCAGAACAGATTGTTAGGTACAGGAAGGGAATAGCAACAAATTTGAAAATGTCAATAAATTGTAATTTTAGTCAAAACAAAATAAATGTAAAAGAGGGGAAAAAAAACCCAACAGAAAAACCTTCACAGTAGAGGAAAGAGAAATTGAGGGAGATGGTGTAAGGGAACGATGTACAGAAGGCAATTTGGTGTGATTGTGGCCTCCAGTCGCTAGGGGGCGCTCCCCACAGGGCGCTCGCCCCCGGCTGCTTTCCCGGCCGCGCCGCGCCGCGCCGGAAGAGAAGGAAGGGAGGGAAAATGGCGCGGGCCGGCCGCGCGCCCTTCCCCCGCGTGCCGCGGGCGCTGGGCGATCGGCACCCTGCCGGCGCTCACCCGGCGACCGCGCCCTCGGAGCCCCGCAGCCCTCCTCCCCCTTGCGAGAACAGAGCCGCAGTGAGAACCAGTCTAAGGCAGAACAAGACGCCGTAAAGTGCGATAATCCAGATCCCGTGCCGATCTGCCAGCAACAGCCGGTAAAAGCTGAAGCAGAGGGCAGCGTGCAGGAGGGCTGGGCAGTCGATCAGAGCACGGGAGCCGTGGGCCTCCTCTGCCGCTGGCCGGGACTGCCCGAGGCGCGGCTTGCTGGCTTTCTTCCCGGTGGTCCACCAGGACCCTCCTACTGCGGGGCAGAGGGGACTGGTTTGGAGATGCACAAGTTCTTCTGGGTCCGAACACACAACCCAGCACACCACCTCAGCTAAGCTTTACAGTATTAGATATGATAGTCTCTCAGAATGTCAGACATCAACAGCTGAGAAGTTTGTGCTTTAGACCTGCAAGAAGGACGACCGCAGTATGCTTCAAAACTTCAGTGACAGCAAACCAGATTAAAGCCTGCTCACCTCTGGCTAGGTGGAAACAAAGGCCTCTAGGACTCACACGGTAAAGTCGCCAAGCAAGCAAAGTCTCTTTTCCAATGCTGGTTTTCATTAGTTGACCTACTGCAGCAAAGGCATCCACCTGCCGGTGTTTTCGGACCCATGCACTGAATTCTTCTGACGATTATTGAATTAGCCTTTTCTTGACTTTCTCTTCCCTTCAAAATTAATATATTTAACTTCTGACCAGTCAGACTTCCAAGCACAGAAATGGTTGTCTTGGCACTACTAACAAGACTCGTAACAGATACTGAGACTTAAAGCACAGACTATTTTCCACGCATTTTGCAAGAACTGATTTTTTAATGAAAAGAACATTAAATCCTCAATGAAAACCAGCCTTTCCTCATTTCATCCCCTGAGGGGATTTGATCAGTCTCTGCAGCTTCCTGTTTCAACATTGTATAGAGAGGATAGCAATTTGGGAGCAAAGCTAACCTGGGAATGATTGAAGGAGTGGTTTTGAGGGAATATGGTGAAGTTTTCTAGCAGCTGCATTCTCACCACGTATCTCATATATAACTGTTTATGTTGAACCCTTGTGTCCTGTGTGTGGAACTTTGGCTATGCTGTAAGCTCATTTTCTAATCTGTAGATCCATTCTGGTGCTTAGAAGAAAACATTTTGAGAAAAGAAGGATCGAAAATTGATGCTAAAAGAAGGTGTTTCAGAACAGGGACCAAAAAGTACACTGCAGTCTTCCTGAAGGAATGTGTGTAGACAACGGAAGACTTCTTATTTCCTCAGCCACAATGCTCCTTGGTAGTCAAACCTCTTCAAAAAACCTCCTCAATGGAGGAAGAAAGGAAGGGAAGAAAACAAAATGTATTTCAAGCTTTCCTAACAAGTCACTTGGGATACTTCTGTTGGGTGTTACTTGTGTTTGTCCTTAGTAAATATAACTCTAGATCAGAACCCAGAGGATCATCTTTAAATTGCATTCCTGTAATATCTGAGTAGAGAACACTATCCTGAGTAGGCTTTGTCTGCTGATACAAGCATGATTTCATTATGCAAACATTTGGTCTATTAATTGTGATTATTCTTAATTCTCCAATTTGCCTAATAAGAAAACATTTCACTGTAAGAAAATAAATTAAAGGCTTTCAGACAGCAATAGCCACTAATTGAGACCTACAGGGGATACCTCCATCGTGGCTATTCAAAAGTACAACAGTTATTACTGAGGTGACTGGAGAAGTGATTCCTCGGACATAGACTTTGGATGGAATTCTTACATGGTTTAAATAAGGGATTTTTTTTGTTTTTTTCTCTTTCTAAATATGAGATCAAAACTTTAGTAAATGTGCATACATAGTGACATGCATGTGTGTTCCACACGCATTTTCTGGTCTTCCTACGGAAAGCCCACGCGGACCTCCAAAAGGAGTTGAATCATAGATGGCGACGCTAGAACATTGTGGTTCTCTTTCCCTCTGATCTTTGTGGGGTTTTTTTCCCGGTGCCTGTCTTCTCCTGTGGTAGCTTTGCATTGAGGTCCTCAAATAAAATATTTTTTCATCTACGAAGCTTGGGAGTGGAGAATCATGTTGTTAGCTCCACAGGCTGTGTTATACAGCAGTGCTGAGGTCCTTAAAGTTTTTATTCTCTTGAGGAAGATGATGAAGACAAGTGAAGGCTTTCTTACCCTCTCGCAGCTCTAGCAGGAAGATGAGAGCAGCAAGCTGCTCCTGGAGCTACCTTAGAGCCTTGTTCCTTTCCCACCTTGCTGGCACGTTGATAGGTTCTGAGTGCATAAAAGCATGTGTTCATTCTTGTCTGAGAAAGTCAGCAACATCATGTGTCTTGAATGAATGTCCGTGGTAGGACAGCGCTTCATAAATTGATTTTGACATGACATAGCATTGGTTGAGAATTTTGAAAGGAACAAAATAATATCTTGAAAGGCAAGATCCTTCAAATATTTGTCTACAGTTCCTGTTGCTGTGAAGAGTTTAAATCCATATAGTCCTCGATCTTTGGGTTATTTTTATATGTATTCTTGATGTGACAAAGTTTGGGATGCATAGTGTGTCATGCAGGTTATATGAGTCATTAAGTAACTCCAGTAAAATACACATTCATGAGATTAACATTACTTTCTCTGAAATGGTCTATTTTCTCTGCATTTTCCGTTCTGCATCTCCCTCCACTCCCCGACCCTCAAGTCCATTAAGCATAAGTCAGATTAGCTCAGTGACTGTTACCAGAGCACTTCTTCCTGTTACCCCCAGACAAATTTATGCAGTTTAACAAGTGAACTCCAGACATAACCTTACTCCTGCTGGGGATGGGAGCTGCATTTGCTGGAGCTCTGTGTTGGTGAATAGTACCCCACTGTGCCCTATATGGGAAAGTGTGTGGGTGGCAATTTCCATGGTAAACAAAGGTGGGGAAGGAGGTGGGTTTGGATCTCTTTAAACCTATCTGTTGAAAATATCACAAAAGGTGTAGATTTCGCTATTTTAAGAATTGATCTTTAAGTGAAGGAATTTTATGTGTTTTTGTAGGGAAATCACATTTGTAATGTAAACTATAATAATACAATTCATCCCGATTTTGTGTTATTAGTGAATAGAGACTATACTTGCAACTCTTCCTTTTAAAGATAAATGAAAACTTCTATTGCATCGGCAAAATAGGTTCATGGACTGTAGGATCATCCTCCCTCCTGCTGCCCTAAATAGTATTTTTGCTTGCTTGTTATCAAAGGTGCAGAAAGGCGACGTGAATTAGATAGCAAGGGACTAGAAAGAGTGTCAGGAAGTATTGACATCCTTATTTGTGCTGTGTGTCTGCTGTGTGACCTTGGACAAGTCTCCTCACCTGTGCTTTATCCTGTTATTAGATTATAAATCTACTGGGAAAATGCTTGTCACAGTTTGCTTTTATATCTGGCAAAGGGTCTTATAGATATTATTGTAAAACAAATAATAGAAATAAGGGTAGCAGATCTTTTTTTCTGGAACACTAGCCTTTGATGGAGATGGGGGATTTCTTTTTAACCTTGCTCTCTGCTCTGCTGTCCAACTCAGCTGCAAAATGGTTCCTTCACTTCATCACCTTCCTAGTCTGATTCTTGCCAGCTAAAAAAAATCCCCAAATCAAAATTTTCTATTGGTTAGATAAATGTTATTAATTACTGTGCAACCATGGAAAGGCTTTGCAAATGCATTCTAAAATATGAAAACCAATATATAATTATTCACAACATTTTCTCCCAGATTAAAGTGGAGCGTTTTTTTCTGTGGTAGTATTATTGGTATTAAACTGTGTATTTAAGTGGCAGTCACAATATCTGACTCCTCGGGGGAAGGTCTGTCATTCAGAAGTAGCTGATCAATGCGATGATAGTCACATACGTCCTAGCAAGCACAGCTCATGCTGCTTCTGGGAAGCAACTTGTTTATTCCATGAGATGAAACTCCTGTTCCAGTTCATCTCTCATTTTGAGCTGATACCCTTCATGCTTGCATTGACACTGGAAAGGGGCTTCACATGGGAGAATCTCCCTTTCAGTTCACTGACTTGAATCCAAGCCACTTGCTGACACTGCTGTGTGGAGAAGCTGTTGGTCCGCGTGGAAGGAGAGCTTGTTGTGTAACACAGTGTGTCACGAGGGTTGTGCCAGTGCAGCTGCCACACACTGGGCTCTTACCCTACACAGAGTTTCATTAGCAGCTAATTTGAGGGAATTCAGCTCTGTCTTATGCAGGATTTAGTATTAGGTTTGCATGGATTTCAATGTCAGTTGGAGGAAAATCTTACTTGCTTTTGATTGCAACTTTGTGAGCTTTTGCCTAGAGAAGTTTACAAATGGGGAGGAACAAATTTAGGTTTTCTTCGAGGAATTTTTGGTGTGGGTTTGGGGGTTTGGTGTAGTTTGTCTTTTTCTTTTGTGGCATTCAGGATACTAGAACTATGTTTTTTCAAGATTCTTCTGACACACTACCAAATTTTAAACAGGGAGCAAAATGAGATTTCCAGGTGCTAGTCAATTCTAAGACGTGAATCTTGAACTACAAAATAACACTTAATTCAAAATAATGTAAGAGAGATTACTCTGAAGTGTTTTTAATGTCAGAAAGGATAGATGTGTCAGTGCAATCTATGTTCCTGTATAAAACTAAGGGTCTCCTTTGCAAAAATACTTCTGTCAAATTGTTTAATTTGTTGAAGCTTTTAAAAAAAAAATTAAGGCTCTAGAAAGAGAGCGTAAGTGGCATGAATCCAGTGGGTTAGAAACACCTTTGATGATGCAGAGGCAAAATCTTTGAGTAGCAGTGGAATAGTTTAATTACAATGCATTGGGCCTGATAAGGTTGTGGGTTACCGTGCAAGTGCCGGTTACGACAGATTAGGATAGTTTATAGGGTTTCTAATTTACACATCTGATTGATTCACACATATTCTATTAATTCTGAGATCCTCTCCCCTCCCTCCAAAACTGACAGAGCTCTGCGTTCTTTCATCTCGCAGAGGCCTTGAGAATTCAGGGGTTTTGATAACATGTTCACCCCACCTTTCTGACAGTGTACAGCTTGCCGATGATTTATTACTCAACGCTTCACACGTTTCTTTGCTAATCTAAACATCACCCAGTTAAGAAATTCCAACAGACCACAGTAATCCTCCCTCTTCTTCTCCTGGCTGTTTATTTTCTCTTCTTTTCAGAGGGAGAGCAGGTTTTTTGTTTAGCAGGATTTCTGCCTCTTTTTGTTTTTTTAATCAGAGGAAAATTCTGACAAAGTGGTTCGTTCATGATGATCAAAGTTCCTTAGCTAGTCTGTTATTCTATTAACCTTTAATAAAAGACTTCCCAACTCATCAGTCATTTCCCACAAGTGTAATGTTTATGTGGTTCTGTAGTATTGCTGCCTGGTCCCTGTGTTCCTTGGGCATGACTTTACCAACAGCAGTGAAAGCATTGACTAGGGTCTTTTATGCTAATTACTTCCTAAATGTAATTACATAGGAATAGGGTCTTTTATGATAATTACTTCCTAAATATAATTACATGTGGAGGTGAAGCTAGCAAGATGCTAATTGACTTACTAGCAAACTTGGGATTTTTCACTTTCCTGGAAAAACACTTGATCCAGCAGTTCTTTGACAGTGGTGACCACTGATTGGTGTCGCGGTGGGGACAGGGGCTTTATGTTTAAAACACTAGCAAAATACTTCTCCGACAGCTGCGGGAGCATGAGTGAGTCACACAGCCCCACTGTCTAAAAGAGAGGCGTTAACACAACTTGTGTTGTGTTAGATTGTAAATAAAGGTGAGATTTTTGCTGATACATTGATAAAGAAGTAGTTGGTCATTGGCTTACAGCGTTGCTGTAATGCAGTGAGCTTTAACTGTGTGTTTGCCGTCACGTAACTAAACCGTTGTGGGTTGTCTGTGCTAGTGGCAATATGCCATACTGCAACTGCACTGACTTTCAGCTATGATCAGCTGTTTGGAAAGGCCCCAAATGTTGCTTAGACAACCCACCTTATTCTTCCAAAAGGCATGGAAGCAGTAAGTGTCATTTTGAAAAGCAGGCTGGCGTGGAAGCACTGTGAGATCTGAAAGACAAAGGGAAATGGAGGCTTTAATGAGCACCTTTGTAAAAGTTAGCATGCAGCTGGTCCCCAGCAAAGCAGGCTGCTGGTGAACTATGCGGGGAGGGGGGTGTTGTTTGCACGCATTGTGTAGGCGTGACTAATGGGTGTGATTCATGAGCGAGCATGGCTTGTCTTGGGAGGGCTGAGCTGGTTTCACCTCAACCTGTCTGGTTCCTTTCTTGGAACTTGCTTTGCTGTAGCAGGGTTGGCAAATCTGATAACTAAGCAGCTGCTGGCCTGCTGTGAATGACAGGCTGACATAGGAAGGTAAGCCAAAAGCCAGTGCTGCTGACAGAACAGGCTTTGTAGTAGTGATCTGGTTAGGATACCTTATCCATTAAGCCTTGGGCTGAGACTGCTACAGACAGATGACGATGCAATGAGGATTTTGAGTGGGAATGCATTTCAGTCCAAAATCATTACATTCTGGCAGGAAGTCCTCGTGCATGGTCTAGAAAAAAAATAAATTGTGAGCCATTGGCAGGAGAAGCCTCCACTTTTTTAAAGCAGACGGATTTTGTTGCAATTTTGTCTCTTCATGAAATAAATTTCTTCAGTTGTTGTTGTTTTGGTACAAGGTTATCCCTTAAATTATCCAAGACAAGACCCAGCATAGGAACAGGCATTTGCTGAAGTTTATTCATGAAACAGTGAAAGTCGTTTGCCTCAGTAGGTATTGAACATGATTTAACCAGTTGGTTGCCTCCCCTGGAGTGTTTTCTGTTCTTTGAATTTATCCTGTAACTTCTCTCAAGAGCTGATTTTTATCGAACTTTCATTATGTACATTTTTTTTCAGTCTTGAGAAGATGGTGCATCCATGTGCAAAAGCTGCTTCTTGCTGAAATCAGTGAGCGGCAGGACCCAGTTGCTTGCAGCTGTGCTGTTGCAAGGTTATTGGGAGGTTAATGGGTTAACGGTACAAAGTTGCTCTTGGTTCTGGTAATTCTTGTGAGTGAAATATGGAAAAAAATTATCACTCTTTGTAAATGAGGGAGCATTGTGGGTGACTCTGCTAGGTTCTGCCCTTTGTTGTTAAGAGACGCATGTGCAACAAGGACTCCAGAAAAAGGAAATTTAGATGCTTGTATTTGGGCAGTAACGGGAGTCAAACTTTTGCAAAGAGCATTCATAATGCATGTTGTGGGCTACCGTTGTGTATCCTGCTTCAAATCTTTATTCAAAATACTTATCCTGTTTAGGTGGTTGGGACATTTTTACACAGACACATGAACACATACAGACACACAGATCATTAGAGGTTGGAAGGGACCTCCAAGGGTCATCAAGTCCAATACTCAAGCAAGATCATAAAACGGGTAATCGTAAGTCGTAAGATGGGTTAAACACAAGTGTATCCAGATGGGTCTTAAAAGTCTCCAGAGAAGCAGAGTCCACAGCTTCCCTGAGCAGCCTGTTCCAATGCTCTGTAACCCTTACAGTAAAGAAATTCTTTCTCATATTGAGATGGAACTACTTCTGCTCCAACTTACACCCATCACCCCTTGTCCTATCAGAGGGTGCAAGTGAAAAGAGATTATCTCTTTCTTCTTGACACTCAACCTTTATGTTCTTGTATACAGCGATTAAGTCCTCTTGCAACCTTCTCTCTGAACTGAAAAGTCCCCAATCTCTCAATCTCTCCTCATAAGGGAAGTGCTCCAGTCCCCTAATCATCCTTGTGGCCCTCCATTGAACTCTCTCAGTGAAATCTCTAATCCTTTTGAACTGGGGAGCCCAGAACTGGACACAATGTTCTAGATGTGGCCTCACCAGGGCAGAGTAGAGGGGGAGAAGAACCTCTCTTGATCTGCTGGACACACTCTTGATCCATCCCAGCATTCCACTGGCCTTCTTGGACACAAGAGCACATTGCTGTTCCATGGATAACTTGTTGTCCTCAACAATTCCAAGATCCCTCTCCACAGAAGTGCTCTCCAGTAGAGCATCCTCTAACATGTATTGATGCATTGCATTACTCCTTCCTGGGTGAAGGACTTTGCACTTATTAAAACTCATTAAATTCCTCTTTACCCATCCCTCCAGTCTGTCCAAATCTTCCTGAATGGCTGCACATCCATCAGGTGTATGGTCCAGACTGCCCATCAGACTGTCATCAGTAAACTTGCTGAGGAGGCAGTCTACCCCATCATCAAGATCATTAATAAAGATGTTAAACAAAACCTGACCAACACAGATCCCTGGGGGACACCACTGGTTACAGGTCTTCAGCTAGGCTGTGCGCCATTAATCACCACTCCAGGCTCTGTTATATGGCCAGTTCTTAATCCAAGTCACAGTCTGTTCTTCTATCCCACACTTCCTAAGCTTATTCATGAGGATATCATGGGGGACTGTGTCAAAAGCCTTGCTAAAATCGAGTCAGACCACATCCACTGGGCTCCCAGCATCTATCCATTTAGTCACAATGTCATAGAAGGCTATCAGATGAGTCAAACATGATTTCCCCTTGGTAAGTCCATGCTAACTACTTTGATTACCTTCTTCTTGTCCATATTCCTCAAGATGACCTCCAGAATGGACTGCTCCATCACTTTTCCAGGGATGGAGAAGAGACTGACTGGTCTGTAGTTGCCTGGAGGACTTCTTTTTCATGTGCCTATGAACTTCTGGGTTTGCTTGGAAGAGGAAGGAGAAATACCACAGAAAAAGCTACTCTTGAAATATTTGTGAGTGTTTGGGAACCATGAAGAATTAAAACTCTCCCAGAATGTATAGAACTAAATCCTGCTGGTCAACTTCTGGAAGTAGGCACAAACCTCCTGACAGTCTGGAAGTTTGCACAATGCTAGTGGCAATCACTGGTGCCTGAAAAAGGATGCATATTTTGGGTTTTGAAAAAGAGAGAGCTTGTTGTGCTACATAAAACATAATTTAAAGCATTTTGAGAACTTTTTGAGAATTATTTTGGTTTCTTGTGCCCTTTCTTCCCCTGATCTTCATTTCTATTTCAAGTAAATCTACAACACTGAAGTTGTGGCAGTGATTTAAGAAGACTGGGTGACAGGCTTCTGTGTGAGTAGTAGATATATTAAGCATAACACTCTGAAAAGCATTCTGCTTTCTTATTTGAAAAAGCAGTTGTTTTATCATTTAACCCATTTAGCATCTCAATGTCATAAAAGATGATGTTTAAAATAATCTGCACATTTTTATTATTCTCATATGTGTTGTAGTTCTGTGTTTATAACGTATCACACTGTGAGTTTAAAACCTTGACATTTCCTTATTTTGAGAAATATGAGAGAGAGGATTTTTCAGGAAGTTGAGTTTCCATCTCAAATAAACTTGAAATCCAAAGTCTGTGAATTTCCTATGAAGAAAACAGTTTTAGAAAATTTGCTTTGAAACTGATGTCTCTTAAATGAAGCTGAATGCCATAATCCTCCAGTTTTGCCGTGTGTCTACAACACCATTCTGAAACAAAAAATGGTAGTGTACCTGTTGTACCTGTATTGTTTGAGCTCTGAGGATCGCCAGTGGCATGGCAGACCTGACAAAGACCCTGATTTATCTTAGTCATTGACTCAATAGCAAGTCTTAGTAGTGCTAATTATGGTACCTGTGAAGCTTTGGGTATCTAAGGCAAGAAGCTTTAGTATTTACAGACATTTTGTATTCAAGCAGTGATTTCCAGGAATGGAACTTCATCAGCCTGTATAAGTCATTGATCCTGGGTCCTGGTCCAACAAGGAGCTGCATGCAAGCAGGAACCTGTCTGTATAGAACTTTCTTGAAAGATTGTTTCTACAATCTTGTGTCTTCAGAGGTTTAGAGATAACACCACACAATAGTTCAGTTTAGGCTCCTGTAGGACTGTTTTACCCATTTTGGAAATGTCAGCTTTGTGTGACCTGACGTGCTGTCTGTGCAAGTCCCAGCAGGTAGGAGGTAAATGGGAGCTCCTGAGAAAGTCATCCCTCTGCCTCACTTTTCCTCTCCTGGGTTTTAAAGGCCATTTGGCAAGCTTGTTTGCTTAGGCAAAGTTTATAATTGATAAGCAATGGTTAAGAATGTTGAAGCCATTTTTGAGAACTGCGGTAATAACTTACCAAAATGAATGTGACAGTTGTTAGGCCATGTGTCACAATCAGTTTTTATTTGCTTTTGAGCTCAAACCACGGAGAAGTAGCATGGTTTTGCAAATGAGCTTGTTTTCGCGTGGTGCTTGCATTTGGAAACAAGCAAACTCCCAGAAGATTGCAGCTCAGGAAGAGCAAGTGTATCTTACCTGTTGTTCTATTAGCATTCATTCACTCTGGTTTTAAGTCAGAAAAGAAGCTGCAATTTCAGAAGTGCTGTTGTATAATAGTCAGTTACAAAATGTCTGCATGTTCTGGTCCCTTGTGCATTATTACCTATTGTTATGAAAATGGAAGCACACTTGCATCTTTACCATAACAAGTGAGGTTACTGTGTTTTTACATACAGTAACTAAATGTTGTGCATTTAGATAATAATGCCTGAAATGTTGGGGATCAGAAGAACTGGAAAAGGTTCTTGGGTTTTTAAGCGACGAAAATATCTATTTGTGTGTCATGGTTAAGACCGCAATTTAGAAAGGCAAGTGAACATGCATTTAACATGAACATGTCTTGATGGTACTGTGTGGAGTGCCCAGTGTGAACCTAGTAATGTGTGGCAGTACAGTCCTGACTCAATGCTGCGATGTCAATCATATACCCACAAAAGTACCAGCCATGCTGTAGAGATTAAGCCAGCTCCAGGTACTCCAAGTGCTGGAGACTTGTAAGTCAAAGGATCTTGGCAAAACCATCTTTTGTGATGACTTCAGAAGTAGATGGATTTGCATTGTTTGTGTATGTCTGAGAAGTATTCAGATGTGGTCTTCCAGCATCACTGTAAAACGAGGAAGACAGTGTTATGCTCTTTTGCATTCCATAAAGAGTTCCAGCTGCACTTGAAACATTCAGAAATGGAAGTAGTTCCCCTGATCCCAACTGTGATGTCTGATAACGTTACTATTCTGTCAAAATGGAAGAGCTGCTTGTGTGAATGCCAGTCCCACAGGCTATTGCTGCCCACCTTTCCTAACAGAAGATACTTCCTAACAGCCAGTGTATTTTCAATTGAAAGGTTTGTTGCAGTCTCCTTAAACATAAGAACAAAATTACAGGGATCTGGAAGTTCAGAAAGCTACAGTATAGCGCTGCTCCGTGTGCTTTTCACTCACACCAGGCAACACCCCAGGGTGCCACTTTACTGACTACAAGATCACAGAATCCCAGAGCATTAGGGATGGGAAGATTCTGATGAGGGTGTGGCGGAACATCCCCAAAGGGTACTAGAATTTACATTTTTGTCACTTTCAGCAACTGTAAGGTAAGAACTCCTTTTTCCAAAGGGTACTTAGGACAGCTAAGAATCACAAGAAGTTTCCTTGTATCCCCCGTTATTTTTTTAGGCTCAAGCAGACTTGTTTTTCTTCCTCAGCTACTCCAAACCCCACCTAAGAACCAGTTGCAGATATTATCCGTTAAGATCATCTTCGTCTGTTTAGCCTTGGAGAAGCTAACTAACTGTCTTTCCTCCCTCCAACAGTGATTACCTTCTCTAAACCTGCTTCACTCTTGGGCTGAAGGATGTAGTATGGCATATGGAGAGGGGGATGGGAGATAATGCCCTAAGGAGAGTGAAAGACAGGACTGATTTTCATGCCTAATACCTTCTGCAAGTACTCTACAAAGCTTTAGACCTTTGTAAGTTTTCTCCCGAGTGCCTTTGTTCTGTGTACAGGTCAGTTGCAAACCTGGTAGAGGAATTGTTTTATTCAAACTTTACCAGAAGACAGGAGGTACCTTAGCATTAGAAATATGAAAGCAGCTCTAGGGAAAAAGACCTGTGTTTGCTGATGGACCACTGGCTGACCATGAGCCAGCAATGTGCCCTTGGGGCTAAGAAGACCTATGTTCTCCTGGGGTGCGTTAAGAAGAGTGTGGCCAGTAGATTGAGGGAGGTTCTCCTCTGCCTCCTCTCTGCCCTAGTTATGACTCATCTGGAATACTGCATCCAGTTCTGGGCTGACCAGTTCAAGAGGGACAGGGAGCTACTGGAGAGAGTCTAGTGTAGAGCCACTAAGATGAACTGGAGTGTCTTCCATTTGAGGAGAGGCTGAGAGAGCTAGGGCTGTTCAGCCTGGGGAAGAGGACACTTAGGGTAAATCTCATAAATGCTTTTAAGTATCTAAAGGGAGATTTTCAGGATGATGGGACCAGGCTGTTATCAGTGGTGCCCAGCAGTAGGACAAGGGGCAACTGGTTTAAATTAGGACATAGGAGTTTCAGTTTGCAAATAAGGAAAAACTTTTTTATTGTGCTGGTAACAGAGCACTGGATCAAGCTGCCCACAGAGGCTGTGGAGTGTTTGTCTCTGCAGATATTCAAGACCCGCCTGCATGTGTTCCTCTGTGACCTGCTCTAGGAGAACCTGCTCTGCATGGAGGTTGAACTGGATGATCTCCAGAAGTTCCTTCCAACCCCTATCATTCTATGATTCTATGGTAGGCTGTCAACTACCAAATTCCATCAGGTCTCTGTAATTCTTAATAAATTATTTGACAGCTTATTAACCAGATGGTGCAATAGGAACTTGATTCTTTTATAAAGTTCTATGTCATGTTGTTCTAACGGGTATGCAATTTATTTCCACGTCATCTTCCTTGTGAATGAGAAATGAGAAACAGAAAGTCAATCCCTGCCACCCCCTGATTGCTGGCAATGCTAATAAAGAATTTGAGCTATGTGTAAAGTTAAGATTGGACTTGCTGCAGAAATACTCTGAGGCACTGAAGAATTAAATTACTTTGCTGCCCAGAGTTAAGTGAAAACGTGGAGTATTGAATAAGTTTTATGGGTTTTTTTGTTTAGGTTTGTGATTTGTGGTAAACAAACACTGTATCACCAGACAAAAACCCTGTAATTTATTTAGGTAACCTGCCAGATCTTACTTGAAGTCTCAGCTAAATAGGGGTCTTACTTTTTTTCGTCACTACATGATTCATCAGTAAAGTCAATCTGAGGATAAATCATTGAGGATCGAATGCTGTTGCTGGTTGCATATTGTTGTGCAGTTATGCGAAATCATGTTTTTCTTCCTCAAGTTGTGGAAAACTGGTAGCATGGTGGAAATTACTACTAACAACAATTCCTTTCTGTATATTTTCACTTGAAAGGTCATGTATGAGTCAAGAAGTAGGGAAACTGCTGTGGTTTATCTGGTCTGTGACCAGATCCTTTACAGTAAGCAGTACAATGCAAGAAATGTTGCTTAGAGCTGAAAACTCTCTGTGTGATTCTGTGAGAGAATCAGGTTTGAGTAAACTGAGCTCCACTGGAAGGTGTTTAATTGCAACATTTCATTGAAGGTATTAATCTGTGTGGCAGTCTGGGGACAACAAAGAGGATCTCCTAAACATTGTTGTTCCTTTGTAAGCATGAGTGAGATTTGAGCTCTGGTGGACCTCCAACAAACGTTTTCGTTAGTGGGAGGTGAGAAGATGGAGCCTGGCTAAGACTTCTGTGCCTGGGCTACTCTATGCACTCTATCCCTCGTCAGCTGGGTTGCCTCCAACAAGGGATGCAGACAGTGGTGCAGCATAAGAGGTTACTGGACTAACTGGCAATGTTCTGCATGGTGGTAAGCTAACGTGGTTAATAATCTCGCTGTTTGCAGAGGTTATGCTGAACTTAATAACATATTTTGTGTTGTAAAGGTCTCTTAAACTGTTCTTTGGGTGCTGCTAATATGTATACCAAAGTCTTCTCTGGCTGCTGTCACATATGGGAAGTTTCCTACTTTGCTGCTTTAAATAGGAACCTCATTTTCCTCAGTGCTGCCTTTAGAACAAGCTGGCTACCAGTGAGAGCTCAGTTAACTTGCTTTGCTTTGAGAAGCACAGAAAATTATCAGCTCTTTTCCAGCAATAAATAACTGGCTCTCCTCTGGAAGAAAAGCCATGCTCTAGCCGTGCGAGAGCTGAAGTGCTGTTAGAGTATTTCTAAGAGTGGCAAAAATCACAGGTTTTGCCTCGCTTTATTCCTCTGGAAGCGTGTGCAGAAGTGATGCCATTTATTCCAGAAAAGGAGAAAAGGAAAATACTGTGTGTGCTTTCATCAGGTATTGTTATGAAGCAGGGTTAGTATTTTACATTTGCCTTTTACTCTCACAATTAGATTTATATCAGATCCAAGTTGTCTTTATGCATTTGCAACTTCTGAATCATTAATGCATTCCAGATGCCAAAACTTGTGGTGCACATTTAGGTGATGTGTCCAAGGGCTTCCTCCTGGATGGGTGAGATATATGTGTGACATGACTGTACGGGTGTGTATTGCTCCACTGTCCTGCCCTGGGGAAGCCTTGGATTGTCCCCAGTGGCACTCTGCCAACCAGTTACTCAAAGCACTTTGGTTTCTGGAGTCCAAGTTGACGCAGAAAGAACCAGCAAGCTGCAAAGTTTGGTGCGATGCCTTCCTTGAAATTTGATTCTGTTTTTTCCTTGTTGGAGACTTGTGTGTTAGTTGCTAGGCTGAAAAATATTTAGAACTGACCTTGGGAAAACACTAGTGAACTGATTTAGTGATTCTTTTAATACTTCTCCCCCTTTTTTAAGGCAACTGTCTCCTTGCTCAGTCGTTGGCAAAGCTGAGTGTTAGGCAGGTTCTTTCTGATTGGGAGTCACAACGGATGGCA
The DNA here is from genome assembly GCA_028565055.1 of Phoeniculus purpureus. Classification (NCBI taxonomy): domain Eukaryota; kingdom Metazoa; phylum Chordata; class Aves; order Bucerotiformes; family Phoeniculidae; genus Phoeniculus; species Phoeniculus purpureus. The sequence goes on along the minus strand of JAOXOE010000632.1, from coordinate 7,010,603 downwards.
ATCTTTGGACGCTGAGATGTAGGGTGTTTTGCTGTGGAGTACAAGCTTAGAATCTGAGACAGAGAAAGCACAAGACTGGTCGAGTGGTTTGCCAGAGTCAATTGATGCAGAGTTGTGTAGATTGCCTCTGCACCAAAATGTTCTCTTCAATAGAAACACTTTAAGTTTCGCATCGAGGCTGTTTGCTATATCCATGCTTTGCCTTTAGTAGTAAATGAGCTTTAGCCTAAGCAATGCTCTTTTCTCCTCCACTTCCCCCCTTTCCTCCTCTGTCCCTTTGGAAATTTATCATCAAGATGTGAATTATTCAAGCATGTGGAGGCTCTAGAACATTTCTTCAGCCTGAGCTTTTCCCAACTCCGTGTCACACTAGAAGAGGGTAGTGTGCTTTGCTCTCGCAGCCGTAGGAAGTTCTCTGCTTACGTGCTGGTCACTTCAAGTAATCAATGCAGCGCACCTCAACTTCTTGTAAGAACCAATGGAATGCAAAGTCCTTATTAAAAAAGTTCTCCCCCTAAGAAACTCAACATTATTTTTTCCTACTGTAACAGTAGAAATAGTATGTTTAAAAGCCATTTTTCTAGTGTGAGCTCTTGTCTGCATCCCACGTCGTGGTTCCTTCATACAGTCCATACCAAGTTAATGTTTGTCTTAGGACAAGCAAAGAAATTCTGTAATTTGTTTCTCTAGGTTAAGTTAGTGATTCTGCTTCTTGTAGATGGACACTCACAGAAATACCTAAATTACAACGGGGAGCACAAGGGAGAACCCACACTAGTTAGTCATTATGTGTGCTAGGAAGAATTATCACCAATTTAAATCTTCCATAAACATACCTTTGAAAATGTAAATTCAAATCAAGTAAAAGTTCATTTTTTTAACCAGAGGAGAGTTGTTTTCTGTAGGAGAACAAATGAACCACCATAATGTGGTCAACACTGTTAATTAGAAGAGGCTAAAGAAATCTTTTTTCCCCTTCAAAAATACTATGTAAACATCTTCCTGTTTGAGAATAAACCCTGAGTGTTGGACTATGGAGATAATGACTCTGCTTTATACTATAGCAATAATAGAATATGAGTTTGATTCTGACTTGCTAATCAATTTCAAAGTTTAATTATTGCATAGGAATAATAATTTCATAGAATCATAGAATCATAACGGATTAGAAGGGACCCCAAAAGATCATCTAGTCCAAGCCGCCTGCAACAGCAGGATCACCTAGACTAAGTCACACAGGAACTCGTCCAGGTGGGTCTTGAATATCTCCAGTGAA
>JAOXOE010000632.1:6977160-6994904 GCA_028565055.1 Phoeniculus purpureus | reverse complement strand
CGGGTTCCTGTGTGACTTGGTTTAGGTGATCCTGCTGTTGCAGGCGGATTGGACTAGATGATCTTTCGAGGTCCCTTTCAATCCGTAATGATTCTATGATTCTATGATTCATACTGATGTCAATAATTAGGTAAAACAGTCTTGATCACCCAGTGGTTGCTAATCAGTACAAAGATGAAGACTGCCTTGCAGACAGCAGTTGGGGCACTGCACACTGCCTTTGCCAGAGCTGTGAGCCGTTCAAGCAGGCAAGATGCACGAGGACAGCTACCAGCAAACAAGAAGCACAAGTGTTGTGTTAGCAAAGGTGAGAGGAGGTGGTAGCCTGTCTGTTCCTGGAAAATTCATTACAATCCTGCATGTCCAGAGAAGGGTGATAAGGAAGATGTGTGAGAGATTTGGAGTTCTGTTTACTTTCAAAGTTGTAAATCAGTAGCACTCTCTTCTATTAAGGCTATAGGAGAGCAAACAGGAATGTACTAATGGTCTTGCCCAAAGTGTCTTGGTCTTTGAGCTTTCTTTAAAAATTTGTGTTAGAATAAACTCTCTGATAAGGACAAATAGCCTAAGTAATCTCAGAGTCCTGTGGGTTTTTTAAAATAATGGAAGGTGATAACACATCACACTGGACGCTAGACTGGCTTTCTTTTAAGACAGTCACTTAAGAGAGCTTTTGAGAGGGAGATATATTGAATTTAAAGGAAATACTTGTATTGCAATATACTTAATCTAGGTACTTTTACGTTACCTGTGTGATCACGTGAATTGAGTAGTTAATAATTTTAGTGTATCTATTCTCTGGGAAAATATACTGTTCCTATTCCACTACTGTTAAACAAGCACACGAGAAGACCGTACAATTTGCCCAGGCTTCCGTGACAGCAGAGTTGACTGCAGTTTCCAAGATCCCTTGGCTAAGGCTGTAAACAATGAATAAACTCATCCTCCATTAAAAAAAATATGTACATTTGACATGTTAGTGTAGAGAACGTGGCGTAGATAAGTTACTGAATAGAACACATAAAATACCCACATCCTACAAAGCTCAAGCTTCTGGAAAGGGCTCTTCACCACATTTCTTTTTAGCCATTTTACTCGTGGGCAAGTAGAACGTATTTACATAAAATTTACAATAAAATACACTTGTGTTAATTCTGTAAGACGCACTTATAATAGTACTGTCATGAGAAACCACATGTCATGTAGCAATGAAAGGCTTTTCAGATATTTAATTAAAATTAATACACTTTGTAACATCAGCACACAGTTTCATAAGTGTCAAAGAAATAACATTTTCCTTTTCAAAAAGGAGACAGAGACTAAAGAGTTCGCATCGTCCCCAAAGTCAGTGACAACTGGTTTCTTAAGAAATGGTCCAGACCTGCTTTATGTTCAACGGACAGAAATGCTTTGTGTTCAATCTCCAGAAAGCAATTTGTGCCACCCAGTTTTTGACATCTGTTTTAGCAAAGCACAAACTGCCCTCTGAAAGTTAACACACTGACAGCTGATGGAACCCGGCTGGTTAGCTTAGGCTAAAGCCTCTCCATGAGATGGCTAACATTAAGAATCCATCCTAAAGTCATTGCTGAAGATCTGAAAGTCAAGTTGTTTGGTCCTTTTGCTAAGGCAGGAGAAAAGTCACTAACCAAACCAAAAATGTCTTTTCTTTCTTCTCTGCAGAAAGAATCGGAGAGAATAAGTAAACTATAGAACCACATTCTACTGAAATTATGTTAATTACCTTAATGTTTTGAAAGCTTTGCTCACTCTTAAAATGTTTTTACACTACCATGTAGAAATGGAAGACTAGTGCTTTATACCTTGGGCTAAAATACAGGAGAACTCAAGCTGTGTTTTTATTTTTTTAATTGGATTTTCATGTCTCATCATCTCCATGTGTAATCATCACGTGTGTATAAATCTATAATCACATGTGTGTGTATAAATGAAAGCTTCTTTCATTCCATAAAGCATATCATGTATTTGTAACAATTCATACGTTAGACACCTGTTTCAAACAGACCTATCTGAGTTACACAGCTCAGCAAATACTAAACATTATACATGAATTTCTATGTCTTACGGCTGTTTCTGAAGGGGGAGCACAGGCTTTCGTTTTTCTTAGCTGTTGGGATGCTTGCATAGACGTTTGAAAGTAAAATTCCTTTTTCCATGGATTTGTTGTTTTATACTGGACAAAATAATCAGTGTTTCCTTTTTCTAGCAGAGCTTGAAATGAATTTTTAACTGCATTTCTTAGTGCAAAATCCATGACCACAGTGCTCAAAGAAAGAAACCCATTTATTTTTAGCTAAGGCTGCAGAGGACACAAAGGCTTTTATACAGATTTTATGTTTCTTTTTTAAAAACCTGCTGGTATGTGTGCATTCTCTTCAAAGTCCTGTTTAAAAAGTGTAAGTAACTGGCTCAAATCCTAGTTATATATAGAGTACTCATGTTGCAGTAGCATGAAACAGTATGCTGTCTTGCTATATTTAAGTTTTCATTAGTACTGTATCATTAATAGCATGTTTTCCACTGGAGCTTTGATTACTCTGTGTACATTTTATTTCTCTGCTAAAATCCCTATGATGTTTTGTCAACAAAGTTTAAGAATTTTAAGGAGTTAAATGCCATAGTAGTTTAACTGTCATCAACTTCAAAGGGAAACTTGCTCAGCCCATAAGGCAGAATTCTGGGGGTGCTGCAAACTCAGAGATTTAATAATCTATTGCTGCTTGTTTGGAGAGTTAAGACTTCTTTTTGTTGATGCAGTCCACCTGATAATAAAAACTGTGCAGTCAGAACACTGCGTGACAGTTGACAATTGTGTTCATCAGACACATCTTGATTTCTTATTGATTTATTGGCAAATCATCCCTGGTTTTGTAAGTGAAAATAGCTCCCGTACAGAGATCAAGTATGTGCTGAAAAATCATATACCCCTTGCACAGTAATTTTTGTCTGCAATGTTACAGAGCTGCTTGGTATCATGGGTTTTGTAGCGCTCTTTATCCTGGGTTTTATGGTGTTAGTTTTAGGACATACTTGTAGCTCTTTCAGCTTTTAAATATCCCACAAAGGGCATCATTTTGCATCACAGCGATAGCCAGTGGAAGGAAAGAGATTACAAATTGGGAAGAATTGGTGTTGGAAAACAGCAGTTCTTGATGAAATATGTTGGAGTACTTTTGGGGAGAAGGGAGGAAGCCTTTAGAGCTGAAAAGGTTTTCTTCATGTCTTTAAAAAAGTTGGGGTTTGTATTCTTGTTAATAAGAGCAAGTCGGATAATTAAGCCTGTACGGAAAGACAGCTTTACGGTATTGTGCCTAGTGCATCTGTCAACAGAGACAATTATCTTGAAAATAAAGGTTTGTGTTCGAAGCCTCTGTTAGGAAACACAGATCTGTAATAACACACTTATTTGGAGACCAACACAAACAGGAATTGCATTTCCCTGCAAATTTGAGACTGAAGCAAGTAATCAATTAATAAATCTATTGGTACTTTGTGCCATTAGGAATCATAAAAGCTTGTGTCTTCAGCTGTGGTCTATGCTGCTAAATGCCTCAGTGGTTATGTTTTCAAGCTGAAACATTATAAAGAAACCTGACTTCAGGAAGCAGAGAGCACCTGTCTTTTCAGAATGAGTCAAGAAGTACCAGATTTGGGGACTTGTTCACTCTTTCTGCTGTTTTGCCCTGATCTGAGCAGCAGTTAGATGTGTGCTTTGTTACAGGGAAAATACTTCAACCTGATAAAATTCCCTCGGCATTTTTTTAAGGAAGAAAAATTCGAGCATAACTGTTCATAGAAGAATGGTGAACATTTCTGTAGGCTCCCTTAAATTCAAACAATGTTTATTGCTTAATTCTTGGAATATTTGATGCGAAAATGTAAATTACTGAGATACTCTGCATCAGGTCTTCCATTTAGCGTTATCCTTTCACGCTGTGGAGTAAACGAATGAATTACAGCATGATTACATAGCACATAATTAACTTTGTAATTAATATGCAAGTGCCACTTAAACTAAAGTACTGTTTATGAAGATGTACAGCAACACTAAATCACAGGTCAGAAGTAGCACTTTGGAGTTTTCAAAAGAATGAGAGTAAGTGCGGAATCACTTACAGCAGCAGACTACGTTAATTAAAAATCGGATTAATCGTGAATGTCCTGTTTTTAATTTTAAATACCTCTGCTATTCCTTTTCCCTGAAGAAAGAACAAGTTTAAAACATAACTTGTTCATTGTTTCCTTAGGTGTGCCTATTTAAAAATGAACAGCTGCTTAGCTTTAAACTGTTGGTGGGATTAGGAGTCGGTTAGTATTCTCTTAGTGTCTTGTCGCTGTGTGGAAGGGCAGGTAAGCCTAACTGCTTTGTACTTTGAGTTTATTCCAGCCTTCTGCCATGGCCTCTTTTTTTCCCCATCAAGTCAGTGAAAGAAATTTACCCAAAACAACTGTGTTCTTTGTCCTCTTAATTTGTTTTTGTGGAAGATATGGATTTGCGCTGTGCTGTCGGAACCAATGGAGAATGTGTTTGCTTATTTCAGACAAACTATTTTTTACTGCAGCTGGCCACATTGGCTAGCATTTTGCTAGTACTAGACCCATTTCTGTTCAACATCTTTATTGATGACCTGGATGAGGCGATGGCATCTAGCCTTAGGAAATTCATGGCCAACACCAAGCTGCAGGAGAGTGTCCATCTGCTGCAGGGTAGGAAGGCACTGCAGAGAAATCTGGACAGGCTGGGTCAATGGGCAGAGGCCAGCAGGGTGAGGGTTAACAAGACCAAGCGCAGGATCCTACATTTTGGCCACAGTAACCCCCTGCAGATACAAACTGGGGGATGAGTGGCTGAAGAGCAGCCTGGCAGAGAGGGACCTGGGACTGCTGGTAGACAGCCAGTTGCACATGAGCCAGCAGTGTGCCCAGGTGGCACGAAAGGCCAATGGCATCCTGGCTTGCATCAGGAATAGTGTGGCCAGTAGGACTAGGGATGTAGTTCTCTTCCTGTACTGGGCACTGGTGAGGCCTCACCTCAAGTACTGTGTGCAGTTCCGGGCCACTCACTTCAAGAAAGATATTGAGGTGCTGGAGTGGCTCCAGAGGAGATCAACGAGGTCAGTGAAGGGACTAGAGGGAAAGTCATTATGAGGAGAGCATGAGGGAGCTGGGGTTGTTTAGCCTGGAGAAGAGGAGACTCAGGGAGGAACTTATCACTCCCTATAGCTACATGAAGGAAGGTTGTAGTCAGGTGGGGGTTGGACTCTTCTTCCACGATGAGAGGGCAGGGCCTGAAGCTGCTCAGGACAAGGTTTAGGTTGGCTATTAAGAAGCACTTCGTCACAGAAAGGGTGGCTAGACACTGGAATGGAGTGCCCAAGGAAGTGGTGGAGTTGCCATCTGTGGAGGTGTTTAAGAAAAGAGTGGAGGTGGTACTTAGTGGCACGATCTAGCTGATGTCACAGTGTCAGGTCACAGGCTGGGCTTGATGATCTCATCGGTCTTTTCCAGCCTCAATAATTCTGTGATTCAGTGATTTTCAGCAGTGGTGCTAATGCTAGAGACCCTTGTGCAAGCAGACTGCATGCTTCCAGAACAACGTGTTGCTAAAACTTGATGCAGGTTTACAAAGTAGAAGTTGTAGTCTTCTCCTTTCCCACACACTTTTCCTTTCCAGCTGTTTCCATGTGAGATAAAGTTGACCATGGCAGGCAGTTAAAAACCCCGGCGTAGGCACGGTGATACTGTCTTGATGCAGACTGTGCTTGACAGTACCAAACACAGTATGCCAAAGATTTTTTTTTCAAATTGCAGGACTCTTTAAGCATCTGCATTATTTCTTTCCATGAAATATCATTCACAGAAGGGACTTTAGATAGTGACTGACCTCAAGGTCACTCCTTTCTCTACAATGCCAGCCTAGAAGTTAGAAATGGACATATATTGGAGAGCTGTGTACCCACAGGCCATGGGAAACCAAGTCTTCAACACCTTTCTGACCATCTAAGGGTGATAAGATAGAGAAACTAGACCCAGCAAGTGTATCAGATGCTGTTGAATGCCATTCAGTACTTCAGCTGAGTGTCCTTGGTTGGCTTCATCTACTGTTGGGTATATCCTGCTTAGTGCCCAGTTAAAAGAAGTTAAACAGAACATCCATATAACAATCAGTAGGAAATGGCTACCGTAAACATGCAACGTGTCTTTTAAACTAATTAATACATCTCATGAGTGTCTCTCTAGTGAAGCAAACTGATTTCTCTGGTGGTCAGCAATACATGGCAAGCAGCACTAACTTTAGAGCTTCTGATTTGTACGTTCAACATTGATGGTGCTCAGTTTACTGTTGGTTGCTTCATCCATCTCATGCTTTTGTTTTTTCTGTGTTTTTCTTTTTAAAGGACTGGCTGAAACTTGTGGCCTGGAACACAGTGATAGATGCTTCACCGTTGCTCTTCATTCTGGATTAACTGACATGTAAGAATAAGTATCTTGAGTTACTCTCCGAGAAAAAAAGGTTACTGGAAGTAGGAGATGCATTGTAAGTGGAGTCTAACCCAATGGAATTTACAAGGAGCTTTGCCATTTGAGTTTGTAGGTTAATTTGTGGGTCTTAATATGAGCAGCAGGTCAGTTTTATAGTTTTGCTTTAGTGGTTTAGTATGAAAACGAAGCTTTAAAGCGGTGGTTTTTTCTGAAAATGGTGTGCAGTACATTCTTGGAGGTTCAGCTCTAGGCGTTTTGAACAGATGCTTCTGAACTAATCTCAAATGTCCCATTTCATGCGTAATCCCGGGGGGATTAACAATATTGGACTCCTTGAGAGTATTCCTGGAGGTGTATCTTAATACCGTCTCCTCAGGGAAACATCCCACCTACTAACTTGACAAATACCAGGCCTTCTCTCTAATGCTGATCCAAACAAGGCTAGGGGAGGGATGACAAAAGCAATAAACTGCAAAGCAGAGGAGCTTCGAGGTAGCAAGTAAAAATCATGTGGACTTGAAAAGGTTCGGTAGTCTCAACAAAAATTAAATCATTAGGTGATTTTACATTTTGCTCCAGTTCTCTTGCAATGTAGATTCTTCCAAAATGGAATCTACGTTTTTTGGTAGATTTAAAAAAAAAAAACCTACATGGATTTTTTTGCTGTGAGGTTATAATATATGTTAACATGCTGACATGGACAGCTCTAACCAAGAGATTAAAATTGTTGGATAGTTTGTCTTCTTGACAGGTCTTGTCTCCATGTGTAGCAATTTAGATGACCTTCAAACTCTGGTATTTTCCTTGTCAGTGTGTGTCCTAAATGGCTCCACTTTGTTCTTAGAGACTGACAAGGCAGCCCATGCCTTGCTGAACCCGTGAGGAGGCCCACTGGATCACTGTCAGTGTTAAATGCTACTTTAGTCTGTTGAGTGTTAAATTGCTTGTTGAATTCTTGAACATGTTTTGTTAAACCAATGTTTTAAGGTAATTCAAGAATTCCATTTCTCGCAGGTAGGGATGTCACAATATTGTATCGTACTTCACGCTGCTTTCCCTTTATAATGTATGATTCATAAAAACCTAGGCAAAGTTAGGCATAATAGATGAATTAAGCTTCAGAATAAAATTTGTTTCTGGAATGAATTGCTAAATATCACTCATGGAAACTTCCCCAGTGTTCTGCAAGTCTTAGGATTTGCTGTTTCAGTCTTGCAGGGAAGCGCTTCCATCCACTTGTCTAGATTGTTTCCTGCTCAGTGTTTGTTGTGCAGCTGCTTGCGTGCCTTCGAATGTGTTTGTGTGTGTTGATTGAATCAAAGTTTTATGTCCAGTGTCTCACTTGGTTTTCACAAGCGCCTTATTTAAAAGTATTTTTAAAAAAAAGTTGGTGAGTTATTTTTCACAGGCCAGTTACAAAGCTCTTGGGAACTTCTTAGACCTGTCAGAGATTTTTTCCTTCCCTTAGCTTCCCATAGCACTGCAGTTGCTGTACAGTCTGTTAGTAATTCTTGATTCTAGAAAAGAAATGATGATTTAAAAGCACTTGCATTACAATACTGAGATTTAAGGCAACTTGAGTTGCAGGTGGTATAAACCAACCCTTTTTAGAGTTCTGAACAAGTATGTAATAAGACTCTAAACAAGGGGAAGAGTGAAGACGGCATCTGCGACACACTGGGTCTGAATAGGTGTCAGTAATACTCTAACAGTGTCCTTAGTAGTACTTGAGAGACTTGAAAGTAAATGAGGAAACAGATAATTAAATTGGCTTTCCACCATTCTAGAGAATGAATCTCTATCCCAGTCATTAGCTGGAAACAGAGTAGAACAACCTACATGATTTAACATAGGCTTATGACAGACAAGAAAGGAAAGACATAAAGGTTACAACGGTGTCTGGGGTGTGCATGAAAGGTTCAGAATGTTGTCACCTTGGACAGGTCACCTAGACAACATGCATCTGGACTCCTGCAATACTGTTTCTCACAGCATTCTCCTGGAGAAGCTTGCCACTCGTGATCTGGGTGAGCAGGCTCTTCACTGGATAAGAAACTGGCTGAATGGACAAGTCCAAAGAGTGGTAGTGAATGGACTTAAATCCAGTTGGCATCTGGTCGCAAGTGGTGTTTCCTGGGTCTCATTATTGGGCCCTGTTCCTTTAATTAATGTGTTTACTCAAGTATCTGGACGAGGGGATTGATTGTGCCCTCAGTAAATTTGCAGACAACACCAAGTTAGGCAGGTATTTTGATGTGCTTGAAGTTAGGGAGGCTCTACAGAGGGACCTGGACAGGTCGGATTGATGGGCCAAGACCATCATATGAGGTTCAGCAAGGCCAAGTGTCGCATCCTGCACCTGGGTCATAACCCCATGGAAGGCTGCAGACTTTGAGATGAGTGGTTGGCAAGCTGCGTGTCAGAAAAGGATCTAGGGGTGTTGGTCAACAGCTGGCTGAAGGCGAGCCAGCAGCGTGCTCGTGTGGCCAAATAGCCCAATGACGTTCTGGCTTGTATCAGAAGCAGTGTAGCTGGCCAAAGTAGAGAGGTGATTGTCCTCCCCTGTACTTGGCACTGGTGAGACCACACCTCAAATACTGGTCAGTTTTTGGGCCCCTCACTACAAGCAGCACTTGTCCAAAGGAGGGCAACGAAGCTGGTGATGGGTTTAGAACATAAGTCTTGTGAGCAGCAGCTGAGGGAACTGGGACTGTTTGAAGTTGGAGAAAAATTGTAGACTCTCTCCAATTTATTGAAAGGAAGGTAGTTGTGGGTTGGTCTGTTCTCCCAAATAACAAACAGTAATCTAGAGGAAATGGCTGCAGATTGCACCAAGGGGGTTTAGATTGGGTATTAGGGAGAATGTCTTCACTGAAAGGGTATTAGACACTGGAAGGGGCTGCCCAGGAAGGTGGTAGAGTCTAAGACTTCGTGATCTTAAAAGTCATTTCCAACCAAAATGGTTCTGTAATTCTGTAACAATTATTTATACAAAAAATAAAAAAGGAAGAGAGTAAAAAAACTACCACCTGTACTTAAACTGGTTTTATCCAGGTCATCTGGATGTACGGTCTAAGTTTATCAGGTTTACTCAATTCTATGTTTGGATGTCTGACTGGATGATGGAAATTCTGTTTTGAAGGTACACGTAGTGTAATAGTGGGTGTTTAAATTACAGTAGTACGTAACAAATATTACTATTATTATATCACTTTTCATTGTTTATATTAAACTAGCATGTGGTAGCCCAAATCTGAATTGTGATTTGTAGTCGACACACGTTGCCTGCACTGCGGAGCTCCTGATCTATTTGGAAATCCAGAGGAGCTGGAGAAATGAAGTGTTTGGTGGTGGTTAGTCAGGAGAAGGGCTCAGATCTCTGCTTACAGGGCTGGCTTTGCCCTGCACTTATGGGAAAAAGCTTCCGGGCAGATACTTTGGAATAACAGAAAAGACAGTGCAGACTAAGCATCTGAATTGAGAGAATGCACTGTGAATAATTCATTAGCAATAGTGCTTCTGTTTGTCTGTAATAAAAATGAGAAGTCTGCCTGCTTCATGTGGTAAGTCAATGTCACTCCCAAGTTGTCAGGCTCACTCCTGGCATTTTCCAGTCAAAACAGCAGTAGTGATGCTGTGAGCTGCGTTCCCTTCTTCTTAACATTTCCAGTCTTTTCCATCCTGGTAGCTTTTGTTCAGGCTCAATTTAGCATTTTATGTATATTTGCTGCTTTCTAATACTTGGGAGGATTTTAGAACACCTGCTCAATACCTGTGCTGTATTCTGCCAAATGCCATTTCAGCTTTCCTTGTGCTAGCCCCTGAGGGAGAGAGACCTAGTGGAGGTTCAGCTAACAGGCCTGTGCTTTCAAAGAGATTCTGCTGAATTCTGTTTATCCCAAGAGGTTTGTGAACTGAGCAGGTGACAGAGCTTTAACTGTGGTATTCATCAAACCTTTGAATTGTCATTTAACATTCTAGGTAAAAGGAAACTTATTTCAGGTGAAGTGTAGGAAGTAGGGCTATAAAGTAGGTCTGGGACACTGGCACAATTCTTACAGACTAGTTTTCTAGACAGAAAAGTCCTCTCAAGTGATAAGGTAATGAAAAAACAGAAAGTACAGACGATCATGCATGTTTCAGTTCTTTCCTGGAGGCAGCAGACTTTGCTGTGTAATGGTCCTGCCGTGTTTTGTGATCTAAGTGTCTAGAAGAATGTCTACTTTACTGGGATTATAGACACTTACAAAACAGGCAAAGCAATGACTACGTTGCAGATAGTCAAACAGGGTTGTGTTCATCTTTTGACTTTTCTTAAAATGAAGGTGCTGCAGTTTGAACTGGTTTTTAAACTACACTGTTTTCAAAATCGGGTGTGGATGTCAAAAACATTCCTGTGTTTCTTCTTGAAGTTTCAGGATCTGTCACTTCAAGGCTAACAAACAGCAGTCACATTTCAGACCTCCCAATATAACGTGTTCACACAGCGCTTGACTGTGTAGCTACAAAAAGGATTTCCTTGAGAGACAGACAGTCATTTGTTTTGCTTGTCCAATCCTGGATCGTTTCACCCCGACGGTCAGCAAAGTTTCTTAACAATTTGAATTTGGTGGTGACCTGAAATACTGGATGTTTGTCTGCAGGACAAGTCAATAAAAGCAAGTATCTTGGATTCAATGTGTATTTGACAAGTCCGGGACAATTAATACAGGACTCTCCAGTCAGCTGCCTTAAAATGAAGATGATAAAATAGACTGTAGAGCTCACCAGAACTGTAGTTCAGTTGTGTCTAGATGTGCAATCTCTTTAGTTTAAAGGATTTTAAATAAACGTCACCCCCCAGCACTGATTTGTCATATTTTAAAATAAGTGGAGATTTTGAGAGAGGCCACATTTGAGTAGCTGCTGAAAGCAGTGTAGAAAATACAATTTGGCTGCACTGCTTTTTTGGCTACAAAAATTGACAGACATTGAATTACTAACATGTTTCTTCAGTTGTATTTAGCCATTAAGCCATTACAGGTTTGTCTGGTCCTCCTCAGATTCATCTTACTTCAATTCTGGGAAGCTGGGGAGACCTTTACTTACATTTCATCAGAACAGGCCAGGCAGATCCCAAAGTTACTTGGGCCCGTATCCAAAAGCAGTGGTTCAGTTGTTCTGTTCTCTGGATACTTCGTTGACCACTTTTCTTCTTCCTCTCCTTCCTTCTCCAAGTGATTTCCTCCAAAGGAGTGGCCTACCAGAAATCATTGTTCTTGGGATCAGTTTCTTAGTTCTCACAGGATGAAAGAAAAGGTGAACAAAGTTTGTGTTTATAGACTGTAGAGAGAAATTACCATGCACTTCGACCGTGTGCCTCCTTTACAACCTGAAAAAAGCAGTCCAAACAGTTCCTAATTCCTTTATTGGATGTAGTACTGTTTGGTGGTGAGGGATTGTTATATTCTTTCGGCTGCTACCCAGTAATAAGAAATAGAAGTTGTGATGATACAGATCACAAGAAGAAATCAGTTTCCTTCAGGTGGTACCGTTCAACTTCTGAAACATGCCTATTTTTACCAGATAAGGAAGAGGCATTCAGTGTCAGAACACAAACCCTTCTCATTTCTAATGCACAGTGGGCTTGAGATGTTTCTTGCAGAGCGCCGTTCTTTGGGCTTGCCCAAGAGGTCTTGACTTCTGTTATAGAACAGGCTGTCCGCTTGAAGAGAGATTTTATGGAGCATAGCAAATACAAAAAAGCTTTGTCACATGTTGAAATGTTATTGTTGAATTGTTACACCTATTTGCTGCTAGTGCCGTTTCTCCTTTATCTACCTTTTTTTCCCCTGCTTCTGAGACTATCTTTCTGTGATTGGTTGGGTTGTTACTCTTTCCTCTAGACCTTCAGAACATTATTATATTGGGTTTTCTTCTGTAGCTCATGGTTCATGTTCTAAACAAATAACCTGGAAGGCTATGTCCAAACCAGTTCACTTTCTTTAGTAGCAAGAACAGAAAAGAGTTAACAGTTCTTACACATTTTTTGTAGCAGCAACTCTATAGGCTAAGCCCTCAGAATGCGTGTAAGCCACGTAATGCATATAAGCCACACTTTGTACGTATCACAGGATTCGATAGGGAAACACAAAACGTTTTCAACACTTTACATGCTACCTCTGAAAGAAACAAGCTTTCAGTAGGTAAATAAGCGAGTGCCACATGCCAGAATGCAAATCATTTTCGGGTCTTATGCTCACCTGATTTCCCCTGCAGTCTGCCCACTGAGCCCAAAAGGTGGGAGGAGATGCTAGATCCTGTCTTCGTTTAGGAATTTGCAATATATCAGAGAGGCATTTTTTTACTGCACTGTTGTGTAAGTGATCAGAGACCCTGTTTATAACATGATTTGAATGCAGCCCTGCAGACTTTTAGGGATGGCTCATTTGCTTGTAGCTGTCCCAATGAGGATTAGCTTTTCCCACCTGCAAGCTCTACAGTACAGTGAATAAACCACTGCATCAGTGGATTTTGTGGTGTAGCTGTCAATGTTTGTTCTTGCATACCTGTCTATATTGGAGTATGCCAAGCCTCTAAGAGCACTGCGGCAGGTCTGTCAGCCCTGGTCCCAAAGAGCACACTTTTACACAATTTTGCCTTTAATTTTGTGTTATCTTCTGCTGTTTCAAACTGCAGTGTCCTTTTCCCTTCCTGCTCTGCCTAAAGATAACAAGCTGAAAGAGCTGATGGCACTAGGAGCTGGGTGGAACCAGGGAAACCAACCTTGTAATATAAGCACGCAGCAGGGCAATTACCCAAAATTGGGATCTGCAGATGCTACTCTCCATCTGAGGAAACCACTCATTTCAGCCAGCAGGCTGGAAGTGAGGTCTGTCAGTGCAGGGGCAGCTCATGTGCTTTACGGTTAGTGCTGGCCAGTGACCAGCTTGTCCGGCCTCAAAGGAGCACTCTCCTTAGCTAAAGATGTGATATTTTTATGGCCCTGCAGTACCACTCCTGTAGTAGTAGGGAGGGGTTTTTTTATAATTTTATGTTTGCATGCATAGGTCATAGTGCTGCGTGTGTGCTTCCAGCTATCCGTGCCACCTTTGCTTTTGTAATCAGGCTGCAGATGTGTTTCATGATTGAACAACTTCTGCGCAATGCTGCTCTCCCTCCCAAAGGAGGCCAGCAGGCTTGCTTATGCAAGCTGTCATGCTGTCTTTTTTTCAGAAGCATGTGTGGGTTCGCTTTTGTGTATATCCAGCTGGCTGTTCATGCCTGCATATAATAGGCTCTGTTTATAAAAATGTTCCCAGCCACAAGACTGAGGAAACAGCTTCCTTACACTGGGACAAAACTGCCAGCCCTTGCAGCTCAAGCCACCATAAATTAGAAGAGCCCGCTTCCACCTTGCTGAAGCTGTGCCTGTCAGCAGCACAAGCGCACACAAGCTTGCTTCAGACACCCCCCCCATAGTCAGAGATGATAGAAAGTCTTCTGAGGATTACTGCACATTTGTTAGAGCAACAATGGAAACCAATACAGCACAAATATCTATTCTTCCTCACCCAGCATAACAAACACTGCTTTGTCTTACATCTGGTCCTTTTTAATAGCTCAAAGCCAACAGCAGTAGCTATTTTGCAGCTTATGATAAATAAAGCTTTATTAAAGCAACACTCGTTTCGTAGTGTTTAATGATTAAAATGGCCTTTCACCTGACATTTTTATAGTATCAGTACTGTATCTAGCAAGGGAAATAAGGTAGTTGTTTTAAACGTTTTCCAGAATATTATCTTTAAGAGCATCTCTGAAAATTCTCGTGTCGAAAGGCAACCTTACAGATCTACTGCTGTCCTGTGAGGACGTACCCCTGTGCATCCGTGCCCGTGTGCATGAAGCCGTGCTGAGCTGCGTCCTGCCTCTGCAGGCTGGTCTCTGCCTGCAGGGGTTTTTTTTCCTCTACTGCAGGAGGGAATTGCCTAATGCTGAAAAGATAATTTGTGCAATTACATGCAATTAATAGAATTAATCTGTGCGTACACAAGGAGCCATGTTCTGGTAGCGCGAGAAACAACTTCTTAAAGATGTTTAATGCTAGGAAAATGTCAAGTGGAATCAATGGATTTTGGCTCTGCACAGCCGTGTTTTACCGCCGGGACCGCAGCCGAGGGAGCGGGTGTTTCTGAGATATGTCATTGGGGTGACAGATCCCGAGCGCCGCAGGGCACCTCCTGACCCAGCTCCGCAGGGACCCGCGCTGTCGGGCGACCGAACGCGGTTTGTTCCATCCCTCGGTCTCCGCAGCGGGGCCCGGCAGCGGCTTCGCTGCGAGCCCGGCTATCCTCAGCGGGGGCCCGATTTCCCTCGGGGCGGTGGCGGCTGCGCGGTGGCCGCCCCTCAACGGCCTCTCTCGGCCCCGCGGAGCCTCTCGGCTCTTGTAGTTCCAGCGCCCGGGCCCGTTCCGCAGCCGGGCGGGGAAGGCGGCGCCGGGGACTCCAAGGGCCGTCGGGCTCTGCGCGGGGCGGCCCCGCTGCGATGGAGGCGCCGGGTTTGTAACGGGAGGAGAGCGGCGGCGGGCAGAGCCGGTGTCGGGGGAGGCTGTGCCGGGGCTGCCGCTGCACCGGGACCGGTGAGAGGCTGCGGGAAGCGTCGGGAGCGCCTGTGGAATCCTCTGGGAGGGCGTTCGGTGCCGTGTCCGTGCCCACGGGAGAAGAAGGACGAGGAGCGGTGGGAGCAGCTCGGCTGAAGGAACGGGGCTCCGCTCCTCTCCCCACTGACGGCCCGTGTGGGATCCTTTAAGCCTTCTCGGGTCGGATCAGCTCCAGTCGTGGCGGGACTTTGGGCTGCCGCTGGCCTCGAACTCGAGGTGAAGCTTTAAACCGCCCGGCTGCCGCCCCAGGGTCTCCGGAGGGAGCCGAGGACGTGGTCTGAGCCCTGCGGGCCTGGCTGTGCCCGGGAAGGAACCTGCGCCTTTTCGGGGAACTTGTAGCAGGGTCTCCAGGCAGACGGCAGGTGAGAAACCTTTTCTGAAGGGGCTTGTGCAGAGTCTCCTTTGGCCGAAAACGTCGGGCTTTTGATGGGGGGAAAACGAGCGAGAGCCGATGGCACGGACCGATCTCCCGGGAGCGAGAGAACTGTGAGAAGCCGGTTCCTGGCCAGCAGGGCTGTGAGGCATCAGCTGCTTGGCGGGGTCTGGCAGTCCTTCTGTCCCCCGGCCCTTCTTCCCTCTCTGCTCCCCGTGACAAACTTGTGCACAGGCAGAGGGCTGGTGTCACTGGGACCAGTTTGGGGCGGCAGGGCTGAGCAGTCAGATCGGTCTCTTGCTGTCACCTTGGCAGCAGCAGCAGCGGGTCTGCCTCTTTTAATTCCCCAGCGAGGAACTGGCTTTGAGCCTCCTACCTGCGGGAATTAATTCCTTCGTGTTTTATGACACTTGTAGGGATTTGTTTGTCACTGAAACTCTTCCCATCTTCAAACCTGGTTTTGGCATAGGTTCAAAAAAAGAAGCTGGTTGGGAGGAATAAGTTAAGGGATAAACAGTTGTAGAGTTTTCATGAGAAACTAAGAAAGACAGGAAAACAGTAAGTGCTGCACTGAAATACGAGCAGTAACAGGTTTGAATTCAAATGGGCCATATGAAACTTAGCCTGAATAGGAAGGTCTATGCAGGAAGTCTCTTTTAGCTCCTCAAATCTCCTCTTCTTTTGCTGTACTTGAACATATTCTGAATCCCTGTCTGTCCTGCTGAAGAGACTATTATACAGAGGTTTAGAATGTTTGAGATCACAGTAACTGTACTCAAGTAAAGATTACAAGCTGAATTATGTTGATTGCCTGCAATGAAAGTGTTTGTTATTCCTTGTCTAAATTGTTCTTATTGCTGGGGGGAAAGTAGAAGGTGATGTGTAACTGATCACGTGCATTTATGAATATAAGAGAATAACTGTTCTTTACTGGAAATCTGTTACTGTAGATTTCTTATTTTGTTTATCTGCTTCACTTCTAGGTGCTAAAAGTAGGTAACCAAACCTACCACAACCCTAGAACCTTGACAGTTCTTACTGTCCTAACATCACCTACCATAACTTGTGATGTTAATGCTATTGCAGCAAACACATTGGGATTCAACTTACAAGATGCCAACCGTTGAAGATCTGAGTAGTGAACAAAACTTCATTGCACGTTGGATGTCTGACAGTTCCCGTGCTGGAGTCTTATTAGATCCTAGTTTTACTGGTTTGAAAGTCAACACAGAAAAATTGTTACCTAGACCTGAAACCATCCCAGCTTTCCCCGCCACAGTGCTGCATGCCTCAGACAGCTGCTCAGTAAGTGACGACTCCTTGGATGAAGAGTCCGGCAGCTTTTGTGCCCTTCAGCACTGTACCCCTGAAACATCTTCTCCAGCAGCAGCATGTACCGCAGAAACCTCTAAACCAGGCTTTGTTTGTGGTGAAGGGGAAGGTCAGAACAAATCCCATCACAGCGATCCACTCTTACAGAAGCTTGAACAGGTAAAATCCTAGAATTCCTGTTGCTCACCCATGAAGATGATTTTGTTCTGCCTGTGACGTGTCATACCTGGAAGAAAGCAAATTGCACCATGTAGAGCACAGCGGGCTTAGAGTGCCAGTCTGGAGTCAGTTATATCTATGTGTGGAAGTTGGTGAGACCTGTGTTATTTCCAGCTGGCACAGGCTCCAGTGCAAAATGAAATTGCATCCCATGGCAGTGCCCTTATCTTCAACATCTTTTTACCTGGGAAGGTGCACATAGTGTTACAGTGTTCAAATGCTCTTTTCCTCTGTGTAGGTCCTTTGTATCTGCACTGCTCACTGAGATCTTGGGGAGATAAAAAAACACCCAACTAACTCAACGCCACACTTTTACTACAACTTTCATTATTATGAACTACTTTCCGTGTCTTTAAAACCACCGTATAGAAGACGTTAATGTTAAAAGAGCAAAATTTGAATGTTTTTCCCATGCAGTAGGAACTGGTGGTCTGATTATTCCTATTGTTTGCAGATTGGTCAGTTAAGGACTAGTGGAACTGTTAATTGGGCAAACTGGAAATTGCATGTGTGTCCATAGGTAGAAATAGTCTGAATTTCCTGCATGTTAGTTACCCATATTTTAAAACAAAAAATATCTGTTGTCTTGATGATGCTGGCCCTGTGGTACTTTCAGTAAAACTAGACTTCAATACATTTACTTTTTGTTTGGAAAGCTGAAGGAATTGCAACAACAGA
>JAOXOE010000632.1:6946066-6971926 GCA_028565055.1 Phoeniculus purpureus | reverse complement strand
CGCCCCCACAACCGCCCGCGGCAGCTGCGCTGCGGACCCCGCGCTGTGCTGCAGGCGCCTGGGGTGTCCTCTCCTGCCCTCGCTGTAGCCTGGCTTGTGACTTGACCAAGGTTAGTTATTAGATACAAACTGCCTGCCCGACCCACAGCCCATGGAGCCACGCAGGAAGCCGACTGAATCAACAATGTTATCCAGCTTGTGTTCCCTTCCGTGCCGTGCCGTGCCGGGCCAGGCTGGCGGGGCGGGGGAAGCTGGTTGCTTGAGAGCCACAGTGTTGAACTCTTTCCTGCTTGGGTAACAGCTCTGCTCTCTTCCTGTCACCTGTTCGTGTGAAAAAGAAGGCATTTCTTTCCGCATAAGGTTTTTTTCCTGTCTTTTTATGCCCGTCTTCCCTCGAGCGATTCCAAGTGTCTCTAGATCAGATGACTTTAGTTACCACAACCACAGGTCCAGAGGGTGGCTGGCGCCCAGTGCTCCTGCCCCTGTGGGAGCAGAGGCCTGTCTCACTAGGAGGTGTGCCATCTGCTGCAAAAAGGGCCTTCAGGTAGAAAGACAATGCACCAAAAGCTTGATTTCTCCTGAAGCGGCCCTCTCTTGCTTGGGTGAGGGGTGGACAGCGGTGCTTAGGCTGGGCCGCAGGTGGCACGTTCTCAGGGAGTTCTGCCCTGCTGCTTTTCTGCCCAGAGTGAGGGAGGAAAGAGCATGAGAGTGGAGAAAGGACAAAAAGCAGTCTCTCTGCTCTCAGGGAGAGGGTTAAACTTGTTTCAAGTTTCCATGGTCCACTGGCGGTGGCACAGCTGTTGCTGTGGATGGCAGCCCTGACCACAAAAAGAGCTCTTCCCAGAGCAGGCTTGAAACTGAGCTTACTTTTAAGCTGTAATACACTTTCAGATTTGTCAGTGTGTTGAAGCGGTGCTGAATTGTTTGATTTTTTTCTCTTTAAGAGGCTATTTAGGCTGCCATGTGAATTGACAGGAACAACATTTTAATGAATTGCTTCTCTTCAATAAGTTACTGGAACTCCCATTTCTGATGTGGTAATTGCAAACTCCGAACTTGAGCTTTCAACCAGTGCACAAGAGTGTAGTGGCAGCTTGTGAAATTCTGTTTCTTATAGCCACTATATAATTTCATTATTTTTTCAATATTGAAAAGGGTTTCACAGTAATAAAAAGACGCAGTACATTTAGGATTAAAAAAAAAAGTTTAACAGGCCAATACATCTGTTCATTTAAAAAAACACATCCTCCATTTTTGAGACATCATAAATACGTAAATGAAAGCTCCTTAATTACTGCTTAGGTCTGTAGACTCACTAGGGGGCAGGGAAGAAAGAACGCAAAGAATAATTCACATAATTTTTAAATTACTTTTTTTAGAGAGCGATTGTGTCTTTACTTCAGAAAACAGAGCAGAAGAGTGAGTGAGGCTTTTTGTTACTGATTTACCAGAAGGTGCTGGGAACCCTTCTTCTTCTGTTTATCCTTTTGGAAGGAGTTAGCATACAAAGCAGTAATGTCTGACCTTTCTGGCTAACGCATGCACCCAACAGAGGCAAACTGTTGTGAAGCACTGGGTAAAATTCCCTTCCCTGTCCGACTCCGACAGTATCCTTAGTCCTGATCAGCAGGATTCCTGTTGTCCCTTGAGCAGCTTGCAGTGCCTAGATCGGAGCATAGTTTCTAATGCAGGTACATCAGGGGCTAGTGAAGGCCCCTGCAAAGCCATTTGCACCTGTGACCTGATGAGCGGGCTTGTCACTTAACAGAAGTCTGCTCTTATTCAGGCAGCCCTTCAGTATCTAAAGTGCCTTTATTTTTGAGTAAGGTGATCTTGCTGCTACTCTTAAAACAGCGTGAGATTGTGACAGAAAGGCATTTTTTGAAATTTCAGGATACCAGTGAGCATGTGGAGAACCAGACACAGCAGTGCCTGTGTAGTACATATAGTTAGTGGAAATGTAATTCTGATGGTATTTTTTCTAGGCAAAATTATCTGGTGTCAGAATGTTTATTCTACCTTGGTAAAACTTCAAATCCATATGATAATTTCCAGTTTTTCTGGAAAGGAAGAAGTGTAGAGCCTTTTGAACCAAACATCAGCCTTCTTCCTTGTACACTTGGTTGTGTATCTGGAATCATTTGTCTTTTTGAAAGTCTTGGTTGAGTTGTGAATCCCAATCCTTTATTTACTGTCATCCTAGTCATTTCAAGAACTTGTATAAATAGATCTGCTAGCTGGAGGAGAAGTCAAAAGGATACCTATTGCTCTTATTATCGGTACAGAAATCCACTGTGTTCATAATACACATTTTGTGTTCTTTTTGGCCATATAATACTCCATCATATCTGATTCATTTAATATTTACAAGAGGAAGATTACGAAGAATTCCCCATGCCTTTGTCCTTGCAAAATCCAGACTGACAATGTTATTTGGATTATTACCCTTTTATCTTGCGGTGTGCTCAGGGGTTTCTTGCAAGTGGCTTTGCTCAGTTGTTCAGGTGGTAGAACTACATGTGCTCAGTTATCTTTACTGTCCTTTTTGTCTTGCAGATTGAGGGATTTTAATGGCTTTCAGGTAGAAGAAAGTGGAGACAATCAAAATGAATTCTATGGACAGACATATACAGCAGACCAATGACCGACTGCAGTGCATAAAACAGGTAAGCTGAAGGTGGAATCACCACTATTAGATGAGTACTGTGTATTGTGTGGCTGGGTGTGGTGCACTTTATGATTACCTGTTGTTGCTTAATTAATATCTTTAGTTTTTAGAGGGGAGGAGAGTTGTAGTAATGAAATGTTGCAATCTCATTGGAGAGTATCTGCTGCAAGAGTTGGTGTATAAATGTCAAAAGTCAGACTTCCACCTTTCATAGAAATCTTCAGCCTGGAGACTGAACAGGTCTGTCTCAGCTGAAAGCTGCAGGCAGAGTGGTGCTGGTCTCACCAGTTCTCCTAAAGGTGTCACAGTATACAGCCATCACAATTGTGCTTTGAGCACCGTTATCCAAAATTTTTCCTGTTCTGATTCTAAATCTGTATCTGACCTGAGACCTGCATTGCAAGGAGACTCAAACTCGGGCAGTTCACATGCCTCCAAGTGCTTGGGTTATCCGCTTTGCACAGAGATATAAAATCCTTATTTGCTGAGTAAAACTTTCAAAAATGTCTGTTGATGAAGGGGAAGGGCTCTTACATAATTCATTGAAAGGCAGTGGGATCTAAGTCCTGTTTACAGGTTACTCCACTGTAACTGTGCCTGCAAATGCTTTTCTAACCAAGTGAGACTACAAAGGCAAGGATGGCATGGGCCGCTGCTGTCTTTCACTGCTTGCCCTTCTCAGTGAGCTTTGCTCTCTGACATTGCAAGCAGTGTGTGTCCTCCCCTCATATACCACCTTACCTGCATACAAGAATCCTTACAGAAGATATGACAATATGTAGAGGAGGTGAGCAAAATAATGTTTTCTCATGTTGATGCTTCCTGGTTTTGTCTATAAACCCATGCATGCATGTAGCAAACAGGTACATAAATGCAAGCCACACATAAATTTTGAAGGTCTGTTACTACAGCTGGATCCATGAGGTGAGCTTTGAAGTTCATCTCTTCAGAACTGGTAGAAATTCTCTGAATTACTTTGGAAAAACAGACACTGTTTCTAGAAATAATGTTCCCAAATAATTTCTCTTGGTTGTCTGAGCAGCACAGGCCACCACATGCATGGAGGCCCAGAGTCCTGCTGCTTCACTTTTATAGTTATATTGAGTTAAAAACCTATCTGCCTACTTTTGCTGTAGGACATGTGCATTTTGCTTCTTGAGGGAGCACAGCATTTCTCTGTTCATGTATTTGTCTTGTAGACACAAGCACCCTAAATCAGAGAAAATGATAAAAAATAAACATGGGGATGGTACTGGATTGGTCTAAATTTAAAAGATTTATTTTTTTTATCTACAACTATTCTAAAAGGGGAAGCACAGGAGGACATCATGCTGTGATCTCTCTCTGGTGACCAGAGAAAGAGCAGGGGGAAATGGAGTGAAGCTGCATCAGGGGAAGATGGGACGAGATTCTTTGCTGAGATGGTTGGTGGGTGGTCACTGGAACAGGCTCCCCAGGGAAGTGGTCTTGGCACCAAGCGCATCAGAGTTCAGCAAGCATCTGGACAAGGCTCTTAATCATATGATTTAGTTTTAGATAATCCTATGAGGAGCAGGGAGGTGGACTTGATGATACTTATGGGACCCTTCCAACTTGAGAGATTGTATGATTCTATGATTATCTGTTTCTCTTCTCTTTGTTTCAGCAGTCTCTGTTAACTTCTGTCCTGTTTCCCTAGATGGGAGTAGAAATTTGTTTTTTAAAATGCATTGGAATGGAATGAGCTGAAAATGTGTCTTCATTTGCAAGTCTGGCTATGCAAGTGCTTTGGGGGATATAAAACAAAGAAAAGCGTTTGTACCTAAACAAGGTCTGTGTTTCCTTTCTAAGACAGTATTTGAGAATAGAGCAAAACTACTTTGTAGGTCAAGGAGCAGAAGTAGGAATCTGTCCCTGCAGAATTGCTGGTCATAATCCAACCTCAGTGGTGTCTCCCTCTTTAATTCATCACTCTGTGGTGAAAGTTAATGCATCTTACGGCCCTTTAGAGGCCTACGAGAAATAGGAGGTTTGGGATTTCATGTGTCTTCACCAATCTGGGGAAAAAACAGCACGGTCATACAAAAATTTGCCTGCCTTTTCTCTGTGTCTTATCCTTTCTTCTCAGTGCTTTTGGGGTGGTTAACACAGCAGTGGAATGGAAGATGCACTTCAACAATAGGAGGAAAAACATTCTTCCTTGGCTCCTAGTATCTGCATGCTTTATAACTTTGCGGGCTGGTGGTGGCTCAGGCAGCTAGACCTAGAGCTGTCTGCTACCCTTCTTGCCCCTCACCCCTGCCCCTGAGAAATGTTATAAATGGTAACCCATGTGCCTCTTTTAACGAGATCAGGTTTCAACATAGGGTCAAGACAGGCTTCATTCTTCCCAGCACTGTGATTTGTGAGACACACACAATATTCTTGCTGACTTCTGTTCCAGCATCAGGGTTGTGTTTTACCTTCATCTTTTTTAGTGCTTTAATACTAGAAATACAAAACCTTGTATATGATTGTCTAATAAGGAAATGAAGTCTGTGTGTTAAGAAGTGTTTCAGAGTAGATGAAAGGACAAACTGAAGAGATAGCTGTGTATTTATGCTTAAAAAACCCCCAGACTTTGTGTGGAAAGCTAGAACAGCTTCTGTGGTCTTTTGTAGCTGATTCCATCAGTATTGTAAGTGTATGTGCTATAAAAATCAAACATCCTTTTCTTGATGTGTAGTGGAAAAAGCAAAAGTAAGAGACTTCCTTTAACACATGCAATTACTTTCTCATGACATGGGAGACTTTCTAGCATACATTGAAGGAGGATGGATCTTCGGGGTGTAGACTTTTTAAGTTTAATTCTTTATCCATGCAAATCAAAACATGAAACTACTCAGTGTTCAGCAGAGGTCTGATAGCCACCAGGAACTGCTGTGTTCGAGGGTGCAGTTTATCTGCTGAGCGCTCATGGCTTGGGTGGCTCTACTGCGCCATCCGCCATGGAGCTCTGTTACAGCAGGAGCTGGCTTGGGCAGGCACAGAGCTGAATTTGAGAGCTGGTTTGGTGCATAGGGCCCAGGCAGGGCCTTCTGACAAAGCGTCTTCCTGCATAGAAGGTCTATCAGAAAATTGGTTGGTTTTCTTAACTGTTTGTCAGAATAGACCGGAGCTATGGTTCTATTAAACACCATTCATTATTTTCATTATGTGACATGAGCAAATACCAGGAAAAATCAGACATGTCCTCACTGCTCTCAGCCTTATGAGTCTGCTTTCAGAACTAAAAGCTATTTTAAATCTAGGGACTTGTACTTTTAGTTGTCTCTGCTGTCAGTCAGTTTGTGAAGTTTCCATGTAGCCCTTCTGAACTTCATGAAAAGAGGTAGATGGAGAAAATAATTTAATAGCTAACTGAAAAGGAAGCCACTTGATTGGAGGCATACATCACATAGCTGATTACTAGGAAGAGATTATTTCCTTCAAGAAAGCATGCTCAGTTACTGCAGTTGTGATGCTGCAGCTGTGATGCTTTCTAATACCTACCCAGCCATTCAGAGAGATATGCTAAAAGTTGTGATTGTGTTGTTATTTATATTTTCTTGCTCAAATTGGAAACAAGCAGGCCTATTTCTTTCATCAGTCAGCAACTGCGTTTTTGGTCGCTTGCAATTCAGAGAAAAATAGAATTCTTCATGTGTTTACATAACTGCTAACATTAGGTCCTGAAGTGTTTGGACTAAGTCGTCTGCTTTTCAGCGTTTTTGTTGCAGACTCATGTAAATGCTCAGTAGTCTTAAACGTACCATTTTTAGTATGTCTTGGACTGGTTAGTATGGACAGATGTGAAATTACAACTGAAAAAGTTTTAATAAAGTGCCATGAAATTTTCATTCTTGAAGAACTTTGGAGATTAAAAGTATTCTTATGACGGATGCATTTATTTAGAATACTTTTTTTTTGGTCGTAGCCCATATAATTGCTACAGGATGTTTTGAGCAGCTAAATAAATATGAAGCAACATAGATTGATAAGGCTTATGGTGAAAAAGACCTTTCTTTTGATAGATTTAAAGTGATAACAGTTTCTTGTTTGAATGGTCTATCAGTGCAGTCTTAGTAGCTATAATGGTGGGGGTTTGGGGTTTGTTTTTTTTTAATAACTATAACTGCAAATTTGTTGTCTGCTTTCCTGCTCAGTCTGTTGGAATAGTCTTTTTCTAGAGCTAAGTATATTTAGGGAAGGCTGACAGCAAACCAGCTTTTCTGGCTCTTCTAGTTCATTTAGAAACTTGTCAGTCAACATTCCTGTCCTTTTAGATCCTGTGTCATGGTGGGGTTTGTACTGGATCAGGCAGAGAAGCCACAAATGAAAGAGTGAAATGGCAGAGTCCTAGAAGTTTGAAAGGATTGATGTCATCTGTTGATCAGCTGATCAGGTCCAGGACAAGATTAACTGATTTAGTTAATGTTCTAATGGGCCAAAACAAAAAGGACAAAGGTTCAAAATCCACTTATAAAGTTGTGGGCAAAAATAAAGACTGGTTTGATTTGGGAAAAACAAACCAAAACCACATTTAATTCACACAACATAAATACCCCCACACAAAGACATACAGGGATTAATCAGACGTTCTTATGTAACTGGGCCAAGCTGCTACCTACTTCTCCTTAGTGAGAAGAAACCTTCTTTTCCTTGAGGAATTGTGGTATCCGTGTTCCAGTCCATCCATCCATTCCTCAGTGCCAATGGTTCCTTTAAGCATAAGTTCCCCGTTCCATTTGCTCCAAGTCCATCCCCTGTTCCAATGTGCTGATTCACATGAGCCATAGATAGACAGTCTTCCTGCAGTTCACCAAAACATGAAGTTGCAGGCAAACTTCTCCTCTGCTGATCTCTGAGATTCTGAAATCCCACTCTCTCCTCCATCACAATGGTTGAAGGCAAAAGACATGGCAGTCCATGGATGCCATGCTTGATTTCTGAACAAAGAGACACACCACACTGGAACCAGGAGACCTTAGTTCAAAGCTAGTAACGCCAGGTTTTTTTCCATTAACCCCCAAAAATGCTTGTTCAAAGAGGCACTGATTGGCCAGGCTGAAGCTAAGGGAGAGCTTTGAATTCCAAGCTGCTTATCAACAGTTGCCATAGCAGCTCTGCAGGCTAAGACCCACCTAACTCAAACTATAACCAGACAGGTCAACAGCTTCTCAGTGTTTGCAGTATTTGGCTGGTTTGTTTATCTAACAAGATTTGGGTTAGTGGACTGTAACCCATTGTCTTCTGAGGCAGGCTGGCAAAGCTGGTGTGGGTGTGCTTCTCTCTGTCTATTTCTGCTGCTTATTTCTGTGCAGCCCCTGTACTCACAGGGTGAGATGTCAGTTGTATTCAAAAAGGAGACTATAGATGTTTTAAACTTAAAATTAAAACTTTTACCTGTAGTATTTAGAAAAACTTTATTCTTTTCTGCTGAACAAGCTAATCTGGCCTTTTTCTTAGGATTGCCTATAAATAAATAAGGATGAACATATTAAAATTCTATAAATCTGTAAGTTGGATCCAAGGTATCACCTCAGTATCATATGAGCATAGGAAATCTTTCTCATCAGTATCTGGTCAAACTCTGCAGAGAACATGTGATGTTATGTAAAACTTTTTCACTGTTAAGGTGACAGAGAACTGAGTCTGCCCAGAGAGGTTGTGGAGTCTCCTTCTCTGGAGACATTAAAAACCCACCTGGATGCAGTCCTGTGTGGGTTACTCTAGGTGATCCTGCTCTGGCAGGGGCTTTGGACTAGATGATCTTCCAACCCTTAACATTCTGTGATTCTGTGATATCTAGCACCATGTCTCCAGCTACTGTCCTGCCATTTCTGGCTCTTTCTTCATATGTATGTACTAGCTGCTTGAGTTCCTCCCATTGTGTGCATTCGTGCAGCAGCAAATCCATGGCAAATATGACTCAAACACCATTTGCACATGAGGACAATTGGACCTGCATAAAAGCAGAAAGTGTTTTTTAAAAAAAGTTGTTTGCAGTGGTGATAGTGCTGTTCATAGCAAAAGCTTTCAGCTGTACAGACCTTTACCATCATCTACTGAAGGGAAGATCTCCTCACTGATAGTGTTTGCTCCTTATTGCTTCTGTCTACTGCAGAAGAATCATGTATGTTGTCCATAGGCAGGTCACAAAACAAGTACCGTGGCCAGCTTTGTAAGTGTGTACAAATGAAAAAAGTGTAAAGGGAAGCATTTTTTCTTTTGACTTAGAAATATCTCAACAATGTGTAGCTGACAGGTAGGACCCGTGAGGACAGGTCATGTGAATTTTGTATCTTCTGCAGTGGTCAGTTCACTTTGTGATTATTTTAAATAGTCACCTTGAGATTTTACCTCTGCTTACATTAAGAGATCAGAACAGTAAAGATTAAGTCAGCTGTTTAAAAGTGCTATAAAAAGCACAGTTCAGTGAGTTTTGTTCAAATGAGTCAAAAAAATTAATCGTAAAACCAAACAGGTCCAACAAATTTGCTGCTGTTTTGATATACTGAGCGCTGTTGGTTACTTTCCAAAATCAATGCATTTATTCTCCTGAAATTTAGAAAATGAATAATTGTATTTATTTGACATGCATTTTTAAAAATCAATTCAATAGATAAGTGAGAAGAATTTTAACTGGTTCTTTCTTCCCCCCCCCCATAATCAACTCACTCTCTACTCTTGAGTAATGTTACTTGTTTTTAAAGGAAAAATTGCACTATTGACAATAATCTTCCAGTAAAGGGACGTTGCAGTACTTCATTAATGACTTTAATGCACCTGCATGAAAAAACCACTGACCTAACCTTTTCAAAATGCTGTGATGTGCCCCCAAATTATTGAACAGCTTATAACACAAAACTATTGATACAGACACCCCATTTTGCCTGTTTTCATCACTTAATTTTAGATATTTTTTTTTTAAAGAAAGCAGGTAAACAAGTCTGTAACAATAAGACTATTTTTACTAATAAAACACATTATACAATTTAAGCAAGTATTTACGTCTTTGTTCTAGTAGTGCAGTAGTAGTCTTAAGGAAAAGAGCGTGCCCACTGCTTTCAGAAAATTAACTCCTTGATACATTTAGATATTCAGAACTGAAACTACTAGCTGAAGATCATGAGGGCATTAGAGGAGAAAGTGCCTGTATGATGTTGTCTATCAGAATGATAAAACTAGAGAAGTCCTAGCATCCTTGTTGCTGTTATCACATGCAGAGATGTAGCCTAGCACATTATGATGGAGAGATGCTAATGGAAATGACTTGACAGGAAGAGTGAGTGAACTGGTTAGCCAAACAGATTTTGTAATTCACTTGAGTTGTAACTGCAAATTTAGAGAGAGATTTGAGCATGGCCTTGGAGAATAAACAATTGTACTTTTATTTTTGACCTGAGTGATTAGTGAAATATAATTAATGAAATAATGAAAGTAATTAATTGAATGTAATCTTATTACAGTCTTTTGTAAACCGTGCTTTTCTCAGTGCAGTCCAGGTGCTGGAAGAACAAGGAGTGTGAAGAAGGGACTGGGCACTGTTATTCCATCTAGCAATAGATAGACAAAATGACATATTGCCACTAGTGTGCCCTGTTTCTATCTTCAGTCAGACCTGGATCACAGGCTTTAGATCCTAAATCATGGTTTCTGCTTGGACAGACTAGAGTGGGGCAGAACAGTAGTAGATGGGTTTATGACAAAGTTAAATTTGCTGCATATTCTCTTATATAACATAGTTATATTAATTTATATGGCAAATATGGTGCAGTTATGGAGATAGGAGAAAAGGGAAAGCAGGAAGATGATGTAATTCTTATCAGCACTGCTAGGGAGTGATTCTTGTTTTAGCTCTTGTAGTTTCTACCTATAGTGCTTGAGGATGAGGATGTTTAATCTATCTCTGACACTTTTGAAAACTAACAGACAAGCAAACCTCAACAGACTCTGTGGATGAACACAACCAGGGATCCTTCTCCCACTTTGATCAGTCCAGACAAGCAAAGTTGCAATATCTTTTCTTTTCTCCAGCACATGCACATAGATACACTCATAGAGCTCATGGTATAGGAGATCCAGGCAGCAGAACAAGGCCATTCACTTACCAAGCATTCATGTTTTTGGACCCAATACTGCTTTATATACACATGTATTTCTAAAAGTATGTGAGAGAAGCATCTGTTGAAATCTGGCTTAGTACAGGTTTTGTTCCCTTACAGTTCACAACTGGACAGCTTGCTTTTTTGCAGTTCATTCATGATCATGTTTCCTATTTATTCTTTTTATTGTTTGTTTAGAATGTGACTTCCCTTCTTGAGTCTCCTTCTCTGGAGACATTTAAAACCTGCCTGGATATGTTCCTGTGCGACTTGGTCTATGTGATCCTGCTCTGGCAGGGGTATTGGACTAGATAATCTTTCAAGGTCCCTTCCAATCCCTGATGATCTGTGATTCTGTGATTCCTGGCTCATTTTAACGAGTATTTACATGTAGTTGAAACATGTGATAATGAGACACTGGTCTTTGCTCAGTATTTACTGTTTTCCTTTCAAAAAGAAGCTGCAGTGGACAAATGAGGTAAGGATGACTCCCTTCCATCCTGCTTTTTATAAGTAGGCATGACTAACATGGTTTTAATCTCTCTCGGTATATCTAATGCTTCTCAAAATATAAGCTTAATAAAATATTTATAAAGCTTCTGATGGAATGAGCCATGTAAGTGCAAGATAATTCTATTAATTAGAGATCTCTCAATTTCTCAAATGCTAAACTGGGAGGGGGGATTATGTGAATACAAAACGCACAGCTTGATCTTTTAAATTTTTTTATAAATAAAACAATCTTTGTTAGTGAATGGGGCTGTAGAGAATTGAACTGTGTATAACCCTATGCAGATAAACAAAAATCACACTCCCAAAAGACAGAAAATAGCTCAGCACTCTATCCTCTTGAAAAAGAAAATGACCATTTGTTTTGAATCTTCACTTGCAGGTGAGTTTTTAATATGAGTATAGCTGTTCGTGGATAAGGCCTTTGTATAGAATCATTGAATGGCTTAGGTTGGAAAGGTTCTCAGAGATCATCTCGTTCCAAACCCCCTACCCTAGACAGATACACCTCTCAATAGACCAGGTTGCCCAGAGACCCTTCCAGCCTGGTCTTGAACACTTCCCAGGAGGGGCATCCACAACCTTCCTAGGCAACATGTTCCAGTGCCTCAGCATCCTTGGAATGAGGAGTTTCTTCCTAATATCTAATCTAAATCTTCCCTTTTTTAGCTTGAAGCCATTCCCTCTTGTTCTATTACTAGGGTCCCTTGTAAAAGGTCCCTGTCCAGTCCTGTAGCCCCTTCAGGTACTGGAAAGCTGCTATAAGATTCCCCAGAGCCTTCTCTAGGCTGAGCAGCCCCAATTCCCTCAGCCTCTCCTCACAGGAGAGGTGCTTCAGCTCTCTGATCATCCATGTGGTCTCTCCTCTAGACTCACTCCAGCAGTTCCATATCTTTTTTGTTATGTGGACTCCTGAACTGGACATGGTACTCCAGGTGAGGTCTCACAAGAGCAGAGTAGAGGGGAGGAATCACCTCCCTTGATCTGCTGACGACCATTCTTTTGATCCAGCCAACGATACAGTTGGCTTTCTGGTCTGCACTCACACATTGCTCGCTTATGCTGAGCTTCTCATCTACAAACACCTTCAAGTCCTTCTCTTTAGGATTGCTCCAAATCTATTCACCACCCAGCAAGTATTTGTGCTTGGGACTGCACCAACCCAAATGTACAATCCTGCACTTGGACCTGTTGAACCTGATACAGTTGGCATATAATCACACCTGACTGTAAAAAAATCAGAGAAAACACATATTTCAGGTTATGGCATTTTCTGTCCCACCCCCTCAAGCACATCCAGCAAATTGCATATCATTTTGTGAGGTTTCTCGTATCAAGAGAAAGTCCTTGGATGGGCATCTGAAGCAGAGGACTGATCATAGCTGGAGAAGGATTCCTGGTTGTGTTTTCTCACAGAGCCTGTTGGGGTTTTAAAGTAGGAAAGGCTTAATTAATGTATTACAGCAAACGGTCCTTGTTGCAAGTTCTCTACTGCTTGCTTAGAGTTCTGAGCAAGCTATCAAATTCAGGGCTAGTGGGAACACATACTGAGTAATACACAGAGACCAGCCCTGTCTTCCCTTTGTTACCCTCTGTGAAGGGTATCTGACCGGACATCCTGTTTACATTCTTCAGGTGATTAGTTTTTGATGGGAGCTGAATGCCCTTTGCCCAACATGCAGCACCACAGTAATTTTGCTCCTGGGTTGTTTCGGTTGAAGGGCTATAATCTTTTCTCTGTTTTCTTTATCTCTTCACATTCCACACCTTTCTTTCCTGCTCCCTTCTTTACTTCTCTTCAGTACAACAGTGGATTTTCATTACATGGTTTTGCAGGCGTGTTTGGACCAGTATTACGGTTTCAAGAAAACAGCCTGAATTGCCTAGCAGAATCTACAAAAGCACCTGCAACAAAATCCTGTATCTCAGGGGTCAGAGCAGGTACACGTCAGAGTTAGAAAAGTCATATAGGCATGGAAAAGATTGAATCACCTCCTTCCTCCATCAGAATCAATTGGCTTAGTTCCAAGGGAACTATGGTTTCAGCATTAATAGTTTCAGCACCCTTATTTTTATATATAAAGTTTGGTAACTGCTGCATGTTTTGTTTTGCTTTTAAATACCTGGATTTTGCAACCAAATTTTAACTTCCATTGTTGTTGTGGACAAAGCCTTGAAAATCTGCATGCCAGCTGCTGAAAGAAGCAGATCACATGAACTTCAGTATACATGCATTTCAAATGTCATGAGATCTAAGTAAAATTTATGGCATGCTGGATGACTGGCTCATCATTTGGTAAAGATGAGTTTGGTACTAGTTTTTACATCACTTGAAATTCTGGATCTTTTGCAAGGGTTTTCATAACCCCTAGATGAACCTGTTGTCTAAACTAGAAATAACTTGGCTGAAGTGTGAGCCCCAAAGTAAGCATGTATGATATTGGATCATTATTTAATTATCTCAGGACCTCTCTTTGTATGCATTGTGTTTTATGGATAATAACAAAGACTACTGATAACAAAAATATCTATCAAGATAATAACAAAGACTATTGATAACAAAATATTTATCAAAAGTATGAATTTTTTTAGAGGGGGGAGTTGTTTCGAGGCAGAAGGAGTAAAGTGTAGACTTCATCTTCCTCTTACATTGATGGTATAGCTCCACCTTTGGGAGATTTTTCATGATGCGTTTAATCCAAAGTGTGGACTGCTGTATTTAATCCACAGTATGGGCTGCTGAGAAACAGTCCTGGTATCTTCCTAGCCCTACATTTTGCTTGCTGCCACCTTCTTTGATTCAGTTCTAATGATTGTGTGGTAACATGGTGGGAATCTCACTGTAAAAAGCCTCTGAAAATCAGTATTTGGGAGGTTAGTTCAGGGTCAAAACAGTAAGTGTGACCTGATGCAAAGTGGTTGAAGCATGCAGTATGGGGAAGAAGGTCTCAGGGATAGTCTGCCATAAGACTAAGCATACCAAATGTATCCTTAGTTTTAGCTCAACTTCAGTCTAGTATTGGCATCAGAAGATGACATGCTGTAAACCATCACCATTCCCATGAGCTCCTGAGTGGCCTGCTCTGGGGGTGTCACGCCCTGCTGCTGTTTCCCCTGCTAGCACTAGGGTTTGAGGAGCTGCACTGCGTGCTGTTTTGGAGAGCCAGAGCGGCTGAAGTAATTAGTATAGCATGAGGCTAGGTTACCACGGAGCCGTGTGGCCTGTTGTGCTTCTCAGGAGAGCAGGCACGAGAAGGCAGAGCTGTGGGAGGCAGGAGCCATTCTGGGCTGGCAGCCATCACTGCCCGCATTAGCTGGCAGTGCTTGTAGAACAGCAGTCACAGCTTTCTGTCCTGCAAGAGAGCAGCTGTCTCCTGGATTTAATTTCCACAGTTGGTGCACCCAAAGTTTTGCCAATTGTGCAGCCTTGACACATGGTGTGTAGGAATGAGTTAATTTCAGAGGGAAGAAAGACTACCTGCCATCTAGCTGTATTTTTCTTCTCCTGTGGAGTCAAAAGCCTGTGTGTTGCTTGTGTATTCTATTGCTAATGTAAAATACCCAGACCTGTTGATTAGTGAAGCTAAGCAGTAATCAAGGTCCAAGTGACTAACCGTGTGAGAAATTCAGTGACTGTAGGTTACTGCTAATTAACCTAGAGTCTAGCAACGTGGCATAGTGTCTGTTTGATAAGTTGTATTATCTTCAGCAGCAATTGAATCCAGGGGTGAAACACAGAGCAGGCGTAACTCAGTAAAATAAGCAGACAGCTTGAATCGACCTTTGTAATTTGGTGCAACGTCACATAAATAAATGCAATAACTTGCTTAGCATAGTTAAGCAGTTCGCTGCTCAAAAACTTATTTGCATGACATCTCATTTTAAATAGGTTAAGTTGCGGCAAATCAGGTTTGTGCCTTCAGTCTGATGTATTTCTGCAGAAAAGAAAGAAAAATCCCTTCACCAGAGATTTGTCATTTGTAAATTAAAATTCTACATGTTTTCTATAGCAGCAAACCAAAACATATGAATTGCATGTTTAAATGATTCATTTTTCATACCATTGCTCTCACGTTAGTGTTTTTTAATGTGTGTGTGTGTGTGTGTGTGTGTGTGTGTGTGTGAGAGATAATGTTAACCCTTTGTAATTACTCCAGTTTTAGCTGTTGCTCTTCCATTAATTACTAGACTGTTCTGTCTAAGATACACAAGTGTGCATGTGGGTTGCACTCTTCTGTATTTGGAGGAGATAAGGCTGTTGCCCTTGCCATTTTTCAGTGTGGATAATTGATTTCTGTCTTTGGTGTGCGTGTATAGACTGAAAGTACTTGATTGTGCTGTAGTATCCTATTAAAAACAAGATCTTTGCTACATATACCTGTTTCACTCACAGAGGCCTGAATTCATATGTGGGAAGAAGCGTATACTTTTGGGGCTGTTGCATATACTTTTGAGGCTTTTATTACATAACAAGACTTTTTGATCACTGTCCAGTTGGAATTTCAAGGAGGGACTGTATTTCTAAATGTTTGCACCAGAAATTGCCACATAGGAGCCTCTCCCTTGAGGCAACTACATAGGTACAAACCAAGGAAGAACCAGGAATGCGGACGGTTGCTGCAAAAGCTAATAAACATGGGTCCTAGTATACCTGCATCCTCTGTTAATGCATCCACTCTAATTTACAAAGATGGTCTGTTGTTTAAGCGGATAAAAAAATTTAAGCTGGAGGTAGTCACAGGCAGCAGGTTCCTGCCTTCCGTGGAATCCATCCCAAATGTCAGTACAGTCCTTAGAAAGGGGCTTTGTCAGTACTGTTGCTGGACATAGTAAAGTGGAGAACAAAGTCCTTTGCTTCTTTCCCATCCCCCTTTATGAGACTGCTAACTGAAGTGCTACAAAGAGCACAGGATTCTTTCCAAGACCAAAAGTAGATTACTTTGTCTCTTCAGAGCACCCCTGTGTGATCCCGGCAGTAATGATATTCAATGCGTAGAATCATAGAATCATTAGGGATTGGAAGGGACCTCGAAAGATCATCTAGTCCAGTCCCCCTGCCGTGGACAGGGACATCCCACCCTAGACCAGGCTGGCCAGACCCTCATCCAGCCTGGCCTTAAACACCTCCAGGGAGAGGGCCTCAACCAACTCCCTGGGCAACCCATTCCAGACTCTCACCACTCCTGCGGTGAAGAACTTCCTCCTCACATCCGGTCTAAATCTACCCACTTCCAGCTTTGCTCCATTCCCCCTAGTCCTGTCATTACCATGTGAGCCTACGTCTGTTTTCTGGTCCAGTCAGGCTGGAGAAGTGTTAGGATTTTGATAACATGAAGTTAATGATTACACTGAAAGTTTTCTTAGGTTTTGAAATAATAGAAATTCTTGTGTTTCACTAATAGCCTTCGAAAACACCATTTATAGTTTATAGTGAAAGGAATATAGTCAATATCAGAGCCGTTCAGTTCATTGGCTTTGTTCATCTTTGCTTCAGATTATATTCATACAAATCCTCTCCACTATTTGAAAGCACCACTGTTTGTAAGTGTGGTGGTAGCAGGTGGCCCTTCACTAGTAGCTTTGAAAATTCACCAAGGTTTTTCATAGCCAGATCAGGTTCATTGTCACTTTTTTTACATCATCTACTAATTAGGAGACTTTTTTCTCCCCTTATTTATGTGAAGCACTGTACATGCCTTGCTTCTGTCAAAATGCTGCGAATAATTTCAGTTGAAGATGTTGAAGCCAATAATGGGAACTGCTTCACAACAAAGCTCATGGATGGGTCTGGCATAAGCTTTGTTTGTACTTCTGTTTTTGGATTGAGACCTAAGAAAATCTCTTTAATTTCTTTTTCAATGAATACAGCAGGCTTTTTGTTGTAAGGCTATGAAAACCATTGAGGCTTTTTGCCCTGAGTGCAGTGTTTAAACTGTCAATAAGTAAAAAAAATCACAGTAGGCATTTGGAGTGTCTTCTTGTGTAATTGAGGGAAGAAATCATACCTGTCTTCATGCTTTAGTTCATGCTGTATACTCTGTTGGTATTCCAAAAAAGTAACCTTGCTCTCTGTAATTGGAGAACAACCTTATTTTCAAAGTACTAAGAAAATCAGAAAACTGAGAAATATGTCCCAGACAGAACTGTGTATGTGATTGCAAGAAGTGTCCCTGCAGGAGCAGCTTTTCTCTCATCCCATAAATTACTCACATCCCCTGCGCAGAGGCAGAAGCCACTGGTATTCTGACAACTCTTTCTTATGGTTTATGTGGAGCTTTTTAGCCTGTAATGGTACTAACAGAATGATGTTGACCAACAACGTTCTAAACTAATTTCAGTTGCATTTAAGAAGTTGGGAGTTCAGCATCCCTGCTGTATTTAAGAAGTGGGTTATGCCTTAAAACACAGGCTCTGTCTCTTTAATTTGTATATGCAGTAGTTTGATTCCTCCAACAACTAGATTATGAGCTGGCAAAGAAACGTTCTGAAATGCAGCCTAGGTAAAGTTAACCAAACTGGATGGTAGTGTGAGCCATAGTCCACGTTTATGGAGCAGAGAAAGAAAACAGCATTGCACAATGCCTGTCTATTTTTACAAATTCTGCTATTGTTTCAACAACCCATGCTCCTACATTTCAGTCACCTCTTGGTTAGAAGAGGCTTCTAAGAGCCTTCGCTGAGTAAGGTGGAGATGAACATAACAGTTGAAAAATTGCATTTCTTCTGCAAATTTTAAAAAAACCTAGAGATGTTTCTCTCAAAATTCTGCCAGCCTCATCGTGAGAGGTAGGATTCCACTCTAAAATTTATATGTGCTTTCTGTGAATGCAAAAACATTACCAGTTGTGGTGGTATGCCACCACGCTTCAGTCCATACATTGTTCTTCATCTCAAAGCTGATCACCTTGTGCTAATTGCTCCTGATGATACATCACGGTGAACAGAAACCAAAACTCCGGTATCAGTTTAGTAAGTGTACTTTGCACTGTCTCTCATGTTTGCTCAGACCAGGTGCCTTGTGGCTGGCCTCTAATGAAACTAATATCAGAAAATTTAAAAGTCTACATAAGTATTAGTAAGAATGAATTAGGTTTGTCTGTGTTCACTGTACAGTTAAAGGTCACATTTACAAATTATATGTTATTCCTAGTTTCCAAACTTTGTATTAATGTAATGTAAAAAAGACTATGTTAGCACTTGAGTGTGTTATTTACTGTGTATATTTTGTTCCTTTTCCAGCACTTACAGAACCCTGCAAACTTCCATAATGCAGCAACAGAGCTCCTGGACTGGTGCGGAGACCCCAGAGCCTTCCAGAGACCATTTGAGCAGAGCCTGATGGGTTGTTTGACGGTATGTCTGCTACCTCAGTGGCAGTGGTTCCTATCCTTTGTTTTATACCATACGCAGTCTGTTGTGGCCAAGGGACCTTGGTTTTCAAATCTGAATTTTGTAGATGTTTTTGGTCATTTTATTTTAAACACATGAAGCCAGTTCCTAACAGCTGTTTATTTAACTCTGTTACTTAAATGCAGCAGCAAAATGCAGTAACAAGAAGTTAAATCATAAAAGGGGAAAACATTTATAGTTAGACTACTTAAAAGTGTAGTGGCTAGGTTACTTGGTATGCATACACAGTATTTATTGTCATGATTTGAAATTGCCAGGTGAGCTGTGTTCATATGATGTTAACAGACTTCTAAAGCATTTTTTTTCTGTTGTTTGTTTTTGGTGGGACAGAAGGACTACTTGTCTTCGATCCTAAGTGTACGGTACTTTCATCTAAGAAGTTTTTCTGACATGCTTGTTCGGCTTACTTTGTTAGACTGCAGATCTGACCCTGACATCCTTATTATTGACTTCAGTGCTTTTCTTTCAATTCACTCTTTATTAAGACCACTATAGTTCCTAAAGCAACTTCATGATAATGCATTGAAAATATATGTTAAGGTGTACACAACAGCTTTTAAAAGCTTTATTTCCTATGCACGCAGCAGTAGAATACAGTCTAAAGTCATTACATGGGACCAAGACTTAAGAAGAGTTAAATTTTGAATGGAATAGGAGTGTTCAAAAGTTTCATTGTAATTTGCAGAACAAGTTGATATAAATAAGTAGTCACAAAAGAGAGAGACATTTTAAAGTGATTAATAAAGAAACCATCATGTTGTTTGTTGGGGGGTGGGGAAGAAGTGCATGGATTATTTTCATAGACCGTATAGCTGATATGTATAAAGCAGACACTCAGAGCGAGATTTAGTTGCCAGAAAGCCAAATGTTAAGGAATGGCTCCATCTTAATGTGCTCAAGTGTATAGCATCCCTCAAATTTCTATGTCAAAGAGTTAGAATAAATACAATTATATAAGGAGGTGCACATCATCTTTACTAACTTTTCTATTTTTATTTTTTCAGATTATAGAGTCCTAAGACAACAATTCTGTTTGAATTAAAACTTCTGTATAATCTCAATCATGAGAAAATATATGTGGGATCTGATATGACCACAAATGTATTTTATTTACAACTTTAAAACATTTTGTTAGTGTTTTCAGATTAGTACTTGTGAAAGGAGATGTTTAGCTCACGTATATTTAGGCAGGCTGTGCACAATATTTCCCCACAGTCCTTTGCTAGAAAATGTCAATCTGACCTGCACATTCCTTGCTGTTTAAAACCTTCTATGTAAGCAACTCGGAAGCCCTGTCCAAGTGCAGAGTCAAAATAAGGTTTGACTGCTAGTGATTCACTGTCTTCAATGAGTGTAGGGAAAGCGTGAAGGAAGTGCTCCATGAAAAACAGTCAGATAAAACGTTCAATACCTGGTTACCAGTTTCTTGAAATTAAAATACTCACGTCTGTGAAAAGAAAGAAAGAAGCCAATTGATTATCTAAATACTGTTAAGACTTGAACAGCATTTATTGCTTTGCTTGTTAGTCCTGCCTGAAATATGAATAGGGGGGATTGCATGCCACTTCCCAAACTTCTTATGGGAGAGCACAGGTTGTCACCTCATTATATTCCAAACAAGAAAAAACCACAGAAACGTAACCAGTTAAGTTTGTTCTGGATTTGCAGAACATGTAGAATCTTCAATGAATATATGTTTATTGATCCTAATTTTATATTAGCTCTGAGGAAGGTATTCAGTAATTTCTCTTTGTGTACTTCTCTCTTCCTGCTTCCCGTTAAACAGTCTTCTACGTGGCTGTGCAAAAGGTTTATGCTTTGAATGATAGAATGCTTTGGATTGGAAGGGACCTTTCTAACATTCAGTCTAAATCTCACCTCTTCTAGTTTAAAACCATTACCCCTTGTCTGGTCACAACAGGCCTTTCTAAAAAGATCTGTTTCTGGAGCCTTGTTGTCTTCAGGCTGAACAACCCCAACTTTCTCAGCCTGTCCTCATAGCAGAAGTGTTCCAGATCCCTGATCATTTTTGTGGCTGCACACCCCGGATCCCCACCGATAGGTTCATGTTCTTCTTGTGCTGAAGATCCCAAAGCTGGACACAGTACTCCGGATGGGGTCTCACCAGAGCAGGGTAGAGGGAGAATCACCTCTCTCGACATGCTGGCCACACTTCTTTTGATGCAACCCAAGATGTGATTGGCCTTCTGGGCCACACAAGCGCATTGTTGTCTCATGGACAACAAGCTTTTC
Organism: Phoeniculus purpureus; assembly: GCA_028565055.1. Taxonomy (NCBI): domain Eukaryota; kingdom Metazoa; phylum Chordata; class Aves; order Bucerotiformes; family Phoeniculidae; genus Phoeniculus; species Phoeniculus purpureus. Next base: position 6,950,980 of record JAOXOE010000632.1, on the reverse strand, counting down.
ATCAACCAGTTCCCTCAAGTCCTTCTTCACAAGGCTGCTCTCAGTCACACAATTCCCCAGCCTGTACTGATGTCAAGAATTGCCCCAACCCAAGTGTAGGAACTTGCACTTGGCCTTGTTGAACCTCCTGAGGTTCACACAGGTCCATTTCTGCAACTTTTCCGGGTCCTTCTGGATGGCATCCTGTATCTTCCTAACATGTGCAGAGTTCATGTCGCCAGTCACAGCACTACAGTGGACAAGGTTTTCTTGAGCTGATTTTGGCCTTTTTTTTCCTCTTTGCAAAAAATATATTTGAGCTTGCTCATTCTTTCTAAATAATGTTTAGCAAAATTTAGCAAAGGTTTATGATGAGGCTTGTGACCCGCTTACAGAAGAATGTGGTTAGCTACTTTTATTTAATAAACATCGTCAAACTTCAGTCTGTTTCCAGAGAAATTATTCAGAAAGGTGCACATAAGTGAATGGCAGCTGAAAGACTAGGATATCATTAGTAAATTTAACGTTAGCTTCCTTAGCTGTAGGCTTTGTACTATCAGCAGCCAATTTTTCCTAATGCTGATAAAGTTTAACGATGTTCTTTGTGAGGATTATGCTAAAAGAAAAATGAAAAATTAGTATGAAAGTCTGTTTAACCACTAAAACAGGATTACTGTTTTGTTTTGCAAGTCTTTAAAATTACCTTAAATGCCAGTATCCCTCAAAACTTCCTTATATTGGGTACACATTTAAAAGCAAATGTTCTCTTCTAACATTACAATGCTTAAGATGTTTAGATACTTAAGGCAAGTGCCTTTAATCCAGAAATGCTACACAGCTTAACACACTTATGAGTGTCCTCCTCTGTTGTGTATGCAAGGGTTTTTTTTTCTTTTATGACATCCTGTTCTGTTAACTCGCTGACCAGGGACAACATGGTATACTAGAATGTTCTGGAACCATCAAAGCACATGACATCATGTATTACTAGTGGATAACGTGGTGTATACTGCTCCAAATTGAAATATATATTAATATGTCTGCAGAAGGGCAAGCTGTCTCAGGAGTGAGCAAACATCCATTCATACAATGCAAACTTTAAAAGCATCAGATGTAATGACAGTGCGTCAAAACACATCCATTGTGTTATGAATAGGCAGTTTAATGGTACCTCTGGTATAGTGGATTCTTTGCATCATTTAAGTCCTATCTATAATATAGTTGCAAAAATTAACCAATTAGATTTAATGCTAACAATAAAAAGGAAAAAAATTGCTGAAAATCTTGGTATTTTGCTTTAATTTAAGAAGTGGTTCTTACAAAGTAGTTCTGTTTATCCTAACTTCTTTATGTTGGCACTAACAATAACATCTGGTTCACTCCATAATAGTGAGATGTTTCTGTTCCTGCTGCCAGTCTAACAGACTCTGAATGGCTGTAGAAGAATGGTCTTAGAAATACTCTGCTTGGGCATCAGCAGAAAAGCTTGTCTTGTCATTTACGGAGTCACTGGCTTTGATAATGCTACATAGAATAGGCTGTTACAGGAGGTTTTCTGTGTTTAAGTTGCCATGCTTGTTCTTACGGAAATCTTAATGATTTGAAAATGTCATGAGTTAGCTAGACAGCACATGCTGAGCATCAACGTATTTCCAGCGTTTGTTGTTCCTTGATTTTTTTTTTTCTCTTTAAAAATACTAGATGTGCACATTATACCTACTGGCCATTAGCAGTAGGTAATTTTACTTATCAGCAGTACTTGATACTACTGGAGTTACATTTGCTAATGCAAGCTCTAGTGACATTGTGTGCAGGATAATGGGAATGGTCTTCTTATCTCAAGAACAAACTCAGTATTTGGTACAGCAGCTGAAATTTTACCACAGAGGTGTCTAATAAGGCATGTAAACAGAATTGTTTAGCTAGTTAAATATTTTAAGTTTGTTATATAAGGTTCTTTAAACAATTGCTCTTTTAGAGGTAAAATGACTTCTGTTTGTGATAAAGAACTACAGTTAATGCTGTCAAGGCCTGTGAATAAAACTGGAATAATTCTGTGCAGTCCTAAACCTATGGCTTGTGCTATAAAAAGAAAATATTTTTCATGACCTAAGCCCCTAAAGCTGTGCCCCTTCTGGCAAAAATGTGCTTGAATGCACATGTATCACCATTATGTTCAAACAGTTGTGGCAGACGATAATTCTAGAGCTTACCTTTTTGTGCTCACCCTTTACAGAAAATCACCAAACCAAGTACTATGAGTTTATAAAGAAGATACATGTCAACAAATAAATAAAAAGTCAATGAGGGCAAAGGGTAAGCTTTGGATCTGTGTTCTTCCTTGCAAGCTACAGGCTACAGAAAAGGTTCATTAAACAGTTTTGATGTAAGTCATGCGAACAAATGACCATCTTTCTCTGAGACAGTACACTTTTCTGACAAAGCAAGCTAGGTGTTATTTCTCAACAGTAGATATTTTCAAATCAAATTGAACTGTTTGTAGGCCAGAAACAGAGTTATAATTTAAATAATTGATTTTATAAATTATTGGAATTACAAAGAATGCAGTGTTCCTTGGTACATAACGGTACTTCTCATGTGTTACAGGCAGATGAGTAGAATAAGCAGTCCTTTCTACAAGCCACACATACCTGTTTCTTTTGTAATTGAAACAGATTCTGATTCTAGTGTTCATAGTTCATAGAGCACCTTGGGATGAGATTTTATTATAGTAAGCTGTATCCTGGTTTTGTCTTGGGTAGAATTCATTTTCTTCCTCATGGGTGATACAGTGCTGTGTTTTGGATTTAGGATGAGGATAATGTTGATAACACACTAATGTTTTAGCTGTTGCTGAGCAGTGCTTACATGAAGTCAAAGACTTTTCAGCTCTCATACTGCCCTGCCAGTGAGTTGGCTGGAGGTGCACAAGCAGCTGGGAGGGGATACCGCCAGATTAGCTGATCAAAGGGATATTCCAAACCATGACATCATGCTGAACAACTGAGGAGTTGGCATAGGGATGGTGGCCTGTCGCTTGAGAACTGTCTGGGCATCAGTCATTGCGTAGAGAGCAGTTGCACTGTTATTTTCCCTTCCTTTTCTGTCCTATTAAACTGTCTTAATCTCAACTCACAAGTTTTACCTTTTTTCCAGTTCTCTCCTCCATCCTGCTGAGGGTGGGAAGAAAGCAAATGACTGTCTGGTGTTTAGCTGCCTGTTAGAATAAAGCACAACTTACAGTCTTTATAAATTGAATAATATTATTCTCTAAAACCACACAGCGTATGGCATTGCCTTAGTGTCTTCTGAAAGAGAAGAAACTAGTTAATTATATAAAACTTTAGTCAACTGCTTTGATTCTCTGTATTGTTGAGCTAGCCCTTCTGCAAGTAAGGGTGTCATCAGACTAGGATTTCACAGAGATTTCTTTCTCACTTCCCCTCCTTTTTTTTTGTGTTTGAGGCAGATCACTATTCATGTTGCAAAATTCTTCAGTTTGCTTCCTGTTTATCTGATCTTTGTGTGCTACTGAGGAGGAAAAATTACCATCTCCATTGCAGAATTCTAATTACAAAATTTCTGCTGTCGTCTTCAAACTGCATTCAGATAATTTCAAGTATGCACAAGTGGCTGAACACAGAGCTGTCTGAACTAGCAATCAGCTGGCATTCTTAGGTTTGAGCAGCCAGCAAATTAAATTGGTGAAATTCATTCTGATACCAGCAATGGGGGGGGTGGTGTGGTGTGTGCTCTTGACTGCTGGTAGTTAAGAGATTAATTGAAAGTGCAACTTAATGGGAAGGGAGTTTTATAATAAGCAGTAGTAGCTCTCTTGATTAACGGGCCTGTTAGGTTAAGAGGTACATGTGACAAGAAGGGTAGTGAGAGAAGCTTGCCATGGTATAGCTTTCTAGCCATGAAAAGGAGAAAAAATGAGGAAAAAAAAGAATTCAAAATAGTATTGCCATTATGTTCAGCAAAGATAAAAAAGTTCGCAGCCAAGATTCTCTGCTTTTTGTGTTACTAGAACCTTACTGTCATCATTTTCCCCGCAAGCCCTTACCCCATCAATGAGAACTCTGCGGAGTTGTGTCACAAGCAGTGAATGCAATGTCTTCATTATGAATGCAGTCCTTCTCAGATCAAAGGTTTCCCAGGTTTGGGGTGGTCAGATTTTCTTATTGGTGGTTAATGTTGTGATAATGCTTGTTTGCCATTGAAGAATATGTCACTTTAAAGATACGCTTGAAATAATTGTCAGCACCATCTCTAACTTAAAATGAAAGCTGTGTGTTATACTTGTATGGGGAAAATAGGTCTGTCTCATTTAAAATGACATTGTAAAACAAATGCTATGTTGAACTCTGAGCTATCAATGGCAACTGTCTCTCTCTCTCTTCTTTCTGTGATTCTGTGATACATTAATTTTCAATGGAATTTTCTGGCACGCGTCCTTAGGTGAACTAAGATACATGCTTACAGCATCGCAGAATGAAGTCACAGTTGGACACATGGTTCCACCTGCACGCTGTCTGAAATTTTTCAATGTACTCTACTTGAATTGGCGGTCAGAAAGCCTGAGTATGTTTGCAATATCAACTCTGTTGACTCAGTCCTGTCTGATCATCACATTTACCTGAGTAAGATTGAAATCACAAGAGGTTTCAAACTTGGGAAAGTTTGTGGGACAAGATTCAGGCTCAGATGGGTGGTTTTAGTCAGCAGCAGATGTTTCAGTCAGCAGCAGCTGAGATTTGGTGTGGGGCAGACCTAAAGCAGTATGGTGTAGGGATGTATTTTGTAGAGAGTGAGCAATCCCAGCTCTGTGAGCTTAGCCAGAGTCTGAGCTAAGGGTTTTGAAGCCTGCTCGGAAAGTTTCTCAAGGTCAGCGATGTGCAGGTCTGTGAGAAAGTTGGCACGTAGAAGGAAAAC
>JAOXOE010000632.1:6933067-6944788 GCA_028565055.1 Phoeniculus purpureus | reverse complement strand
CAGCAATGTACATGTATCGCATGGACCACCCGGCTGTGTATAAAAGGGTTAAGCTGACGCTTAATAAACGGCATTCATTTGATCGTATTGATCGTCATCCAACTGTCCATTTTGTGCTCCCGGAGGGTATGGTTTCTGCTCTTTTTCCCCAAGCTGGGATCTCGTATAGGTATTGTCTGATCTACTATAAATCCCATTGCTATTTCCTGCTCCCCACCCCAAACTTCACAGATAGATGGGCAGTTTGTTCTGGTGCTTGATGATCCTTAATAACTAGAGCATTTTCCCAAAATCTGTCCTGTGTCACTCATAGATGGCTGTGTGCTACTAATTTTCTAAATGTTTGGACATTTCATTTTTCTTTCCCATCTATAACATTTTATGTGTGGTTTTGGCCTGGTTTTTGGAACATTCTTCAAGTTTATAAAGAATATCTTAAACTCTTGTTCTGTACTCTTAATTGCAAACTCTTCTGCTTGTTGTCATCTAGAAGTTTTTCAGTTTCATCATCCAAGTCATGACTGAATACATAAAAATTACCTGCATTCAAGACAAGTTATAATTTGACAGGAGATTATTAATTAATAATCTGAGTAAAATTAATGCTGCTGTCATCTGAGCTATGTTTCTCTGTTATGACAGTGTCATCTAAGACAATGTCAAAATAGATACTAAACTTAAGATCAGCTATCTTCCTTACACTTACAAGGCCAGGTAGCTCGTCAAAGAAGAAAACTGCATTGTGCTGGCAGTTTCATGACTACGTTCTATGTTACTCCTCTAATATTTCTTTAGCAATTAATTTTGTGTCAGGTAAATTCTGGTACCTTTTTAACATCGTAAAATGAGGTATTTGATTTGCCTTCAAGGTCTGTGTGTTGAATGAATTCCTGAAGATAACCATTAGTCAGTACAAGTTTTTTTACCCTGGACAAGTTCCTTGGAGGCACTCTAAGCAAAATTTCAGCAGGGTCTGCTGTTAGAATATATTAAATTTACCCAATGTCTTGTAGTTCTTTGCACTTTCTGGATCATATGTGTCACTTTCTGTGACACATTTGTCATCTTAAATCTGAGAAATCTCGGTGTTTTATGTAAAAGACTAGGAGGTGCCTTGCGTACATGTTCACTACAGGAAAGCCTTCCAAGTACCAAGTGAACATCTAATTTCAGCTGTGGGCAACAAGGCCTCTGAGCATATATGCTTGGTTCTATCCAGCTTTCAAACTAATCTTTGGTTGTCACAATGGAAAGAAAATCTTTAAATACAGTTCGTGCAAAAAACTCATAAGCCTATGAAGAAACTGGAAATAAAAAGTGAACTGCCCTGCTTGCGGACCAAGAGCATCACTTAGGAGTGGTATACAAAAGCTAGGGGCGGGGGGAGAAGGGCCCAGAGAAATCTCTTTTGAGTGCAGTTTGACCAGTTTTTTTTTTGCAGAGCCTTTTTCTGCATGTGGCAGATTGCACAGAAGAAAAATTTAGGTGGAAAATTACTCTTACCAAAATGGAAATGTATTGGACATGTATGTTTTCTATTAAGTAGCTAAAGGTTTTGTTGTTCTTTTGAGAGGAAGAAGGAGAGAGTAGGGGTATGGATGTCGTGCAAGTTTGTTAGCAGAAGCATTTTCTTTCAAATTTAGGTTTTAGAGTATTAATAATAATTATTATTCATTAAAATGAATTTGCAGTTTTATTCCCTCACATTTTTAATGAAAAACTTGAGAAATAATTAGTATTCTATTCTATTTAGACTGGTTGACTTCTCTAGACTTCCAAGCTCAAATTTTGCCTTCTCATGCAAGTCTTCTACTTGGCAGTGTAGCTTCATCCACTTCAAAGTAGGCTGTGCTGCCTTAGTATGTGGAAGCTTCTCTTTTGGCCACAGTGAGGTACAGAACAGTGCTTTCTCTGGCAGAGAAACTGAGAAAAGGAAACTGATGTCCATTGAGAGCGTAGCAGGTTAGACCTCAGCTTGGTGTGAGGACTCAGACTGACCAAACTTTGCACTCTGTTCAGTGAAGACATTGCAATCATAGATTTGCCTTCATGGGCTAAGGTTTTACAATTCTCTTTATTTTCTGAGTTACTTTGTAGAATGATGTCAGTGGAGAGTAGTGATTTGACCTCTGGGCAGCAGGGTCTCAGTACTTGTAGCTCCATGTTTTGAAATGAACTAAGCATTTAAGCAGACAATGTATTTCTTAAGGTACCATGTGCTTACTGATGAGCAGGTTTATCTTCTTTCTTTCTTGTTCAATTTCAAAATAGTTCAATGATAATGTGCTTTTTCAAAACAGAAAGTGGGAGGGCCCTTTCTCCTTTATTTTAGAGATCTGATTAGTAGTGTCTCAAATGCTTTCGTCTGTGGTGGTACAGTAGATGATGCTTAAAGGAATTTAAATGTTTACATATTAGTCAGGCATTTGTAGGTTACATATATTAGTTTTTCACTCTGTTCTGTACTGTTGCTCTTTGAGGAGACCAGTCCTGGACTGCAGATAACTGCTGTGTCATTCATTGAGAAAGAAGGTTTCAGATGGACATGGTGTGGAAAACGGATATTTTCTAGTATTGTAAGCTGTTTAGGATAGGAACTCTGTTTTGCTTCACACAGGAAATTGTGTTCCATTTCTTGTGGAGTTCCTTGACCATAGTTTCAATGCAAAGCAGTAATGACAATGTTAAGAAAACTCTTTTTTCTATGCCTCTGATTCTGAAGTCATTGAGTGCTACTAGAAGGCAAAGTAAAAGGCCTTGTTGCTTATAATTATAGCATATTTTGCCAGAATGACTGCAGTGTTGTGTTTATACTATACAGATTTCCATGAGGATGCATTCTGAGCTGATAGCTGAGTTAATGCCTGGAGAAAGAGTTGGTTGACTACTTTTCATCCTTAAGCTGAGTCTTTGATTTGCCTAGTGTTGCTAGTCTTTATAGCTCAGACCAAAACCCCCAAACTTTCTCTGTTTGATGTGTTTGGCAAATATTTCTTGCACAGGCCTATTTATTCTAAAACTGTAGTAAATGTGCTTCCCAATGTGGTGAAATTGAAATGCAGTTACTGTGACACAGAGAGCCCATCAATGTGGAGTTGGACATTTTAACCTAAAGGATCTGGGCACTGCTTTTGGGAGTAGAGGCAGGAACTGCTTGTGACTCAGAGATACAGAAACTTAGTGACTTCTCATTCTGAAGGCACAAGTACAGTAAAATGTATTGTATACAATCTGTGCACACATTTCTCTTGCATTATTTCTTCTGGAAAAGCTTTGTCCCTCCCTTTCTCTTGGTGAGTGTTCAAATAACCAGATCACCAAAAGACTCTGTGTTCAGTTTGCTGTGCTGCAGGGCAGCAGTTCTACCATGTTTACGCTGTGGCTATCCCAGCAGATTCAGTTGTGTAACATTTGACTGATAAGGAGGTTAATGCAACTTTATAAAGTTACTGCATTTGAGTAACTCCTAATGAAGCTTTCTTTCATTTCTTTTACAGGTGGTTAGTCGAGTGGCAGCTCAGCAAGGGTTTGACTTGGATCTTGGATACAGGCTACTGGCAGTATGTGCAGCCAACAGAGACAAATTCACTCCAAAATCAGCTGGTAGGAAAGCATTGTTTTGGTGTCTTACTGATTTTTGGATGGTTCTGTTCTGAGTAAACACTATCTGCTACTGTCTTACATTCTTTAAAGAAACAAACCCAAAACCAAATGTGTATTTGGTAGTAATAATGATGCTGCTTTTAGCATGGTGACAGCATACTATTCTAAGAATAACTGACATTGGAAATGTGTCTTTTCTGCAATGAGTGTTGTTTGTTGCCCTGTTAGGTCTTACAGATGAAAGGTTATTTCCAGAAGCATGGACGTTGAGTAATTTCATGGTGGGAATCAACACACTTTTGCCCCTCCATCTTGATAAGCCATTGATTTTCTGTCATGTGTCAACCTGTGAAAATGTTTTCAATTTATTCTGCACTCCTTGATATGTGTACTGCCAGACTGTTATTTCTTGACTGCATATGTCTAGACAAACAAGTCCCATTGTTTCTTATACATCTAATCATTAGTGTTAGATTTTTGAGCCAAGAGTAGGTGGCAGTGCTGTTGGTATATAATTAAGTAGCCATTTTTCCAGTATTTTATGTCAATAAACTGTTACAGTGTTTTAACCAGGTAGCAGTATTTGATCATGATGTATTGCCATTGCTTCTGTGTATAGTAAAAGTAGAAACTGCACTTCAGGGTCTGGCTGCTTCTCACAACATGTTTGATTTAACTGGACCATTTAATACTGATTCTCCTTTTCTTAGCTCATGAATGTCAACATAATGGGCACTGGCTTGGAAAACAGGCAGATAACTGTTCCATTCCAGACCAAGCATGGACAACTTTTCTGCTTAGTACTAAACTGGTCTGCAGTTCCTGTTTTAGAACAACAGACAAGGTTACCTTTTTTCAAAACAGTAATGTGTTGTCAACTGATTGGATGTTGACGTTTCTTTACATGTTCCTTTTCAGTTTTATAAACCTCAAATACGTTTACTCTTTTGTCTGTCTTGTGTCCTAAGTACTCTAAGCGGTTTCTCATTACAGTTGCTTTTACAGCAAGGCTTATTTGCTAGACTTACAGATACATTTTTTATATGAGAAGGGTTCATTTATTTTGCTAATTGTCAAAGAAACCGTTTTTCATCTAAGAAAACTGTGTGGAAGATAAAGTATGCAGCTGACCAGGCACAATTTCCATTTTTCCTGAATTTCTTCTTAAGTTTATACAATAATTAGCTATCGCTTCTCTTGATTTATTTTTTTAAAGCTTGTCAAATGAGGATTTCCAGCTGTGAGTGCATTGAGACATTAAAACTTGATTTCCTTTAAAAAGAAGCCTATTAAAGTCATAGCACTTTTCTTATCAATTCTTCCTGAGGTATGTCTCTATCAGTGTGTTAGTGAAGGTTGTATGAATCTTTGCATCTTGTCATGCTGTAGTTCTTTTCCTTTAGCTCTTGGAGGGGGATAGTCTTGAAAACTGCTGGTCAGTCATCACATCCTAGAAAAGTACACTGTCAGTGTTTGGTTTCTACTAGTACTTAATTTCTGGGAGTGGATGCTTGCTTTTTCAACTCATTACCCTAACAATCTGTACAGATTTCTGTCTGGCCATTGTTCATCGATATAATACTAGGAAAGCTGCTAATGAAATTGTGTGCTCTTCTCTCAATGTATTCGAAAAACCTTCTCAGTTCTTTGCTTTGCTTCCCATTTCCCAGTTGCATATGCCATTTTTTCCAATGATCTTCAATATTTGGTTTGACAACTGCTTGCGTTTTACTGTGTATGTAGTTGTTTTAGTGCTCTCATAATCTGATTATTTTCATTAAATAATCATATTTTGGGACATGCTGTAAAATATTCTGTGAAGTGTCATATATAGACACACCACTTTAACGATGTCACATTCACGTGTGATCTGCAAGTGCTATGTCATTGGGCCACCTGAAAGCCTGACAGTTTCTCTGTTCCCTCATTCAGCTTTTTCTAAAATGTTGAGCTTGTCCTTTGCTTCTTGTTGTAAACAGCTGCCTTTCATAATTTGCTTAAGTTGTCAAGGATGCTTGCATGCTGCTGTAACTCAGTTCTTTTTTCTGTTACATCTGTTGAAAGACACCTTCAAAACTTCCTCTGATTACTTACCTGTAGAAGTCCCCTGATGTAGATACCAAATGGCATTATTTTTAGTAAATAAGCATTTTTTTCCCTTTCACTCCAGGCTTGTGGGGAATATGCAGTGGTTAGAAGTAATTCCTTCAAGTATGAATTATGCCTTCTTGGAGGATCCTTTGTTCACAGCCTCATACATGTTCACATCCCTTGAGCTCTGGGTGGTGATACCTGGTTTTGCTTTATTCCCTCTTTCTAACTGTTCTTCATTAGCAGAGGATGGTTTGATGGTATTGTGGTGCGCTATGCACCTGTATCTACTAAGACCTTGTACTACCTACAGCTGCCCCGATGCGCCAGACCATCCAATCCATACTGGCCAGTACAATTGGTTGTCCCTCTCTCCACTTGGCTGGAGTCAGGGTCCATCTAACACCGATCAGCAGCTGGATGTGAGTGACCTGCTATCACTGCAACAGGAAGATTAGCTGGACAGGTGTGAGCAGTGCAATGGTTACCCGGACAAGCTGGAGCAACACAGTTGCTCTTATGAGCAGGTGCATACCTTACTGGTGCAGCCTCCCTTCGGATGTGTCCGCCTTGCAGCTCACACACTCTGGATCACAAAGTGAACATTGGTTGTTGGTCCCGTCTCATGTTTTCTTTATGGTTGCGCAGGAACCCACATCTTGGCACACAGCATGGTCCATTTGTTCTGGCCCTGTTCTGTGGGATGGTGTCTCCCATTAGTAGCTGAGGCGTGGGTCCGGGAAGGAGAAAAGTTAGGGAATTTCTGTTGTCCAGTTTCTCCATTAGTATATTTTCCATCTTCTCTGCTGCAACCGTAATGGGTTTGTTAATACAATCCTTGTAATTTTGCACCTGTTCTGTCACTTCCTGACATCGGAGCATATTATGGCTGATAGAGTATGGAAATATCTAGGTGAGGAACTCTGAACAAATTTGTGGAACAAGGGTTTACGTTTTTGGACCAGTCTCCACGTATCATCTCAAGCAGAGACTGCTGTCTCAGGTACTGGATACACTTCTCCATCATGGTCCACTTGCAGGGCTGAACCACAATGTCTTCCTTCTGAGGATAATGGTTTATGAGGTTTCCTCCAGAAGCTGGTGGCACCAGGGTTATTCCCAAGAGTCCCATCAATTCCAGCCACCTGACAGCTTCTGAGATGTTATATCTACTGAATCCATTGTGTCAGCTCCAACACTCCAGTAATTAAGCGAACAGATGAGTGGGCACTAATAAATGTCCCAGTTGTGCTCTCCCAGGGTCTTCAAAACACAAAAAACCAAGGAGAAATTTGACACAAATAAAAGCGATAACAACTTCTATTAACAAAGAACAATACAAACAGTTAGAGGGAGTAAAACCCAGAACTTGGGGGTTGTGAAGACCTTGCAAGATTGCAAACAAACGAACTTCCAGTAAACTGAAAGTGCAGGCGAATTCTGCCTCTCTTTCCCCCCCGCCCCCAACAGCCAAGGGAGTAAAAGAAGAAAAAGAAAGGAAAGAAAAGAAAATGGTTGTGGGGAGAAAATGATCATAGCCCCAGAGGACTGGAGCAGGAGAGAGGGGAAGATGAATAAAAAATGCAGGGAAGGAAAGAAGGAGAAGGATAAAAGAGTATAAGCTTTTCACCCAGTCCACATGGGATCAGCAGACAGCCAGCAGTGATCGTAAACACCAGTCCAGGGAAGAAAGTTCAACAGCTGTGCATGCCTTTATATAGCCATGGGAGGGGTTATTTAGTTTGTGCCCTAAGCTGTCATGTCATTTCAGGGGTTAGTCCTTCAACACTTAACCCATTATATGATTACAGGAGCTGCAAAGGGCAGATGATCAGAGTACAGCCAAGCATACAGGAAGGCAGAGAGAAGTGAGGGGTTGGAGCTAGGTAAGACAGCAGCTGCCTCAGGTGGCATAGTCTCTCCCAGGGGAAGGCAGGGGAACACACAAAGAGCTGTCAGCTCTTCAGCATTTCCCACCCAGGACCGTTTGGTGTTTGAACCGAACAGGACCGAGAGTGTTTGATGTTGAGCGGTTTTGTCTTGTTTTCCCAGCCATTGAAATAGCTAACAATGTAGCTAATACAGATTTGTTTTGGAGGATGTCATGACTGGAGACCCATGCAGCATTAAAAGCATTTAAAAAGTTGCCATGTTTGCTTTTAAATGGCAGTGATAATTTAATGACTTTGCCTTTTGCCTCCACTTTTCGGGTGTTTGAACCTCAAATAATAGCAGTGCCTCTTTATTCTTCTGGTGTGGGCTGCTGCATTTGGGCTGCTGCCTCAGCAGGAGGTCAAATTCAGTGCTTCCCACCCTGACAGAGCCTTTAAAAATATATGTATCTCTTTCGGCAGCAGCTGATCCCCACACCTTCCACGGCAGATTCCTTTGCCTCGTGACACCTCTAGGGAATGGACCAGCAGGTTAGCTGCTTCTCAGTTACTTTGAAACTGCAGCAGCTAGTTCCTCTTAGTGTGTGAGTGCAGGGGCACATTCCTGGTTTTCTTCCTTAAGCCTGAAGAAGGTCTTATTTCTGAATAAAGCTTGCATGGATCTTTTCTGATCAGAATACCTGCTGCTTTTGTCCTTCCTGTAGAAGATTTTAAGTTACTTGTTTCGGTAAAACACCCACCTGACTGTTTATTTTTTTTTTTAAAGAAAAAAAGAGAGGGAATAATTTTCTGTCCTGAAATATTTTTTTAAATACTTTATTAGGCTACTGAGCTTCACTGCTCTTGTAGCTACTTCTGCTTTCGTCAGGATGCCAAGCTGAGGCCAGACAAGGGAACGACAGGATGAGATCATACAGGGAGCTTTGTCAGAAAACGACAGTGTTCAGTATCTCTGTAAAGAGAGAGAGAGGGAGAAAGGAGCCTGAGGGCAGGACTGTGTATGAAGGTTCTTTAGTAAGGGTTGAGAAGCTACAGCAAACGAATGCTGTGATAGCTTGGATGGGCAGCTATATGTTAGATGTTTGAGATGCGAAGATTGCAGCCCTTTTCTGATACTGCTTTGCTTTCAGTCCCTTAGGCTCTGCCTGGTCCATTTTTTATTTTACTTTTCAGGAGCAGAATTGCTGAGTAACCTTAACGTTATATGAAACATAAACCAGAACTTTGTGGTATTTGAAGATTTCACATTATGTTCTATTTGTTTCTGTAGCTTTAATTATTGTAATATACTTGTGAAAGATTAGGGCTGCTCTTAGTGGATATGATACCAAAGCTGTAAACAAACCAGAAGTCAGGTTAACAAAGGTATTTGAACTGAGAGTGCTTGCAAATGGTGATGATAAAGCATCACTGGCCAAGATGCTGATCAGGATTTATAATCTAAAATGTTTTGCTGCCTTGTTTCAAAGCAATAGTATAGATTGGGCAGAGTATAGATTGGACAAAGTGTATTTTGGTGTATCATTGGATCAAACTTAGAGAAATGAGATAAGAAATAAGGCTGCAATATGAATGAGTGAAAGGTAAAAAGTGAGGATAACGTCTAGATTATGGGGGACCATAAGGCTAGATGAAGTTTCCAATAATAATGCTCACTCTGTTTGTGGAGACAAGGCAAAGCGGGATGGCTAGAAATGTGTCGAGTATAGAATGGAAGTACTACAGCTAAGGCTGATGGTGTCCTTGCAGCTTGAAGGGACTGAATGATCAACATGCCTGCATTTGTAAAGAAATAACATAAGTCTCATGCCTCACACCAAAGATCTTCAGCAAATCAGTGAAGTCAAAATGGTTTCATATGACTGGAGAGGAAATACAAATGCTGTACGTGTACTTATGAAAGTGGCTGATAATGAGAACTTTATGAGAGCAGAGTAGAAGAGTCTGGCTTGGGTTATTAACAAAATTAAGGCTGAGCAGAGTTATGAAATGTGCGTAAATACTAAAAATGTAAACTACCTACTCAAAGAAGAGCTATGAAGCTACAGGACAGTGTTGGCACAAAAACATAGAAGTGTGAATTCAGTAAATTATTGAAATAAGATGGGAATTACAAACTATTAGGGCAGTTGCATTTGGAAGAGGTTTTCAGCTAGAGTGACAGCAGAGAGGAAGTATAGGAAAGGAAAATGGAAGATCAGGCTGCTTTTTGGAAAAATAAAAATAAATATATGAAACTGACTGTATAATATGGTTCTTCTTGTAAAAGGAAGCTAGTTAATGACTTTTTATCTGTGTAGTCCTAAATTCTTTCAACGTTTCCATGCAGTTGTTTGATCCATTGGCACTGAAAATTAGTGTCCTAAAACTGTCCACTTGACACTCTTCATTAGAATAATGGCGTAATTGTCTCGTAGCTGTTGCCTTCTCAGACAGCTTTTGATGCAGAACACTGACCACATTTCAAGTGATCTCTAGGCTCACTTCCTAGCTCTTACCATAGATGCTCACAGCTTTATTATCATACAGAAAAAAATATTCTGTTCTGGAACATGCGTTGACCAGATACACCCTTGTTGCAATTAGTTTTCTGAAGATTTATGAATACCGCAAACAAATGAGTAATTCGTTCTTAATTCATTCTGACTATAGGGTTAGTTTCATTAGTTAGAGAAGTTGGCACCTCCCATTGACCAAAAGGAATCACAGTCAGTACTGTTGCTTAGGGGCAAGCTGCATTAATTCATGACTGCAGTCTGTGACAGCCACATTTACACTAGCTTCAGAAGAGGGGATTGCGATGAAGGCACAGTAGACTTTGCCCATATGTCTTAGGCATACATTTACTCAGAACAAAACTCTAAAAGACCTGGAATTTGGAAAATTTTATCCTGAGATGGAGCCATCTGAAGAGACCACGGAATGGGAGATGCCTCTTCTACGCTGAACCTTACTTGTTCACTCTGCTCCTGTTCCCTTCTTTTGAGATGTCTGCTTCTGATGCATTTGGTCTGCCTTCTGCTGTTAGAAGAAAGATGATCATAGCTATGTCGGACTTTCATTATCTCTGGATTGGCAAGTTATCTTTAAGTGAATTTTAGGACCTCATGACACATCTATGTAGATAGGTATTAATTTGCTGGAATGGAAGTTTTTTGGGCATTCACTGCTCTGTTGTGCACTTGCACATCTGTGTTTACAAAGGAGGTTGCAGGGCCAAGCTGCTACTTTTTTGTTCTGTCTAGACAAATTATCTAGTGGTTTATCTGGCCTGTTATTCTTGACATTTGACAGGTTCTTGTTACCATGGTACCAGTGCAGACTTTGAAGGATGTAGCAGTAAAACTGTTGCCAGGTTGGAGCATTTTTTCACTGGTGCCTTTACTGTAGCACTTAGTAAAATTGCAGGTGTAGCAACACAGTAGCTCTTCTGTTTTCTTTGTCTGTGCCTTGGATCTTCATGCGGCTGGTACTTCCTTGAATGTTTGCTTTACTGTGAAGGTGACATGTATAGTGAATTGGTTCATCATGGAATTCCTCAGTATTACTGTTTTCTGTCTTCTAATTCAGGAATCTCATACGTGGTGAGAGGTGCTGGAACATGTGTAGAGAAGAACTACCAAGCTCACGAGGGGTCTAGAGAACAAGTTATATGAGGAGAGCCTTAGGGAACTGGGCGCGTTTAGTTTGGGGGAGAGGAGGCTGAGGAGTGACCTCATTGTACTCTGCAACTACTTTCAGAGGAGGTTGTAGAGAAGTGGATGTTGGCCTCTTCTCCCAAGTGAATAATGACAAGATCAGAGGAAATGGTCTGAAGTTGTGACAGGGGAGGTTTGGATTAGATATTAGGAAGAATACCCCCCACAACAACCCCCAGCAACATTACAGGCTTGGAGAAGAGTGGCTGGAGAGCTGCCTGGTGGAGGAGGACCTGGGGGTGTTGATCGACAGCCAGCTGAACAAGAGCCAGCAGTGTGCCCAGGTGGCCAAGAAGGTCAATGGCATCCTGGCCTGTATCAGAAACGGCGTGACCAGTAGGAGTAGGAAGGTAATTGTGTCCCTGTACTTGGCACTCGTGAGACCGCATCTTGAGTACTGTGTCCAGTTTTGGTCACCACAGTACAAGAAGGACATT
>JAOXOE010000632.1:6913186-6928944 GCA_028565055.1 Phoeniculus purpureus | reverse complement strand
GAGCTCTGTGGTAACGGGTTGGACTTGATGATCTGTGAGGTCTCTTCCAACCTTGGTAATTCTGTGATTCTGTGATTTCTGTTAGAACCAAAGTTGTGAATATCTCCTTTATTCTGTTACATGCTTTATGAGATAGGAAATTGTTTTAAAATTCTGATTTAAAATTGTACTCAGTTTAGCTGAATATATGTCTGATACTGAGGAAGAGTATCACAGTGAGCTTTAGAAGGGCTAGACTGGCACTGTGGTCTAGCAACTGTCAGAATGGAAGAAAGAAAATATGTTCTTTCCAGAGACGGATTTTCTTTTTTTCTTCTTTCAGTGAGTGGAAAAACTAGTAGGTAAAGACAAAACCTTCGGTTGGAGCACATGCCATGTTATTCTTTTCAGCCAGTCATTGATCCTGACATACAGTGGTAGACAAAAAAAGGCAGAATCTTCTCAGCTAGGACAGTGGCAGAATAGTATGATAGATTCTGGTCAAGGAGTTCCTGTCCCTGTGCCACTCTCAGTTCTGCCAAAACAATTGTGTGAAGCTTGTATGCTTGGCATGGGATCTGGAGGCTGATCTGCCTTTTAGATGGTCTTGATAAGAGGATGGAAAGAAGTGCTGTGTCTGTTTGCTTTGTGTAAGTGGGATCAGCCCCCACATAGAATCATTCAGTGCCTCTAAAGGGACAGAAAGCTGTGATGAAAAACAAGAGTGGTGTCTAAGAGCTGAGTCTTCAAATCTATGACACAGTGCTGGTAGGACATGAAACCACTGTTGGAGGTTCAATGGGTCTCTTTGGTTATAGAAACATGGAATGCTTTGAGTTGGAAGTGACTTTTAAAGGTTATCTAGTACATCTTTAACTGAGTTAGGTTGCTCTGAGCCCCATCCAACCTAACCTTGAATGTTTCCAGGGGTGGGGCACCTACTACCTTTCTGGGCAACCTGTGCCAGTGTTTCACCATCCTCACTGAAAAAAAAAAAATCTTCATTATATCCAGTCTCAATCTCCCCTGCTTTAGTTTAAAACCATTAACCCTCGTCCTATCACAAAAGGCCCTACTACTAAAAAGTATTTTTCCATCTATCTAATAAGCCCCCTTTAAGTATTGAAAGGCCACAATAAGGTTGCCCTGCAGCCACCTTTTCTCCCATCTAAACAATCTGAACTCTCTCAGCCTTTCTTCATCACAGATAGGAATACTTGTTATTGATTGAAAGGTATCTCTGACACACACCAAAATTCAAACACTTCAAACTGAGGGAATTTATTGCTAATAGGAGGACCTAAGCCATGTGTCAGAGCAAAGAAGTGAGCTGAGCAGACTTCCACAGTTGAGAGTGTTTTCTGTGCTGCTCTGGTAGAATTCACATCTTTGTGCATCAGTGACAAATCAGTGCTTTCACTCAGAGGGAGTTGAAGAGTGAATGTTACGGAAGGAAGGGAAATATATTAGCCCCACGTTTAATTAAATCTTGAATTGTTCAATCAGATAGTCTTAAACTCTACAGAAGGATGATTATGACCTCTAACAGTAGTCTTCAGAAAGGTAACACTGATACATGACTTGCAGTCAGATACTAAATATGTACTGTGCCATTCTGTTCTAATCCCAGATGCCATTTAACCTAAAAAAGATGAGAAAACAGTCTGTAAAGGATCAGTGCTCTATTGCTGTGTTTATTTGCATAGGTGGTGTTTTAATTTGCCTTACATCTGCCCAAAACTCTTACTATGAGGTCAATAAAATATAAAGATCACAAGGTGGTTGAAAATATAAAAGGATGCTTGAGAAAGCTCACATATGCAGAAACAGCTGTCCCTATAGCAATCTTTGAATTACTTTATAAAGCTGCATGTCTGTAAGCATTATTTGTCAGTAGTGCCTTTTCTGAACTCTGAGTCTCCCCTTCTGGATGAAAAGCCTTGATTGCTGTATGTACAGGATGGTGAGAAACTGTAGATTTGGTGTTTTCATTGTGCCCAGAACAAATATTCATCTGTCCTGCACATTAAACAGTGTCCTTTCTTTTGGCAGTTGTCTCTAAATCGACAGAAGTGTAGAGGTGACAGAATTGAAGTAGGCTTATCCCTTTTCTGATGCAGCAAATAGATACAAAGCAAAGAAGGGAGAGGTCACATTATGGGAGCAGAGGAAAGTATAGCTTATGCCTGCTCTTCCTGCAAAGCTGGCACATTCTAGACAAATGAGTTACTGTGGAAAAGCCTGCATCTTAGGGTAAAAAATAGAAACTTTACAGTGAAAAAAATCTAATATGTCCACAGAAACCATAGGGTAACACAAAATCCAAAGTAATGGAAATGGGATTACGAAGTTTTATGAGAACTGCTCGCAATCACATGAGATATGTGCTGACAGGTTTTGGGTCAATTAAGGACTAGCCGTCTCGCTACATGCACACAGTTTTAAGTGGAGTTTCTGAAAATTACAAAATCAATAGGATTTCTGAGTTTTCAAAGACCTGTTGGTACTTTAGCTGTGTAGCTACCAGTAGAATTAAAGCAAGCTGCATAACAAATCCATTGCTGTTCCAGCTGCTCCAAGCAACTCAGGCACCTGCCAGTTGCTCTCTTAGCAGTGCACTCCAGTACAGTGCAGTTGTCCCACCCTGAGTTGCAGCATCTAGGTACAGACGTTCAGGGAACATCACAATGAGCTCAGTAGATGAGGATGGTGATAGACAGCAGAAACTCTTCAGAAGGAGTACTCTTCAGGACTTCTTGTTTGGAGTAACACTTTCTGTAGTGTTTTACATCATTAGCTCCCTTCTTGATTTCCTTGTATTTGCCTCTTCCTCCTCCATTGCTGTGTCCTTTCAACTCCACCTTCAGCACGCCTGCAGTTAATATTGGTTGTCAATGTGTTCTAGGTTTTAAAAGGCCATAAATACAGAAGAACAGGTTGAAGTATCTGAGTTAAGAGTCTTGTTCAAAATGCTATGTGCTGAATACAATTGCACAGGCATGTTAAAAAACCCATGATTTTCTTCTAGAGGTGTTCAGCAGAATAGCCTGGCAGGATTTGGAGCTTTGATTGTACTGCTTTGCTCTGGTGTGTGTGCTATGGAAGTACCTAGCTTTTTTTTTGACCTGTGGGTCTTCAGCTGTTTCTGTTGTCTGGATAACTGGTGTTCATGTCTCAGCATTATTCCTGAGGTTTTATTTTTATTCCAGATTTCAGGACTTAAAAAACCTAATTCAAGCAAATGAATGAGACATTTACAGCAGGCTCAACACTGCAAGAAATAACAACCTTGAAAAAGGATTCCTATATAAAATTAATTTCTCTGTGAAGTGACAAAGTGTAAATTTGTAAATTTGCGTTTATAGTGCATGGAACACAACCTTTTGCTCACACAAATGGAAAATATTTTCTATCTTTAACAAAAAAATTTCTTTTTGTAAAAGAAAGACTGGACCACCCAGTTTACAGTATGCGTGAAATAACTCTCATTGTTTTTCTGTCATGAAATTGCCATTATTTGGGAAAGCACTTAGGTCTGTGCTTAATTATTGAGACATGCTCAGCCTCTTTTTTTCACTAATCCTTCAGCCACTGCAAAAAATAAATGAGGGGCAAAGACAAAGGGCCAAATTAAAATCAGCGAGATTCTTTTCAGATGGGCTCTGCTTCAGCAAGCACGCATCTAATTATAAGCACACAAGTAGGCTCACTGACGTCAAAGTTAATTAAACTGCTTAAATTTAGGCACATGCTTAAATTCTTTGCTGAATCAGTGTTTTTGAGCCAATGAGCATTGCTGGTCCAAAGCAGGTTCTTGAGGATGGGAAGACGTTTAAACCTCCTCCGTCAGTTCTTCTGAGGTCTGCCTGCTGGCATTTCGTTGCGTCTCAGTGGTAAAGGCATGCATCAACATGTTATTAAAGTTTCTTAGAGTGCTTGCTAACAGCACCTCAAGCATGACGGTTTGGTCTCTGGTATTTGTAAGGCACCTTTCTTCCATGCAGTACTCTGTGCAGTGTGGAAGGACCATGCCCAATTTAGTAGGCCTTTGAGCTTCATTTTTCCTCATGCCACTCTGCCAAGGTTGAATCCCTTTGTCTAGTCTCTGAAAGCCACATTAATAACTAATTTTCTTAACAAAACCAGAAATTAAGAAAGCACTAGACAGTAGTGTTAAATGAAGAATGCCTGTCATACAGAAGAACCTTTGATTCCTTTTCGGTTTGTGTGTTGTTTTAATTTATGAGGTCATAGATGAATAACTCATTAGTTGTTGGCCTTGTCTCGTTAAAGGCCTGTAGGAATATGAAGAAAGTGTGATACTTCTGACACAGAAACACACATAAGGGCCACATTTTGTAAATGAACTGGGTCTGGTTGCGCTTTGCCTCAACTTAGACAGTAAAGTTGCCCTGATGTGCTAGCAAGGGATTAATCAAGGAGGTGCACTGCAAAAGGTCATGTTTCTTCCACTTGGTAAAACTGATGTCACGAGGATTCAGGGACAGAAAAGAAAGTTAATAACATTTTCAACCCCAATAAGTTCAATAAAGAAGAGCAGGTAAGACACATTTAGTTTATGTGTGTGTTATCTGCTAATCACTACTTCCTGAAAATTACCTAACTCTAAAGCTTAAGTTTCGTGACCTTCCTATAGATACCATAAAATTACATGTATTGATTTATGTATTCATATCTTCATGGATTCAAAAGACAAAAGCGATCATCTCTCCTGATGACTTCTGCATCAGTTTCACCAGTAGTGACTGAAAGTTGTTGCTTTTGGAAAAGTGCTTCTTTACCTGAGCAGGCTGCTTTGACAGAGAAAACTGACCTGTAGTCAGAATTTGTCTGTATCACGTAGTTTATTTCATGCCAATTAGCAGCTATATTCACAACGTAGAGTAACATGGTCTAACAGGTGACTTGTAAGTCAAGTCAGAGCTTCCATTTCCCTTGGTTCCTTTTGCTAGGTAAGGTAAAGAAAAGATAGAGGGAGCAGGTGTTTGAACAGTGAATGAGAGGCCATTCCCCAGTGAGAAGGCTGAGCTGCTGCCAGTGACAAAGCATCAGCTTTGGTATCTCCCACATTATCCTCCTCTCTCCCATAGCAGCTCATCATTCTGATACAGGTCAAGACTATAACCTGTGGAGACTCACAGCAGCTGAAGTTGTGTGCATAGAGTTAGCAAGAAGCTTTCTCATGAATATGCTTTAAATTGTCCTTTTTGCTGGACTGAGTCTCATCCGGAAAAGTAGTAAAGCTCGGGCCTGAATAGTGGATTTTTTTTTTGGAGTATTCCTTGACCACATCTCTAAGATGGTGATTTAAACCAGGATATTCCTTTACTGATTTTCTTAATTATTTTTTCCAGTCACATCTTCATATCTTGCATATTAAGCAGGATTAAAGTGTCAAGCTGTTTCTGAAACACTTGTCTTGATAGCGCAAGGATCAAGTTGACCAAATGTAAAACAGATTACAGTAGAACCTGTAATAAAATCAGATCTAGTTGTGATTAGAGCATGGTGCAGAGCATGCTGTATACAGAATTACAACTGGAGCTTCAGTGAAGACTTGTCTCTGTCTTCACAGCTACCTAGCTGGACTTTTGTTCTTCATTACCTTAGATACTTCAGAGGGCTAGTGGGTATCTGTTAAAGTCGTCATTCTGGTTTGAATGAGGACTCAAAGCATCTAAAAAATAAATACTCAAGATTGTATAAAAATATCAGTTTAAGAGAGAAGACAGTCAGTCATTTGCTGACCACTAGAGAGTTCTTTCCCACTCTTCATTTTTCTCCTTTTATCATCTTTCTTTTTTCTGGGGTTGCTGTAAAAGAACAGTTAAGAAAAGTGGTACAATCTGTCATACTTCCATTGCAGAGAGCAGGAGCATGAGGCATCCCGTGGACCCTAAGAAACAATCCAAATCTGATCTTAAGTACTTGTAGCAACCAACCATCGAAAGTATACACGTGTGCAGGATCTACGCGGTTTGAAATACTGTGCTATTGGTAAATAACTTTCTTATTCAAACGGCTAATCACATATTCTTGTTAGAGAAGGTAAAGTGCAGTATTTCCAGCAAAAGTTGCTTTCTGACCTTTTTCTGACCTCCAGGGCAGAGAGAAGAAAGGTACGTGCCTCACTACTGACTGTGACATATCTATGCTAAAAAGATCACTACAATCCTGTTGTGGTTCAGACCAGCACCCTCTACATGTACGCAGTATTCACTCAGGCCCTTATTTTCAGAGGTCGTGAGTAGCTGGACATGTCAGACAAAATGTTAAGATCCCCAGACTGGGCCAATAAGCTGCAAAAGAAGAAAAGAAGGTACCTTGCTGTGTTTTAATTTGCTTTAGTACAGAAAATGTTTGCTGTGGCAATCTTTAGCTTAATCGGAGTGTGGTGAAATCAGAGATGATGAATCCATTTAGTGAATCCCTCAGCAATGGAAAGCGGCTGCACAAATCTAAGTAAACAAAGGATCTCTTCTATCTCTTTGATTAACATAGTTAAGGGTTACGGTGTTCTCAGCATATGGGTTTATTCTGCACCATAACAAACATCATAACTTAGTATCACTGTCAGTGCTTAATAGTGTAAAATAGATACTGCTCATACTGTTGTAGCCATTTGAGGTCTTTTATAATTTAGATGAACTGCTGATTATATTTAGATTTTTACTTTTGTATGTGCTTTGTCTATACACAAAAGTCAAGCACTTTTATGAGTGCATTCTATTTCTTGTAATTCCTGTTTCCATGAAAAATACCAAGAAAAAGGAAAACATTTCATAATGGATTTTATTATTTATTTTCCAGCCAATGCTGTTAGTCACCCAAAGCTGTACAAACAAATGTACCAATTCTGTTTTGCCAAATCTGTCTTGACTTTCATGTTACTGAGTTGCTCCATTGATATTAATATTAAATGATCATGTGAGGAAGTTGCTGGTAATGACAATACCAAGAATTAATCTTTGCAGCAGAAAAACTTTCAGTGGGACGTTTGGCTTGGGCAAGCTGACATGGTTACACAGAGATCATGTTGCCTCTCACTAAATCTGCTTGCCTACTTACATCTTGGATCACAAGCTAAATCCTTTGAGGTCCTGGTAGGTCTTGCAGTGTTTTCAAGAAGACTGCACTGGCATTTTGATGTTGGGGAAGACATGTTTCTCTGGGAAAGAACTGGCACACAGTTTGAGCCTGGAGCAACAGAAAGAGCTGTGTCAGATCCCCTTAGAAGTGCTAAGACACCATGGGAAGCCAAAATTGTAACAGTTCATCGGGGAAGATGAAAATGGTATAAGAGAACAGTCAGGTATAGCTCAGACAGGTAAACACAAGCACATGTGTTGATCCACCAGTCACTTGCTGGAGGACACATTTTGTGGAAGAAGGTCTATTTGAATTAGCAGTGGGACTAAGCTTTTTGGCTGCTTGTCATCTCAGAGAACTGTTTGCACTGAAGTGAGGAGAAAGGAATAGAAATCAGTGTGTTACAAAGATATGCTCATCTCTTAAAACCACCTACTGCTTCTACCCACATGACCTCACTACAAGAAAGTAATGGAAAGTCTCTAACTTTTGAGCTGAGGAAAGATATTCTTCATATTAGTAGCAGTTTCCCACAAGAAGCAGCAGTGGGAACTTCGGAGTTCTTCTGCTGGGAAGAGTGGTAATAATTGTTTTGCCATACTGAAGTGGTTAACAGGAGCTCACTACATCCCCCTTTTTTCAGGTCAGTGTGGTACATTCCAGTTTGTGTTTGCCTCAAGGCACACGAGGAATCCCTCATGGAGGGGGAGGATTATTTTATCATGCTGGAGCGTGCAAGCAGTAAGCCTTTTGCTTTCTTCAGATATCCCAGTTTCAGAGTAGCTGGGAGTATTCTGGGTTTTCCCATACATGCTCAAAAAATGCAACAGCCTTTGTTTTTCCACCACAAATTGGCTGAAACCTGTAATCTCTGTGCTGAGCAGAAGTAATTGAACTAGTGGAACAGATGGCTTAAAAGCTGCCAAAGACTGAATCTTTAGCTATTTTGTTTCTTGAAACAACGACATTAGTTCCTGAGTCAGCTCTGAGTGGGCCATCATAACTCATTGAGGATGAGAGACTATACAGGTTTCTCTGTCTTCACTCATTAAAAGGAATTAATTCATTTAAGGTTTGGGGGTGGTTTTTGTTACTTTTGAAAAATATCTTTGTGTGCTACAAGTTGAGGTAGCACATCATTTCCATGCAGGATAGAAATGGAGGTTTTCCACAGAGCGTTTTACAGTGGTTTGGGTTTTTTGTTGTTGTTAAATTATGTTTGGGTTTGTTCCCCAGAGGTGAAATGTTCTAGTCACGGTACTTACAGAATAAAGGTAGTGCAGTACTTTGAAATGGTGTGTGGCTTTGATGCTCAGGATACGTAAGTTTGGCAATCTGTACAAATTGATTTGTACATAGATGTTTCTAGAAAGTCTGCTCAAGGGAGCAGAAGGCCCGACATGCAGATCAGACCCACTACACAGGAGTGTGTTGCCTCCCAGGGGCCCAGGTTAAAGATGTGAGGAAGAAGCTTCCTTCTCTAATACGGCCCTCAGATTATTATCCACTGTTGTTGTTTCAGTTAGGCAGTGATCATATGGGAAGAACTCCTCCAGGGGTAATGAAGAAGGAATTCTGAGCCTTAGGGCATCTGATCAAAGGATCAGGAGCACAGATCATGTTCTCTTGTGTCACTCCAGTTGTGCAGAATGATGAGGGATTAGATAGGACATGCCATCAGATGAATACCTGGCTCTGAGCCTGGTGCTATCGGCAGGAGTTTGGGGTTTTTGACCATGGAGTGACTTACAATAGGTCAGGCCTGTTGGCAACAGATGAGAATAACCTCTTCCACAGGGGGAAAAGAGTTCTAGGAAGGGAAATGTCTGGGCTCACTGACAGAGCTTTAAACTAGGTATGAAGCAGGGTGAGGGTGAAAAGGGGATCACTGGAAAGGAACCTGAATGTGACAGGTCAGAAATTATGGGAGAGGAATGTATTAGCAGGATCTTACAGTTTTGTGTCCTAGCAAAGGAGGATAATGACACCCCATGTGACAGGAAGAACACAAAGGTTGTTGAGAGGATAGATAGATCTGAGTATGCTCAGGAGGGTATTAGGGCTTCTCCCACCCAAAAGGTGGCCCAGCTGAGGTGTGTCTATACTAATGCACGCAGCTTGGGCAACAAACAGGAGGAGCTGGAGGCCATTGTGCACATGGAAAGCTGTGATATAGTTGCCATCACAGAAACGTGGTGGGATGAGTCACACAATTGATGAGTACTGCAGTTGATGGTTACCAACTTTTTGAAAGAGACAGGCAAGGTAGGAGAGGTGGTGGGGTGGCCCTTTGTGTTAGGGAGATGTTGGTGCCGGTCTCTTCTCACAGGTAAATAGTGACAGAACCAGAGGGAATGGTTTCAAGCTTCAACAAGGTAGGTTTAGATTAGACAACAGCAAAAAATTCTTCAGAGAGAGTGGTGAGGCAGAAAAGAGTTTGCAGGAGAGAGTGGTGGGCTGCCCAGGGTGGTGACTGAGTTATCATCCCTAGATGAGTTTAAAAGATGCTTAGATGTAGTGTTGGGCCATATGGTTTAGGGGTGAACTTGCAGAGTGGGTTTTGATGGTTGGATTCGATGATCCTGGAGTTCTTTGCCAACCTGAATGATTCTGTGAATCATAATTATGGAAATGTGAGTGTTGCATCTTGCTCTGGAGAAGCAAGGAGATAGAATACTGGCACAGGTGAATAGGTCCCTCAAAGCCAATTTAAACTATGAGGAACGCGCTGTAGATCATTCTGTTTTCATTAGGGCTGGCTAGGCAGGCAGTGTAAGGTGACACTGCTCTGTCTGTGGTAGCATTTGAGTATATGAAGCCAGAGCCGTCCCTTTTCTGGTGGATCTTTGAAGCCTGATGGAGTAATCATGCTCTCTGTAAGTGAGCACTGCAGGAGCGGAAGCACAGACAGATGAGCTGCAGAAGTGCCAGGGGACAGCTTGCTCTGCTTCTCAGGTTACTCCGTTGTTGCAGCAAGTTCTGTGCTAGGGTGGGCAGCAGAACGAAGCATGGGTGAGGCGCTGCCAGTCTGTGCTGGTTGTCCCAGCTGTACTCTCAAAGTTACTGTCCTAACACCTTATGTAAGAGCAAAGGAAACTGAGGTCGGTGGCCTTTCCTGCTCTGAGATGCTGCAGGGAACCTCACCTCAGGTATGCACATTTTTTTTCTCTGCCTCCTCCAGCTCACCTCTTGAAGAGGTTCTTTACAAATAACGTGCCATAAGAATAGTAGGTGTAGGAGGATCCAGGAGGCTACATATTTTGCTGTTTATTGTTGACCTACATGTCTAACCTTGCCTGTCTTGGTGCCCAAGTAGTATGTGGGGAAGCTGGGGACCTATTTTAAAGCTTATAGATCTTTGCCCTGTGGCTCTATCCCAGTGAAAATGTTTGAGCTCATCACGAAGAAGCGGCTGTTGGTACTTACTGGTGTGCTGGGTAGCTGAGCTGTCAGTAGTACTACAGTGTCAGTGGTCCTCATAATCTGTCTGGCTCTAGCAACAGAATCTTGAGAGCAAAGCTTCAACAAAATGAATGCGGAAGGCTTGTGTAACAGTCTCTGGGTAGTGAATGCATTGAAGATCAGATGATGGTAATCCTGAGTCCAAAGGGCGGATTACAATACTTGGAATGGCAAAGGAAGTTTAGTATTTGAGCTGCTATATTAAATTGTCCCGCTGCCTTCCGTGTACTCTGTGCTGTTTCTCTCTGTAGGTCGGACTGCTCTCTCTGTTCTGTCACCTGCCTTTTCATAGAGTCACAGAGGTTTAGGCTGGAAGAGACCTTGAAGATCATCTAGTTCCAACTCCCCTCCTGTGGGCAGTGACACCTCTCTCTTACAAGACTGGGTTGCTCAGTGCCCCATCCCACCTGGTCACAATCTCCTTGGGCAACCTGTTCCAGTGCTTCACAGCCCTCATGATGAAGAACTGCTTCCTAATATCAAATCTAAATCTACCCTCTTTCCATTTTTAACTTTTAAGTTGCTGTTTATGATTTTGAATTGTCTGCTTGTGCAGAAGCCATGTGTTTGGATTCCTTATTATTGCTGATTGAATCAACATCTCTGACATCAAACTTGGAGTACAGAGCCACAGAGGAAATGAAGTGTGTGGCATGCAGCTTATTCTTACATTCCTCTGTTGTGTTTTTTAAAATTATTTTGGTGATTTGGAGAGTGGCCAGTAGCTTTCAGTAGGTAGTCTCAGAGAAAATGAATCTCTTGCTTCAGCCTACTGTAATTCTGAAGGAAAGTAATTTAGTGGTAGTAAAGTTGAAAAATCAAAGCTAAATTTGCAGAATTGGATGTGCCTCTGTAGAATGGGGCTTCTTTCTAACTAATGGGTTCAAATTAAAATGAAATAAATACCCGTAATGTTTCTAGTACGTGATAATTTCATAGACTACTGAAATGCAGCCACTCTTAGTTGGATAAGTAGAGTTCAAAGCTGAATGCTGCTTAATGTTGAGAGCTGAAAAAAATCTTCTATATGTGAAGATGCTGTAGAAAGATTTGGCTGGATCAAGATGTAATAACTCAAATTGGATTTTGTCCCCAATGCTGGAACTGATACCTTTGCTGTCATTAACAAAATAAGTATTCAGTCAGTTGCTGACATAAAAGGCTGAGCAAAGTATGTTACCAGCAGAGCTTCTGAAGCATACAACATCTAGTTTGGAGTTCTCTCATCTACTGGGTGGACTTTCCCATGCAAAAAAAAAGTTAATTTGTATTTGGTTGTCTTTAGGATTCTTAATGGATTTAAAACCAGTTGAGGTAATTGGATATCGCAGAATCATGGAATTTTTTGGGTTAGAAGGGACCTTAAAGATCATTTAGTTCCAGCCCATGGGCATAGACAACTCTCACTAGACCAGGTTGCCCACAGCCCCATCCAGCCTGGCCTTGAACACTTCCAGGGAAGGGACAATCTGTTCCAGTGTCTCACCACTCTCACTGTAAGGCATGCGTTTCCTTTGCCTTCAGCAAGCTTTTGGTTAGGACTTGTGCTAGTACAAATGAGAAGGGTTGCAAGATTTTTGCCCTAAATGATATTCTTGTAAACAAAACTGGATGAGGCCATACGTATGTATTCTGATGTTTGAGCTGTGTTTGTCCTTGAGTGTCATCTGTGAATTAAAAGAAGTTGAGAGAAGTGAAAGTTTAAGTCTGCTTTTACTGAGAGGGCTGCTCAGGTTTGGTAGGAGCCAGCGTATTGTTGTGTGGTTGTTAAATTTGGGGCAATACAGTTTTTAAAACCCGAGATCAGGTAGTGTGAAAGGTAAATCTTCAGTGGAGAACTTCAAGTCCAAACAGCATGGGCTACCAAGATGATCACAAGCCTGGAGCGTATGTCTAGTGAAGCCAGGATTCAGGAGCTGGGCTTGTTGAGCCTGGCAAAGAGGAAATCTAATAGCAGCCTACCGAGGATTGAAGAGTAAGTGCTAAGTTGACAGAGACAAGCACTTCTCAGTAATGCCAGATGATATAACAAGGATCCTGGGCCATGAATTACAGCTTGAGAAGCTCAGGTTGAATGCTAGGAAGAGAAAATGTCACAAGGAGGGCAGTACTGCACTGACTGTATTACCAGACAGGCAGAACCAACCTGGTTCTCCAGGCGCACTCCTGAAAATGAGCAAAAGAGACCTGTGAAAATAAAGACTTTAGCCCCTTCTACTACCGTTTATGTGTTCTCTCTCAGCTTGTGGGAAGGAGCTGACAGCTGCTGGTATCACTCTATGGCATCAGTCTAATTTGCTTTATGCCATGAAAATATTTTACATGTGGTTATTGAATCCTTCTAGATGTGTGTCCAGCAGCAGTACAAGTTATGTCCATGATTTTGCAGTAGAAAACTGTTGTTGCTTTAAGCTTAAACTCTCTAGACATGATTTCTGAATATTAGTGATAGGAAATTAAGCAGGAAGAGGAAATTTAAGAAAAGTAGCCACTGGACTGTTGGATATAAGCAGTGCAGAAAATGTCTTTGGATAGTAAAGGCTCCATAGGTATGTACGGTGTTCCTGGTTTTGTCTGGTTTTGCATAGGCACAGTACATCTGTGCATGTGTGTGGCATTTGTCATATTTGAGAAGAGAGAGACACATCCTGTGGAGTAGGTAGTGGAGAGAAATCTCATAGATTGGGGAATCTGTTTTTATTTCTTACTTCACTTTACTTCACTCTTTGTGTTCAGTGGTAAATACCAAAAGCACTGCTTTTGCTCTACCATTGTCTTCCTGTATCAGCGACTACTTCTTGCTAGTACAGTTTTCCAGAAGAGATCTCATGTTTTGATTTTGAGAAGGCTTTGGCTTTTCTTTCTGTTCTGGTTCCAAGGAAAAAACATGTCACTATACAAATAGAAAAAATAAAATGAAGATGCTGTTCTAGAGTCACTATCCTGGACTTAAAGTCATAACTTTACTACATGAAAGCATTTCTGCATTTAAGTAGTACAATCTTATAAACGTAGGGTATTTATAAGATTCTTCTAAGGTTTGAAATATCAGGTAACTTACAGCCAGGTCAGGAAACTCTCTTAGTATCTTTCCCAGAGTCCCAGGTGTAGTTTTGACTAGCCCTGCAGGCGAGCACTGTGGGAAGAGCCCGGGGTCAGCACTGCCCCTTGTTGGTTCTTTATGCAAATGTATACTAGTGATTTAATAAATGGAAGACATCATTCAGTATATTTGTATCTTTCTGTATCTGGGCAGACTAAATCTAGCCGTTGGCCCATCATTTTGCTCTGTCATTAGCTAAACTACTCAGGTCCTGCCATGCATATGACTGTTTTTCTACATCTCTCGTCTGTGACTGCTTTCCTTCATACTCTTTCATTTGATATTTCTTTTTGCCCTACATTACTTAGGTTAAAAGCCTTAACTTCTAAAGCATGAAAAAAAAAAGCTCTGCAGAAGTCTTAGCATTAATACATCCCCTGTAGCATCCTGTGGTCGTGTTGCTACCTATTCTTTAGAAGAGGAAAACCCTTTCTCCTTGTGCCTGTGCAGCACTTAATGAAACAGCCCATGACGAGCTCAGTCTCAGTTCTGAGTTGGGCAGACAAGGAGATGCATCCCAAGGGCAGATGCTTATACTTTAATTACATCTGACTTGTAAAATCAGAGTAATGTTCACCTCCTGATGAGGTTTACTGGTGTACTGGTTTAAATTTTGTGAAATGCACGTATGCTGAATCACATGGATGTGTTTTCTTAAAGTAAAACAGAGTGTTCTTGTTGTCCTTGAAAACTAGTAAGCAAACGAAAGAGTAACTGAAAACCTGATTAACAAAAAGCTTTTATTCTTTTTTCTTTCTTTTGACATAAATTTGAAACACACATAATTTTGCTTGTCTGTCTCCTATCTAGGGATGCCAGAAATCTGAATATTTTAAGTGTCTTCGTGGTTTGCCAGTAGAGCAAATGGTTGCAGCTTACTGGGATTAATTCGCTCTATTTCTGAACAAGCATTCTGGCTCATGGATCTAACCTCTATGAGGTGTCTCTTCTTCATCATACCACCTAGCACACAGCAGCCAGTAGGTGTATGTACTCCACAAGGTCCTACATGTTCTTAACTACTCCTTGCTCTTCAGTGGCAAATAATTTGATGTGAACAATGCTTTTCTACATCAGAACTCATGCCCTAAAAGAAAATAATAAATGTTTTTTTCTACATCTTAAGCTGGGCCTGAACTGTCATCTTGTGCATGAACAGAGGAGTTGGTGCTGAGTTCCAGCAGCTACTTTTGGTCTGTCTCATTCATTCCCTCAGAGTATTGAAGTTTCTGCTGTGACAGGGTTTGAGTTTAAAGTCCTTTGGTCAAAATTCTGCAAGTTCTCCTCTTGAGATACCACTCTGAGTTTGCATGTATTTTACAGTAGATGGTTAATATCTTGATTCTTTCTCAGTTCATCCTTCTCCCCTGAGACAGGTGGTGATAGAAGTTCTAGTGGTATGGTCTTAAGGTGTTGGTATTAGGATTAGCTCTCAATTTCACAATGGTGAACCCAGAAAATCAGGCCATTAGGACTAACACTTTTTAATGGAAGTTAAATACCTTTATTCTTATTTACTCTTTCCCGTGCTAGATTGAAATCAGCTATGGAGTTTGTAGGGTGTATATGGAAATATGTTGATGTACTTATTATTACCAGAGTGCTGAGCTCTTTCTGTACAGATTAACTGTCTTCAGGGTTATAGAGTAGTGTTTGTACTTCTGTGGGAGCTGGTGCCATTTGGAAGGTAAGACCTTTGGTTTTTTGTTGATTCCGAAAACTCATCAGTGCTGCAGTTTTCCTGGCATACTATGCTGGTATGTATTTAAGGAGCAAAAACTGTCTCCCTCTAACGATGCTTTAGCCAATTAATGAAAGGGCAATGACCCTACTTTGGTATGAGTCATAGAATCATTAGGGATTGGAAGGGACCTCGAAAGATCATCTAGTCCAATCTGCCTGCAACAGCAGGATCACCTAGACCAAGTCACACAGGAACACATCCAGGCGGGTTTTAAAGTCTCCAGTGAAGGAGACTCCACAACTCCCCTGGGCAGCCCCTTCCAGTGCTCTGTCACCTTCACTGGGAAGAAGTTCCTTCTGATATTGATGTGGAACCTCCTATGTTCCAGCTTACACCCATTGCCCCTTGTCCTATCACTAG
>JAOXOE010000632.1:6894056-6913086 GCA_028565055.1 Phoeniculus purpureus | reverse complement strand
AGCTGGAACACAGGAGGTTCCACATCAATATGAGAAGGAACTTCTTCACGGTGAAGGTGACGGAGCACTGGAACAGGCTTCCCAGGGAGATTGTGGAGTCTCCTTCTCTGGAGACGTTTAAAACCTGCCTGGACATGTTCCTGTGCGACTTGGTCTAGGTGATCCCGCTATGGCATGAGGATTGGACTAGATGATCCTTCGCGCTTCCCTTCCAGTCCCTAATGTTCTGTGATTCTGTGGTTTTGTATTTCTGTAATGACATCCTGATTGTTACCATAGAAAAAGAAGATTGTGCTGTGGACTTAAAAAACTGTTTACTTGTTATGCACCAAGAGATGGTTTGCAACAGTCTCACGCATGTGTCTGGCGTGGGCCTATGAGCACTGAAGTGGCATACCAAAGATTCTCTCTCTCCCGTCCTTCCTTTCCCCCAGTATAAAAAATGAGTGAGGAACCATCTTTGTATTTTCCTCCATCTCTCACCCCCTTACTTGTGGGACTATGAGAAGGTTCTTTCCAAGAGTGTTAGAAAACATAATCATCTTCTCGTCGTGCTGAAACGGCCATTTCTGTCTTTGAAATGATCACGCTGTTGAGGAGCAGTATTGAAGGGTAATTAACTTTTCTGTTCTAGTTTTGTAAAGTTTGCTTCCATTTTCCCCTCTCGGATTTTGATAAGGAGTCTATAGCAGATCCCTCTGATACTGATCTGATACAAGTGAGGAAACAGTTTATTGAACATCACTCCTTCAGCAGGCAAAAGAGCTACCATTAAATCTCAGGTAAAGATTGTAGATTAAACTGGGAGTAGTACTAGAATATAAGGCTATAAATGTTAAAATTATAGACCATCTCCAGGCCTTTTGAATGTTTTCAAAAGAAGGTAATGGTGATTCAAAGCAAGAGAAAAGCAATTTGGAGAGAACATCCTATACAAGAGAAAACACAAATAGTTTTGATGAGATCTGAGGTGCTGTAGGATCTTTGGTTTTCCTTCATGGAAGTGAGTACCTGCCTCCTGATCGTGTAGTATGTGTTACTCCTCATCACAGAAATGATCTTTAAGCGTAAGGCAGATTCTTTTTTCCTTTGACCTGTATGTAAGTCTGTGTACTATTCCCTCTCTCAAAGTAAAAGGAAATGTAATGTTTTAAAGTTTATTTCTTGTACCTTTGGTAAAAGCAATTCACTTTGAAACTACTAATTTTTCTCTACAAGTATGAAGGTGTAGTACATTTTTTAAAGACAGATTTTGACATGAGTAGTTTTAAAGACTGCAGAGCATTTTGCTGTTAGTAGTCTTGCAGACCAAGATAAGTGACCTGCAGAGAAACACTAACATGTATGAAGTCTCATTTCAATAACCTGCCATCACTTTGTAATTTAAAATGTTGATGATCAAGGTGCAGTAGTCAGTAAATAGTTTGGAGACCTGACAGTGACTCTTCTGTCAAAAGTTAAGAGCTGTTGGTGATACAGAGCACAATTTGCAAAGCAGAATAATGACCTGTGGTTTCTCAGTTCTTGAATACACAACTGAAAATACGTTAAAGATGTTGAAGTTTCAGCTACAAGAGGTTTAGCGCTTTTAGAAAATTACACCAAATTATGCTTTCTCAAGTTGAAGTATCCAAAATTTTAATTTAAGTGTCTCTTCAGACCGTACTTTCTCATTTACATCTGAACTTTCACTTCTACTTTTGTAGTTAAAGGGTAGATACTTCAGTGTACATTCTCCAAGTACCTTAAGAAATTAAAAGAAGTCAAGTGATTAAAAATACTAAGACTCCAAATTATATCTTCAGATCTACTGTATCCTTACCAGTAGATTTGAATACAAAACAGAAAACAGAATCACATTTAAACCTTAAGATAACACACAAAATCATTCTGTTTTTACTGTCAAAGCTTCATTAAAAATAGGTAGCCATCAAACCTCTCATCCTAAAGCTTTTGTCTTGAACTGTTAAACTCTCTGTGTTTAATCTTTTGACTCTGGACAGTCAGCCTACCAATGTAATGTATTGTATGGAGTGGACAGAAAGACTAACCTGATGCCTAATGATTAAAAAGAGGGCATTCTTGAATCCAAGAAGGATTCTTGACTTGATCAGGCTGTTTCAAAGTGACTTTTACAGGCAAGATTCCTTTCTGGTGCCTGTACATTGTTAAAGCACTACTTTAGTGAAACTCCCCATGCAATACTGCAAGAGAGAAGTAAGAAATAGCATTAAATACTGATGGATGTTTTCCAAGTTACAGAAATGTATGTTTTCGTAGCTGTACTATTGCTGCATATTCTAACAGAATGTAAATTGTATAACATATGGTTGAAATTATTAGAAAAATCTTGACGTGTGAATCACAGAATCACAGAACACTAGGGATTGGAAGGGACCTCGAAAGATCATCTAGTCCAATCCCCCCGTCACAGCAGGATCGGTATTTCTGTGTATTGGGATGTAGGAAAAGTGTGGTTTGGGGATGAGTTTGGAGATTAAAATCTCTCTTCTGAAATAAGCTTCACTGCTGTTTCATGAATGCAGAAATTCACTACATTAGAGCATGGGAAACGTCTTAGCTCTTTTGTCAAATGCCCTGTGTAGGACTTCTCCTTATGTTGAATTTCCTGTGGCTGTCTGTAGTATACTTTTAATCCCATCAGGGAATGGGGTTAATTTTCAGTAGTCGTAATAAACATTTCTTCACTTCAGAGAAGACATTGATAATATGCTACCTTCTGTACTTTTGTCTCCTGTATTGTCTGCTTCTTGTAAACTTTGCAATAACTATAGCCACTGCACTCAGAATTAAGGGCTATTTCAGATTAGTCAGTTGCCTGCAAAGACCTTGTCTGTAGAGAAGTTCTGAACAGCTTGTTTAATTTTGCATGTTTATGAAAAGGAGCAGGTCCTGCATGACAGATGGTGATTCTTCTCAACCAAATAGAAACTTCTGCTAAGAGTTTTCTAAAGGGAAGTAGATCAGTAGAGATACAGTACAGTGTAGTATACCCTAAGACTGCCACAACAAACCTAGCTGTGGATTCAGAAGCAGTGTAATCAGTAGTGAAGTGCCCAAGATAATTACCTCTGCCAACAAGAAAGTTTTACATTCTCTGTGTATAAAACTCCTGTATTGCTTTTCAGACCAAAGTCAATGCATACAAGCGTATCAGTGGCTCCTGACTCACTATAATTCACATCATTGCAGGGTGGAGACTGGCTCTTGTTCTCAGAGTAGACTAGATCTATGCTAGAAATCCTCTAGTAAAATAACATGCCGGAAAGCCTCTTTCAGTGAGGTCACATAATCCTTTGATTGATAGTTTAATTTCAGTGGGGATCCAGTAAAGGCAATATAACATGTAGCTGTTTGCCAGTATGAGTTGTGTATATACTTGGTAGGAGCTGCCAGTGTAGCTCTCTTTTATGGTTGTATGGCTAAATATTTCTGACCAGTAGGTCTAAAAGATCTTCAGCCTCCTTTAAAAAAAATACATGCATTTCTTTGAACAGAAATATGAAGAATTCAGAACTTAAAAAAGAAAAATCAAAAATGTCAGCGTAGCTTTTACATAGGAATGCACCGGATGTTTATTGATGGTCGCACACTGAGGTCTTACTTTTGTGCTGTGTGGCAGTACTATGTTTTGATAACTTCATGGTCTATTGTTCTTAGCTTCTTTAACCCACAAGCTGTGATGCTGTAAAATAAATCACAGTTTAAGAAGGATTAAAAGCTCTTCATGAATCCCTCTATAGCTATATATAGATAGATGGTTATCTGTAGTGCATGTCCTTGTATTTTTTTTCTGACATATTTGATTTTCAGGATTTTGTGTGAAAAGATGCAATTGTGCTAACTATATAAGGAAAGTTCTTCTTAAATGTATTAAGTGTGAAAGGGTTAAAAAATCAGCGGTCCTGTTAATGTAGGAAGTGCTGACATAAGTTCTTCAGTCCTTTTCCTGACAGAACACCCACTTCTAACGTGCTCGTCTCTTTACCCATAGAACAGTATACATCTGTCCTTGAATACAGCTCTTGAAGCATGAGTGTAACCACTGGAGTCAATTTAGCAAAGGTTGCTGTCTGTGTCCTAGCAGTGCAGGCAGACAGCCTGGAGCTAACGACTTACAATCAGCTAAATGGGTAAATGAATAATTACTAAAGATAGAAGTTTGTGTTAATTGCCATTTTTAATCTTGTTCTCATAAATTGTTATGGAATTTTCCCCCCTTTTCCCCCAGCAACAAGGTGTCAAAATGACTTTTTTTATCAGATTCTAAGTAATCTAGTGGATTTTGGAACATTTTTAGTTTTAAGAAGAGCCTTGCTACGATTTAAGCATACACATACTTCTTGGAAGCCATTTATATTCACTTTAAAGCTTTCTTCCACCTTCCATGGTGGAAGGAAACCTGGTACTGAAGAAAGCATGAGGCCTGAAGGATTTCAAGTTGACTGGGACCGGAGTTTGTCAGTCTGAAAGCAAGACATGGCATTAAGTTCTTGTTTCTCTTAAAACGATTGTCCACCAAAATGTTTCCTTGATGAACCTGAGCAAACCCATTTTCTTTTCAGACCATTTCCTTTCTTCCGCAATCACTGTATATTTGATTATCAAAACAGACAAAAATATTAAGATCCCCCTAGTTTTATCTAGTTGCTAATGCAGTAATCCTGCACAGTAAGTGAAAAAAAATTAAGGGATGCTCTTAGAGATTGATTAGGGCATAGGGAGAAGAAGGACAGTGACTGCATTTGGTTTTCAGCAAAAACATTTTGCCTTATTAGGCTACTTTGCAAACTAAACTGTACTTTATCTCACAGTCTGCTAAAAATAACTCTGTATGGCTTTCTGGGAGATTGATATAATAAGTGTGTGGTACATGGTATATGAAGTTGTTTAAATACAAAGAAGCATGAGCTGACCTCCAAATGATGAATATCTTTGTGTTCAAGAGTGGAAGCTTTCCAAGACAGTGATGCATAGCCATCAATTTGTAACTTTTCTCTGAATTTGTAGCTTTGGACTTGTTGTCTATTTATTTACATAACCGTAGATGTGGTATCATTAAACATCTGTGTGCACTCCTGATGTTTTTCCAGACTCCACAGTTGTCTTTCTTTTGAGAAAGTGACATTCCGTGTTGTTTTCATAGCAGGTTTTTTAATTAAAGAAAACCCTACAAAACAAAACTTCACCTTAACTTTCTTATTTTAATGCTTTTGCAATGAGAGCACCTAGAGCAGGAAAGGAGTTCTGTCATTGTCTGTCCTGTGTATAGAGTGCAAGTACTGTGGCTAACAAAGGATGTATCTTCTCTTTACATCAGTTCTTATTCCATTTATCTCCCACTCAGGACATTTGTATCACATACTTCTTCTCACTACTGATAACTTCCATATTTTAGTGAATTGGTTTTAAAAAGTAATAATAAAAAAGATATAAGCAAATGGTCTGTGTTTCCTCTCAAACCGATTTTGAGAGGCAGCTCAGTAAAATGGGGCCAACAGGATTATGCAGAGGGGAGGACAACTCAACTTGAGCCATTCCCCAGAAAGCAGAGGAACCCTGCTCACAGCCCTGCTTTGAGGACAGGAAGAAGAAGTGGCAATTGGAGATGAATGCATGTGTAAGCTAGAAGGAAAAATGAAAGGAAAACTGTCATCAGGATTGAACCATTTCATAGAGAACTTACTCTTTCAATGTCTTAATGAGGAATATTTATATGATTTGTGTTTCTGAACAATATTGCTAACATTCATAACAGTACAAACCAGATTTACAATGCCAAGAGGAGTCCAGGAACTCTACCAGGACTTCTGTTTTCCAAGCTTCAGCTTCATTTACTCTTTTGCATCATTTCAGTCGTGCACGGCCTCACAAGCTGTTGTTCTGATAGTTCTCTGCCTTGTTTCAATAAGAACTGATTAGGTTGCTGTCTTCAGAGCTGCTGTTGGTAACCCCTTTAACAGTTAAGCAGGGAGAGAGGAATTTACCTGTAATTAACCCACAACTTGCCAGAGTTGGGGCTTCAGCTATGAATAGCTGCATGCTTAATACAAAAAATTAAAATATTTTCACTGAGAATATAATCATGAGCATCTAAAAAACCGGCAGAAAAGTATAATAAAGTGCATAGTAAAGCTTTCTTAGAAAGAGAGGTATTTTGAAATACCTCTAATATTTTAGATTTGTAAAACATCATCCTTTCCATTTGAAAGTCTTGCTTCATGGTCCTTTTAGTCCATCGCAGAACATGTGAATACTAGAAGATTAGATAGGAATCTAAAGAAACAGCTGATCAAGTATTCCCCAAAGTGGCAGGAGGCTAAAAATAAGGGGAAAATAGGGCCATTTGCAAGACATAGCATAAAAATATTTAATAGCAAATTAGTAAAAAATATGAACATTTTAGAAATCCACTTGATCGTGCTGAAAAAACTTGATTTGCTAGACTTCTGTTTAATTAGATAGAAGAGATGTTATGACCTCCAGCCAACGTGGCAAAAGAGGGGCTGAAAGTGTGTGTAAGCACAGATGAGGCGTTCACCAAGGAATTTGAATGGAAGTATTAAAAAGTTAAGACATATCTAAAATATAGAAACTCAATAATTCTCATTAATGTTGGTAGCAAAATAGATATGGTAAAAGAAGGGGAGAGTATCACAGGTGGAGTATGTTCCTCTGCCTTTAAAATTATCTGATGGACAACTTGAGGATGAGAGGACACAGCTGCAGTAGCTGTGTGTTAGCTGTGCCACAGGTGAAATAGTGCTCTGAACTGATGCCATCGTTGCACAGTCATTTATTTATTTTTAGTTTCATAAAGCTTGACTTCTGACTGTCATCCTGCATTACCGATGTGGTTTTTCCTTAGTGTACTACATTTGTTACTTCTGCATGGTTTGGTTCCTTTTGGTACTCAGTTTTTTCTAAGGGTATAGTTATGAAGAGGACCAAAGATACGAACACGGTAAATGTGGCTCCATTCTGTAACTCTGCTTTTTTCCTCCACATTTCATTGTCATTTTATACATGTGGGTTTTTTTCCTGCTCATGAAAAATACATTTAAATAAAAGAAGGAAGGAAGAAAATCAAGATTAGACAATTGCAACACTATGTCTTGATGTGTGAGTTTAAGGTAGAGGTACTTTTCCAAAAATTCAAGCAACTGACAAAGATGTTTTTCATTGCAGTGCTTACAGGTCTAGCTAGAGCCCTCACATAGGTTTGAGGGGAAAAAATTATAATGTTGTTTTTAAAAAGCTCAAGCATTTCTTTGGTCATGAAAGTGGGGCATAAGTCTCTTTTGAAGGTTTTGAGGACTTTGGTCCAGTTGTTGTGTGCATCCAAAACAATTCAGTGTTTCCAGGTGTGCAGCCCGGATCAGAGGGCCCATCAAAATATTTAGATACCAAGGGCACATGCCAACAGCTGTGATGAGCAGCAGGAAAAAAGGAAGTGCTGTGTTTTTACATTTGTAATCTTCCTACCTTTGTTTTATAAGACTTGACAAAGAAGGGGACTGAAGGGTGACCACTTACACAGTCATCTCTGGAATGTAGTAATATTTGGTTTAAGACAGGTGTAAACCACATAAAAGAGGCTTTTTTACTTTGCTTTTTGTGCTGGATTTTCCTCTCACACTTCTCTTTGGATGGACTTGGTTTGAATCCAGGAAAATGGCTTATGCATGAAAGACACTTTTTTATTCCCAAGTACATGGTTGGTTTCTGACTGGGATGCAGCTCTGTGATTTGTAACAGCTTCAACTGACTCAACCTACTGTGAAACTTTAGGAAAAATTCACAAGGCCACTGATATGTGTATTCTGTGTATTTCAGCTATGTAACTGTAAGCCTTCTAAATACTTTTTTGAACTGTTTAAATCAATAGTAAAATATATACGTATCTGTAGAACTAATTCTTGGGCAAAGAACCTACCCTAGACAAGTGATGTAAAGAACTACCCTGCCATGTTCAGCACTGCAACGAAACTCTGATGGATAAAGATTAGTCCCCGAGATAAACCTTTAAATCTTTGGTCATAGAAAATAAAACCTTTAAATCTTTGGTCATAGAAAATTTGTACTGCAAAAGGGTTCTATAATGACTCAGTTGGCAATAACTGGTATTACAGCTACTTGAAGAGACTTTCCGTACCCTTTATTTTGATTAAGCAACTTTTGTGCTTTTTCTTCTGTCTACTTATCATAATGAAATCACAGTAGAACACGATGATGTCCCTGCCACATACAGTCTAATAGTACTGAGGCATGCAAATGAAGGATTAGATCTCTGTTGCTTTTCCTTTTTGTGGTCTGTGTCTTCATTACAGATGTTCATGTATTTGGTTAATTTTTTGCAATATCACCAAAGAGGGGCAGGGAGGTAGACAAGCAAGAATTACACCCAAAGGCCACCTCACTTCAACTAGTAAAAGTTAGGCACCATGCCATGTATGTTGATCAATCAAAAGCATCTGAACACACAGATCTGTCTACATAGTTAGTTACCTTGTTCACCATAAAAACTGGTGGACACGCATGTGTATTGTACCATCATGATTTAAAGATGGACTTCTAACTTTTGAAGACACTCTCCCTAAGAAGGAGGTGTCTTGGTACGGAGAGCAAGGAACAGTACCATATGGATGTGCTGGTGGTGAGTTGGTTCTGTGTTAAGCAGTGACTGACAGGGTTCAGATTTGGGAGAATTTTGATTGGTAATATTGCTTGGCATTGAAAAAGATGAATAGATGAAAAAGATTAGTCTTGGCTCCTGATTAGAGGTAAATGAGACTTTTTTGGAAAATACATCAACTCTTCTCCTTAATCTCCGTAATCTTAGTAGAGGTGGCCCAAATCAGGGTTTCCTCTTTCCCACATGTAGGACTGAACAATGCACCAAGTTGTTGTCTCCCCTCCCTATGTGTCTGAGTGTCTCGCTGGCCCCACAGCAGAGCGTCTCCTCACAATGCAAGTGGCCAGGCATACCACCACACAGCAGAATCCCTGGGGCCTCCACCAAGCTGCTTAAACAGCCAAGAGTCTGCTTTCCCACCCCTGTCCTTCCCCATATGGACCTGCTTCTCCCAGTAGTAGATGTCTTCAGTGAGTCTCGTTAAGAGTTACCACTGCCTAAGATAACATTCCCTGTGATGTAATTTGACATACTGTTGTCAGTGGGGCTTAAACACAGTAATCTTTAAAAATTATTGGGAATTTGCCCTAGAGAAAAAACTGTTATGATTAATTTCTACAAATGATAAACCACTCATTCTTGAAAATACTGCAAGCTATGAAGAGTGACTTAATCCATTTAACTACAGAGCCTGATGCTTCTGACAACTGTGACTCAAATGTCATCACAGAAAGTGATATTTCAAGTGGCAGGGTGGGATTAGAAACCTGCTGAAGATTTGTCAAAGGAGAAGTAAGTACATAATTTTTAGATAAGTGTTTTGTCTACTCTAAACCACTTCCGCTGAAAAGACAGGCAGCTTAAAAGTGAAACACCGTTACAATAGAAAGAGCATCTAATTGCAGAGGAGCGGGGAAGGAATCGGCTTACTTAAGACATTTTGTCTGCGACTTTCTTCCAGCAGCCCTGGGGGTCTACTTTGATCTCTGAGGATGTAGCTGAAGGCTTGCCCACGATGTGTGGTCTGTCTGCTATGGATACTGGCCTAGCGCTGT
Organism: Phoeniculus purpureus; assembly: GCA_028565055.1. NCBI lineage: Eukaryota > Metazoa > Chordata > Aves > Bucerotiformes > Phoeniculidae > Phoeniculus > Phoeniculus purpureus. The sequence continues at coordinate 6,903,375 of JAOXOE010000632.1, read as the reverse complement.
GTTTTGTACCACCTGTAGCAGCCATGTAATGAAGAAGTTTTCCTTTGGTAAGGCTGGTGCAGCTTGAGATTACAGAAATTATGGCAGAGGGTTTGGTTTGCACTACTGTTTAGTCTGGGACTGACGTGGAGCTCCTAAGTCAGGAGTGGAGGTAGGCATAAGGCACACATACCTACTACTCATTTGGATTCCTTGGGGAAAAAATTGAACAGGAAATTTAACAGCTTTTTTGTGGAATTATTTTCCAGAGAAGAGCTGCTGTGTGCTGTCTCTGATAATTTGCTCCTCCAGGCTGTCATGTTGCAGGCTCTCTGCTCAGGTGTTTACAGAGCAGTTAAATGGCTGTGAGCGTGGCAAGGAAAGCTGAGGCCATTCATCTTTTCGCTGAAAGAAATTTTGCAAGAGAAACAACATTTTTTGTTTTGTTCAGATATTCGTTTGTCGTTGTTTTTAATTAGGTTTCGTGCCGGACCCCGCGGGCTGAGCTCGCTGTAGAAGGGCCGGGGGCGGCTTTAAGCGCTGGATGTGCCTTTGTGCAGGTAGTGCCTGGGAAGGAAGTGGCTCCGCACCGAAGGAGCCTGGCAGGAAAGGCTGGTGCTCGGCTGACCACAACTGAAACTGACACTTTTCCTTCGGAGGGGGAGCAAAAACACTGTCACATTAACTTCCTGTTTGTTTAGGTGCTGGTTTTATTGCACTGTGTCCATCAAGCGCTACGCTGTAGCTCGGTGTGACACGTGAAACTTGTTTAAACATTTTGGGGGGCAGCGCTAAGCTGCCGTAGAGACGACTGATGCTGTGCGGAGCAGCTGACGGCCGCCACAACGGGAGGTCTCAACTCCATCCCCCAAAACCGGCGGAGAGCCCGGGCAGGAAAGGCCCCGCCTCTGGTGCCTCAGTTTCCCCCCTGTCCTCCGCCACGCAGGATCGCCGCACTGGCGCCTGACTGCCCGAGCCCGGGCCCGCATCAAGACTGCCCCCGCGTCCCGCAACGCCCCGCCCCACGCGGGGCGGTGGCCGGTCCGGAAGGAAAGCGCCGTCCGCGGGGCCCGCCCGCCCCGGGCGCTGCTGCGCGCCGCTGTGCGCCGAGGCGGCTCTGGTCGCTAATTAGCGTGACTGGTTTGATGGATTTAGTCAACAGCATTCGGCAAACGGGGGAGGGGGGAGGCGAGTGTGTGAGATTTACCAAATCGAAAGACTTCTCGGCCCTGCTGCCCTCAGTGGTTTGTTACGCGGACCGGAACAAGTATTGCTTCCAATTAATTGGTCGAAGGGATTTATTTTAGTATTTTGGCTGGGTGCCAGAGGCAGAGGCTTTGTCCTGGAGATTTAAGCACCACCCCTCCTTGCAAGTTTGAAATGTGAGCTGCCTGGGTGGTTTTTTTTTTCCCCTCTCTCTCTCTTCCTTCTGGTAAAGTGGCTGAGGCTGCGTGTGTGTGTGTGTGTGTGTTTGTGTGTGTGTGCGTGAGCAGAAGCATGAGAGGAGGGAGAGGTGTGATGGCAAAGCCAGAGATGGATCACTAGAGACAGAAAAGGAAACCATCATATCAGTAACATGCAGCGAAGGTGAGATTTTTTGAGTGTTTGATTTTCCTAAACCCCTTTCAGAAGGTTTACAGCAGTCTCTGCCATGCTGTGTGCTGAAGATGCACCCCTCAGGAGTCACAGCGATGCTTACATGTACAGCGCCGGTTTAGCTGTGTTCGCGTACGTGTGAAGTTTTAAAGCTTAACCTGATTCCCTTTATTGTCTCTAGAGGGTTGTAGCTTGAGCGCAAATAGTCTGTTGGCAAGTACGGCATGAGCCCATTAGCAAGACTCCATCTGTGATTGGTTTTGCCTGGAAACCGGGAGACAAGGAATGAATAATTGATGTGTGTTGTGCAGTAGCTGGACAGGCAAAGAGGAGAGAGGGAGAAACAGAGCAGGGTGCTCTCAGAGGGGGAGAGCGAACAAGCTTGAAAATAGCTGCTGGCTGCCTTGTGCTGAGATGAAGGCGAACCCGGCTGTCTTTGTTCTGCGCTCATTGGTTTCTGCGTAGAAGTGTTTGCAGACATTTGTGGCCTTTTTCTGCAGAAGAAGAGGCAGGGGAGCAGAGAGGAGGGGGAGCAGAAGACTAGGCTTCTTGAATGGAATGTAACTTGTGGGTAAGTTGGTTTCTTTGGGGGGAGGAGGGGCCGTACGTGTGGAAGTGGGGACGTGAGTGTATTCGCCTGAGCCTGCCTGGGAGAAGCGAGTCTCGCAGTGAGAGTGTGCTGGTGCCAGCGGGCTGTGGGTGCATTGTGGGTAAGGCGATGCTGCATGTTGTCGGAGAGGATGGCAGGAGGCTCCACGGTGAAACTGGGGCGGGTTTGTGTACAGCCACCCTTCCCTGTGGCTGCCCTTTAAGAGGATTTGGGGATTCGAGAAGGAAATGCACAGCTTGCTAATTTAGCTGGACTTTACCGTATTTTTGTTTTAGGGGATGTACCTAATTTAAATTTGACAGCTATCTTGCTTTTTTTTTTTTTACTGCAATCATTAAACCAAAAGGCAACAGCAATTATTAGTGGCTTTTTCTCCGACATTAGTCTGTCTGGCACTGTCAAAATGTCATGAGCTGTTCTGCAAAAGGAGCAACAATCCTTCAGCCACCATCTCATTTTTGCTGTCTTCATAAAGACCTTGCCATGCAGAAGTGACATCTGTGGCAAATGGTTTCAAAGAAGATCCCAAAGAAGTACTATTACCAGTGGCAGCCCTGGGTATTCAAGTTGACAGGTTTTTTTGCCTCTCATGTTTATTAAAAAGTGTCTTGTTGATTTCTCTGACTGTGTAAAAACAAAAGAGTATTTAATTTGTGTGTGATTTATGAATTTTTCAGAAAGTTTCAAACTAGTGGTGCTTGACCGGAATTTGAGATCTTGGGTTAATTGGTTACTCAGGTTAAATCAAATAATTAATACAATTACATGTATTAACATGCAGCAAAAACACATAGCATCTATACAGCTTCAATGTTTACAGCTCAGACCTTGTCAGAATGATTTGCTGAAGGAAGATACTTGCTGTTGTTGGTAACAGCTCTTCTATCAGTAAAATCACTGTGTAAGGCAAAATAAACTTTGCCTAGTGTCTGTGATGCTGTGGCCGCTGAAGTTACTGTCAAAACAAGTACTGATTTCAGTCATGCAAACTACTTCTCGATTCACATAGGCCATGATAAAATTGAGCTGAAAATCCCTTACTGTCTGTCAACTTTTAATAAACTAAATGCTCTCTGTAGACAGATTCATGACATGAACTGGCCAATTTGAACCACCACTTATGATATGACAACCACTTATCTGAGCTCATAAAAATACATAACTTTATGTTTGTTTCTGTGCATCTTGGAGAGAAATGTTACTGTGAAGGCAATTTAATTAAAGAAGTTGTGTCTCAGTCAAGTTAAGCTAACCAGCTAATTAGGCTGGGATGAACTGAGAAAAACAGCAGGTCTGAAACATTTACCTGGAAATAAAGTCAGGCACTAATTAAATTGTTCCAAGTTACCAAATATTTCTGTTAATTTTTCCAGAAGTTAGAACTTATTATTGGTAAAGAAAGTAATTATCAGCCACTAATCATGCATAAAAGTAAAGCTTCTCTCAGTCGAGCAAAAACATGTTTCCACTGTGCTGTCACTGGTCTGCTCAGCAGGATTTTATTCCATTTTTTTGCTTAGCACTTAAATCAAGATGGCAGTTATGGTGTAACTGAACTTAGGAGCCGAAGTTTGGTTTTATAGAAGTTTACTTCAGGATAACTTGGTGAGAAATTATTCAGTTTGAGTTTAAACCAGTACTGTTACCAAAGACTAGTTTAGCATTTATGATAAAATTTTCAGTTAAAATACTTAACACTAATTCCCACCTGCCCCACTTTTACCCTTTCTCTAGGAAAATATGTTTGCAAGTACAGCCAATTATCACTGGTACAGAAGCCACCTAAATATGCAAAGTGCAGTTTCGTTATAGATACTGGAAATGTTGATCATAAGAGACGTTTGAAACTTAATCTGCTTGTGTAGACTGTAGTAGAATGGGCACAAGTGTAAAATCTGTGCATGTCAATGTCTCAGTGGTCCTAGAAGACGTGTTACGTTCTTCAGTGAAACTCATACTGGTATTACTTCTGCCAAAAGTAGCATCTTGTCCTGGACCCCTTATGCTGGATGTTCCAGGAACACCCAAAAAAGCTTGTAGTATGCAGGGCGCAGCCATTGGTTACAAAGCAGACTAACAGTGAAAGAATAATAGAGGATATTATGGGCACAATTAGTAGAGATTTTGTTGTTGTTGTAGTAACAGGTGCTGTATTAATTACAGTGAGGTTATTTAGCGAGAATGGCCTGACCAAACGGGCTGCCTGTTGCTTTAAAGGTTAGTATAGCAGTTACATTAAGAGGCTGTGCATCCAAAACCCCAAAGACCCCCGGTTACACAGTGTGTAACTAAGATGAGAGAATGGTATTTTTCTATGTCACAAGGACATAGAAGGAGAACAGAGAAAGAAGTTCCTACGTTATCCTCAGTTACAAAGCAAGGCTGCGTTCTTGTGGTCAGAACACCAGCAAAAGGGATATTACTGATCAAAGCAATGAACAATCTGACTAAAGTGTAGCCCCCAGTAAAATCTGCGAGATTTCACAATTGTAATTTGTTTTTTCTCTGTTTTTATATTAAAAAGTAAAACAGGTAGCCAGGGGAAAACAATCACAAAACTTTATCTTGTGGGATATTGCTACAATGGTGTCCAGAGATCTCAGGGAAGATGCTCTCTGGTTTTGTTCCTCTTGATTTGAGAATAGACTGGCACAGGAAGTACCTTCCTCTGAGGCTGCTCTTGCAAGTGGAATTTCTGTTCTGTCTGAGGTGGAACAAGCAGAAGCTGCTGTTAAGAAACTGCCGTGAAGCTGCTTGTAAGCAGCTGGACAGCAAGGCTTAGCTCAAGGGAAGAAAAAAATAAACGGGAATAAGTGGCTTCCTTCCAGCGCTGCTCAACTAGTACTGTATTGTAGTTAGAGGTCTCCAAGCTAGAGTTGCATGATCTATTCTGAAGATCAGAAGCCTAGATGGGCCACATAGTAGCTGTGCAGGCTGCTCCAATACCTTCAAGGGTACAGCATATGGTGCCGCATAGACATATCCTCAGGGTTTTAAACATATTGCTGTAACAAACAACCGCATTGCTTGGCCTTTGAATTTGCTAGCGTTTGCTGTGATAGTTTTCCTTGTTCTGATTTGCCAGAAGAAACCAGAAAGTTGTGTCGGACAGACCACTAGACGTGGCATCTGTTTCACTGTAGTGTGGAGTTACTGGTTGTTTCTTGGAGTGACCAAACCAACATAACACACTGTCTCAAAATGCTTTAGCAAAAAAAGGTTTTAGGTACTTAGAACTGAGTTGTTCAAGGAGCAACTCGGCTTCTTCGATACCAAAACTATTTTAAGTCACTGAACAAAACCTATTAAACCAGACTGTAAAAGGCTGAGCTAGTCTTCAAATTAAATGAGTATTTGCATAATTATCAGAGATACACCCATGAGCTATTAAGCAAAGCAGTATTGGCTTTTAAGGCATGGTAAGAGTGTATACCCATTCATCATCAGGGAGAAAGCAGCCGGCTGGTCTGGCACACAGGCAGGCTCTTTCATTGAAGATTCAGTAAGGAGACAAGAAGCCCAGAAAGAACACATTTTTAATTGGCAGTTCCTGGAAGAATTTTCTCCTTAAAAGCAAGTCAAGGTATAGATATAAAGTAACATGAGTGACACTGGAACAATCATTGTTGCTGCAGTATGGAAGGCTGCCATTTAGCTTACCTGTGGTAAATATTGCACATTTTTCTGTTTCTTGGCCTAGGTAATTCTCAGTTGTCTTGCATTCTCTGCAGTGTGTAGCTAATTCTGATTCTTAGCTTGTTGGGTCTCATTCTGAAGTACAGCTCTTACCAGTTTGAATAATAACCTTTAACATCTATCAACTTGTAATCCTCTAACCAAACGTCATTGTTAGGTCGTGGTGTTTTTTGTACCTCCTTGGTGCCCCTTGTATTTCTTAAGTTTCTGGAGGTAGGCAAGCTGGCCTCTTGTCTATGTTGGCATCCTGGAAGCAGATGACACCTCATAGAAATCACTCTTTTCCTTATTTTTGGGTATCTTTTCATACACAAGCCAAATAATGTAACAGGGAGAGCTAACAGGAGAGTGTCAAGTGACTCTTTTCAGTACTCAGTTTGCTCTGCTAACCAGCCTTACTGACCTGTTGTTTGCTTTAGTAGTTTAATACATTTACCATTTTATTAACAACTTTATTTGTGTATTAGTAAGTAGTAGGAAAAGAAGAAAAAACATTGTGGGTGTATTTTGCCACTTACTTTTTATTGCCAGTTACTTACCCATATTCTATCCAGACTTCAAAGAATGGTGTTAACAGTAGTTTTACTGTCTTATCTACTGATGCTATCCAACTGTTCAAAAAGGTTGAGCTTTTCAAGCATTGCCCTAACACCACAGTTTTCAGAGGAGCCTGTCATGATTTACTTATTCATACAGATTACAGTGGCTTATGTAGTCTTGATCCTGCTTGATCTGCCAGCAATATTTGCTTCTATTGATCACAGGCTCTTATTTGACTGCCTACAGCAGCTTGTAGGTCTCCCTTGTTCTGTTAATGAGGTCTAGTACGGGTATTTCTCAATGTTCTTGTTCTGCTGCTGTCAATAGTTTTAACTCCAGCCTTCCTGCTCAGACAGATGTGCCATGGGTTTGTGTGCCATTCTATTCAGATTTTGCTCTTAGCTCTGATTTATAATGCAAGTTTGGCAGTGTTCCTGGCTGTCTAAACCTCTAAACCATTTCATCTTCTTGCACGAAGACAAGCAGTAGTAAATTGTCCTGTTCCAGTCAGCTTCCTAAATGGCCATGTATGTTTTCTGACTGTTTTTCTAATAGGATGCAAGTATTGTGAATTGGCCAGTTTGCCTGAAAGATCATTAAAGTTATCACCTACATTAATTTGTGGCTGTCGAGAAAGAAATTTCATTAGAAAAAAGGTGCATTAGAATGAAGTTAAAAACAGAAACATTCATGTAAGCTTTGATATGGTCTTAGTCCTTTAGAAATCAGATTTTAATCTTTCCACTAAAGTACTTTAGAGTTTGTGAGTACTTGAAGCTCTTTGAAAAGTAGAAACATAGATGGGTTCTTTTATATGTGTGTTTGTTGTTTTAGTGTGAAGTGTCCTGGTTTAGATTTCTCAGGGTCTTCAAACATGAAAAAAACCAACGGCACATTTATAGTAAAGAAAAGTGAAAACAAGTTTTGTTTTCATGAATAGTTCGAAAGAAGAGAGGAAAAACTTGCAAACGGCACTAGCTGGCCACGTGTCACAAACAGCCCACAAAAATGAACAAACTCCATTCACCATCACTCTTTGGGCTTGACCATCCAGCCAGCTTTTTATCCAGTGTAGCCTGCACTTGTCCAAACCTTGTGCCATTTGTGAAGGAGGATGCTGTGGGAAACAGTGTCAGAGGCTTTACTAAAGTCCAGGTAGACAATGTCCACAGCCCTTCCCTCATTCACCAGGCAGGTCACCTTGTTGCAGAAGGACATCATCTTAGTTGTGTGGGTCTTGCCTTTCATAAATATGTGCTGACTGGGCCTGGTCACTTGATTATCCTGCATGTGATGTGTGGTGGTTCTCAAGATGACCTGCTCCACAATCTTCCCTGGCACTGAGGTCAGACTGAAAGGCCCATAGTATCCCTGATCTTCCTTCCACCCCTTCTTGTAGGTGGGCGTCACATTTGCTAATCTCCAGTGTACTGGAACTTCCATGGTTAGAGAGGACTGTTGATAAATGATGGAGAGAGGCTTGGTGAACACTTCTGCCAGCTCTCTCAGTAACCTTGGGTGGATCCTGTCTGGCCCCATAGACCTGGACATGTCTAAGTGACACAGTAGGTCATCGATCACTTCATCATGGATTATGGGGACTGCATTCTGCTCTGCACTCCTGTTTTCCCGTTCAGGGGGCTGGGCATTCAAGAAACAACTGCCATTGCTGGTGAAGACTTTTATGACAGCATAACCAGGTGGATAGATGATGGCAAAGCAGGGCCACATCAAGATGTGGCCTATCTTGACTTCAGGATAGCATTTGACAGAGTCTCCCATAGCATCCTTGCAGCCAGACTGAGGCAGTGTGGTCTGAACAGTGGGGTGGTGAGCTGGATTGTGAACTGGCTGCAGGATAGAAGCCAGAGAGTAGTGGTCAATGGGACAGAGTCTAGTTGGAGGCCTGTATATAGTGGAGTCCCCCCAGGGTCAGTGCTGGGACCAGTCCTGTCCAATCTATTCATTGATAACTTGGATGAGGTGTTAGGGTGCACTGTCAGCAGGTTTGCTGATGACACAAAGCTGGGTGGTGTCGCTGAGACCCCAGCAGACTGTGCTGCCATTCTGTGGGACCTGGACAGGCCAGAGAGCTGGGTAGGGAGAAATTTAGTGTAGAGTCTTGCACCTTGCAAGAACAGCCCCAGGTACCAGTATAGGTTTGGGATTGACCTGTTGGAGAGCAGTGTAGGAGAAAGGGACCTGGGGGTCCTGGTGGACAGCAGGATGCCTATAAGCCAGCAGTATGCTCCTGTGGCCAAGAAGGCCAACAGCATCCTGGGGTGGATCAGAAGTGGGGTTGGTTAGCAGATCAAGAGAGGTTCTTCTCCCCCTCTACTCTGCCCTAGTAAAACCACATCTGGAGTATTGCATCCAGTTCTGGGCCCATCAGTTCAAGAAGGACACAGAGGTGCGGGAGAGTGTCCAGCGTAGAGCGACAAAGATGATGAAGGAAGTGGACCAGCTCCCTTATGAGGAGAGGCTGAGGGAGCTGGGTCTTTTTAGCTTGGAGAAGAGGAGCCTGAGGGGTGACCACATTAATGTCTATAAATATGTGAGGGGTGGGTGTCATGAGGATGGAGCTTGGCTCTTCTCAATGTCATCTGTTGACAGGACAAGGGGAAATGGGTGCAAGCTGGAACATAGGAGGTTGCACATCAGTATGAGAAGGAACTTCTTCACAGTGAGAGTGACAGAGCACTGGAAGGGGCTGCACAGGGGGTGTTTTTGAGTCTCCTTCTCTGGAGATGTTTAAAACCCACCTGGATATGTTCCTGTGCGACTTGATTTAGGTGATCCTGCTGTGGCAACGGGATTGGATTAGATGATCTTTTGAGGTCCCTTCCGATCCCTGATGATTCTATGATCAGCAGCTGGTACTGATGTTGACCCAGCTTA
>JAOXOE010000632.1:6860429-6871848 GCA_028565055.1 Phoeniculus purpureus | reverse complement strand
TGTCCTGCTCCGGCAGGGGGGTTGGACTCGATGATCTCTTGGGTCCCTTCCAACCCCTAACATCCTATGATCCTATGCACACACAGTGGTTTGGATAGGACTGTGTCTTACGTGTTTGTTTAGTGGAATGCACAATGGAGCCTTATGTTTTGCCAGTGGAACTTAGTTGAAATGATATTACTAAGTAAAGGAATGCATTTGAGGAAGGTGTGCATCACAGAAGCAGCATCAGTCGCAAATAAATTACTAATAGCTATCCGAAGGATATAAACTTACTACATCACCCTCTTTTTGACTTCTCTTCAATGTAAACGCCTTAGAATATCTGTACAGTATTGGCATTTAGTTTGTTTTACGTCAGTGTGTGATTTACTCTTTGCTTTACAAAATGTCTTTGTATTTCCTTGCTGACTGTCTCCTTGCTCTGTGCAGAGTGTTTTCTACAGTCTGCGGAAAACAGCACAAAAGGTCAAGCGATCACTCGGTTGTGTTGTGTGCTATGAAAATTTGCTAGTACTGTGTGTTTCAATGTCTGTTAACTAGACTAAAAATTAATTGTAAGCATTTAAGTTGAAATACTTTGACCAAGCACTTAGGCACGTGTTTGCTTATCACTAAGCTGATAAGGCACTTCAATAAAATGTCGAAAAATGAGAAGTCAGTTGTTTCCTTCTAAATGTCTGGGGATTTTGAAAAGGAAACAAAAGCAGATCTGTGAAGTGTTCTTCATTGCCACTAAGAGGAAACAAATTTCCACTTTCAGGTGTCACGTCGTTGCTTCTTTTGAGTTAGTACTCCAGACCGGGGTTATTTTCGGTGGAAATTTGACCAGAAGTTTAGAAAAAGCAACCTATCCATTTGATCTCTTGTTTATTAATAGATTATTTAGGTTTCCTAGTGTATTGAGTTTGGAAAAAAATGGGAGATGCTGTGTTTTAATATTAATATTAAATATAAAATACGAAAATATTAAAAATGCAGAGACATTCATTCCTGGTCTATAATATGAACATTGTGAAAAGCCTATTCCGATTCAGTATTTGCACTGCACCATGAAAAACAGCCTTCTTCTTAAATGAGAATGTATTTAAAATAGGTTTATGGTGGTGCCCTAACCAAGGTGGTTTCCTGGTTGAATCCAGTGGATGAAAGAAGCTAAGCTGCCTAACTTGTGAGACACTGTGGGCATGAAACACATATATTGGTGCTAGAGTTACCCAGGACTTTGGTTCCTGTTCTGGTTGTAGGATTTGTGATGTTGATTTCCACTGCAGCTGGATGAGGTTTTAAAGGAAAAAGAGAGGTGAAGCAGGAGACAGGAGCGTTGTTTGGAAGCTGCTATGTTTTAGTTTTTGTTAAAGTAGTGTCACCTAGAGGCTCCAGCCAAGACTACAGCCAAGGGCTGCCGGCCATCCTGAGCACACACGTGCCCAGAGGCAGCTGCAGAGCAGAGTGGACACAGAGAGGTGCCTGTGGGCAAGAACAAGTCAGGAGCATTGGTTTGGGGCTGTGTTTGGACTGTTCTGATTTTTGGCTGCATGTAACTATGAAGGAGTGTTTGGCATGGGTAGATGTCGTGACATCTCACGTCCTGTCGTCAGATGTTCTCTCTGCGTGTCCATGTGTGAGTGAAAAATGGAAAGACGTTGGAAGAAATGACAGCCAGAGTTACACTGGCAATTACTCGCTCGTCTTGGCATCAGCTGAAGAAGCTATGATAAGTTAGTAGATTTAAAGGACTATGTGGACTCTGTCTCAGCTGCCAGGCAAGTGCAGTGACGGCGCTTCAGAAATATTAAAGACTTCCTGCGAAACTGCAAAGCTGGCTTGAGGGTCACTGAAAGCCTAGTTAAGGGAAGCTTGATGCTAGTGCTTGGAAAGTTTCTTTGACAAAGCCAACAGGTGGTGGTGCTTTTTTACAGTAGTTGGTATATTTTCAGTGTTGAATGCCGAGAAAGGTATTTTTAAAAGGCAGTGGTTTAGACATCTAGCCTTCTCAAAAAGAGATGTGGAAGATCACTGGGGAATTACCATTTCAGTTTTTCCCTCCACAACATGTATTTACCAGTGCTCTAAGGATGTCTCCTTCACAAGTCATCACAATCTCTGTTGCGTCAGCCAGTGAAGTAGTGCGGAGTGTCAGATAACATAACATTGCCTCAGTGACATTAACATATTTAAAATGCAGAATTTTCAGGTAATACGACAAATCAGGTATAGATCACAGTCATTCAGTGGTATTAATGTGCTATATGGAACTCACTTTTTAGTGAGCAACTTTTTATTAGAATTAATTAACAGTCTGTGCCTATCATGGAGTCTGTAACTATTCCAGATGGGCTAAATACCTGCCTGGTTCTGTTTCCCTAGTACTGGGATTAAGAAAAACTGTTTAGACTTAAGTACATATGTGTACCTCTCCGACATGACTATTGTATAACTGAGGGCTCCATATACTTGCCAACAGTTAATAAATCCTTCCTCCTTATTCCTTGCATGTGATTTCACTACATCATAATTTGAGAACTAATTTCTTTCCATGGCTTCCTCTGTGCTTTATGACTTCCTCTGCTGTTTGGCCCTTAATGCTGACCAGTGGTATGTCTAGGTTCATTAACACTACTATAAATTTAGTCAATACTCTTTTAGTGGACTCCAGCTGAGCCCAAACTGACTCTCTGCCCTCCAGGGTGTAGTGAGAGACTTAATTACCCTTGTACCATTCAACAGGAGCAGTGTCATGGGCAGCATTTCATTGTGGCTGGAGAGGCTGCAGCTCCTTTCTCTACTGGCTGCCATTTTCAAGTTTAAAGAGAGAGATTCCAGGTGTAACTCACAGCTCTGTCCAGTGACAGCAGAAGGCCACTGCTCTTTTGCAGGTGGCAGTTGGAATGGTCGCATTTCATTGCTGTCCTTACATGGATGTTCCTTCAATGGTGGGATTTTCCTTTGGGTTGTCTGAGTACAGAAACACGGGTTGAAAGAGCAGAGGGAGAAGTAATCCTTCAGTTGAGTGGCGTGTGGTTCAGCATTTCCTACTGCTGGAACCAAAGAAACCTTGACATGGTCAAGAAAGGGAGGGGGGAGATGGTACTGTATCCAGTATGGCAAGAGTCATCCTCAAATATAAATATGCATGTAACTGGTGAATGGCCAGGGAATTGTAGCGGGGAATGCAAACCACGTGAATGCTGCGTATTTCCCATTGGGGGTGACTAAAGTGAAGTCTTAGCGAAGTCTACCGCAGTGACTGTATTTTTAGAAGGTATAAGTTGGTGTTCTTCAAGGCACATCTATCACTTTTCTAGTGTTACAGTGATTTCTGTTATTAGTGTTGTCCATAATTTAAAGCTAAGTCATGTGTTGGAAAATACGCTCGTCTGTACTGGGTGTTGTTTTCTGGGTTTTGTGTGCTGTGTTGGGTGCTGTGCTGGATGCTTTCAAACGTATGTCAGCAGTGTGGTTTCTTGAGGTGTCACCCATTGTAAGTATAATTAAAAAACAGAGTGATTTATTCCTCCTAGTAATTAGATGAAGTGATTGTGTAGTCTTTGAGACCCTACTGCGTCTTCCCACTAAACAAATGCTCTGACTCTACCATTGCTAAATGTGGATTAGGAAGATATGAAACCTGTGTACTGTAAAAGGAGAGAAAAGGGTAAAAGATAATTTAGAGGCAAAGTAAGTGGAAGACAGTTGCAAGTTCTTCACAGCAAGCTAAGGCATTGCAAGCTCCAAGTTTCAGTGTGTGTATAAACCGTGTAGTCTATTTGGTTAAAGGACAGAACTCAAGAGAGTTGTGGTCAGTGGAGTGGTGTTCCTCAGGGGTCAGTCCCATTCAATGTATTCATCAGTGACCTGGATGAGGGAACAGAGTGTACCCTCAGCAAGTTCACTGATGATACAAAGCTGGGAGGAGTGGCTGACAAACCAGGTGGCTGTGCTACCATCCAGTGTGAACTGGATAGGCTGGAGAGTTGGATAGAGAGACATTTGATGTGGTTCAACAAGGGCAAGTGTAGAGTGCTGCAGCTGTGACAGGAACAACCCCATTGATCGTTACACGCTGGGAAATGATCCACTAGAGAGCAGTTCTGGGGAAAAGGATCTAAGAGTGCTGGTGGACTGCAGGCTGACCATGAGGTAGCAATGTGCCCTTGTGGCCAATGTTCTGGGGTGCACTGAGAAAAATGTGGCCAGTAGGTTGAGGGAGGTTCTCTTTCTCCCCTACTTTTCCCTGATTATGCTTCATCTGGAACACAGCATCCGGTTCTGAGCTCTCCAGATCAAGGGGTACAGGGAGCTGTTGCCCAAAGTTCAGTGCAGCGGCACCAAGATGATCGGGGTGCATCTTCCTTTTAAGGAGAGGCTGAGAGAGCTGGGGCTGTGTAGGCTGGAAAGGAGAAGACTAAGAGGAGATCTCATAAATGCTTATAAGTATCTAAATGGTGAGTGTCAGGATGGTGGAACCAGACTATTTTTGTCCAGCAATAGGATAAGGGGCAGTGGGCATGAATTGGAACACGAGAGTTTCAATTTGAACATAAGGAAATCTTTTTTATGGCGAGGGTTACAGAGTACTGCAATAAGCTGCCCCCAGAGGTTGTGGAGTCTCCTTCTCTGGAGACATTCAAAACCCACCTGGAAATGTTCCTGTGTGACTTAATCTAGGTGATCCTGCTCCAGCAGGGGGTTAGACTAGATGATCTTTCAAAGTCCCTTCCAACCCCTAGCGTTCTGTCTGTGAAAATACTCACCTTGCCCCTTAAATTTTATTACTAGCCCACAGCACGTCAGTGGGGAATAGGGGAGAGTGGCTGCAGTGAGTCTTTTACTGCTTATGTCATGGAGGGAGCTTCTTTATTATGCTTGAAGGACAAAAATGTTCCTATGTGCCGTAAATACCCAAACAAATCAGAAGTATTCAGAGGAGTGAGAGGCATCACTCAGGGCAGTCACAAATTTGGAGCTAGTCATTATTTGTCTCTGTGTTGGTGGAGGAGACTTGCTGCAGCATTGTGTCACTTGCAAATATGAGGTGCCAAAACCATTATCTGAGCATCTGACTGAGAGAGACAAGGTTTTCATCCTGCTAAGAGAAAACATCTTAAAGAAAACCAGGTTAGGACAACTTACTAATGGAGAGATAGTAAATAGGTCCGTATTCAGACGTTGTTTTGTGTGGATGCTGTCAATGTAAATGTTGTATCTCAAGCTTCACATAGAGAATCGCTGCTTTCCATGAATTCTCTTTTTTAAAAAAGGTGTGTCAGGCATGGTCTGCCCTTAGAGAAGCTGTGTTGGCTGTCACCACTGACTTCCTTATTTTCCATGTTCCTCAGCACAGTTTCCAGGAGGATCTGCTCTGTGATCTTGCCAGGCACAAAGTTGAGATTGACTGGACTGTGGTTCCCCAGATAATCTTTTTTAAAAGTGGGGGTTGTATTTCCCCTTTTCCAGTTGGCAGGAGCTTCACCAGACTGCCATGATTTCTCAAATATGATGCCATATACAAATAGAACTATGATGACATATGATGGACTTGATGATCTATGAGGTCTCTTCCAACCTTGGTAATTCTGTGATTCTGTGATGCACATGCAAACAGAAATCTAATTTGCAGGTTAATAGTATGAGAATGAGCAGATTTGGGGTGGAATGTGTGTTATGGGATTAATAGTTACTTTCACGGGATTTAACGTATTTGATTAATTGCACTAGACGACTGCCCACTCTGTCTTCATTTTTAAACCACCAGTGCTTTTGTATGAGAAGAACTGTAACAAATGTTTGCTTGTATCTGTGCACAAAGCTAATGGAAAATCGGCGTTCTCTGATCTACCTATTTATCTGAACGATGTGTTGTGTACCTGCAACTGATTTTCTAGATTGCTGATTAGCTAATACTGTTTTCAGCATGTGGCTTCTCCATCACGTGGGAGAACACGATCTGAATTTCCATTTACTCTTCAAAATTATGTCAAAATGTTCGTCCTTTAAAGGCTTTTCCAGCCATTTGGGGCCCCGATGCAGACAGTGGACCTTCAGTCTGGTCTCAAAACCCAATTGGCTTGCTATGAGATAGCTGAAGCAGTGATTGCTGAGAGCTTGAGATGGATTACATAAATCAAGTGCTTCTGAGCAACTTGCTTAGTGTCCTTGTTTGAAAATCTGCCCTGTGTTTATTTTTACTTTCATTAGTAACAGACCTGTGCTGTAATATATATATTATATATATATATATATATAATATGTATAAGGAAATTCATTAGTGGTTTTGATGTGATCACACTGTTGTTAAAGAAACTTTATACCTCTGAGGGTACTAGAATGATAACGGATGGAAGAGTGGAGAGTTAAAGCAATGTCAGGTGTTAATCTGTTTCTCCCCACTAGCAACATGCCACTGTTTAAGCTCTCAAAATCTCACCCTCCTAAACATTTGTTTTTTGCAGTGATGGGTCATTCCCTTATGATTCTGTTCCCTGGCAGCAAAATACCAACCAGCCTCCAGGGTCTTTATCAGTGGTTACTACAGTATGGGGTGTGACTAACACGTCTCAAAGCCAGGTAAGGTTTGGTTTTGTGCTTCCTCCCCTATAGATATGAGTTTTCACTAATATTTGCAAAATTGAAAGCTTTTGGGAAAATCCTCTTGGGATTGATAACAGTGTCTGTTTTGTCTTTGTTGTACATGGTACTTGTATTTCCAGTCATGTCCCTTTTGATGGCGTCGAAAAGGAGATGTTTGGAAGCTTAAATCAGTTAGTGTCATACCAATGTCAGGCTTGGGTTTAGCACGTTTTGCATGGTATGGTTCCAGCACCAAAAGCATGATTTGGGGGGAATCCCCCACCTCTTGGGAACTTCCAATTAAATTTGAAGAGATGTTTCATTAAAAATGAAATTTTGAGTGGGATTCACCCAGTGCCAGTTGTTGCCGATTTACCTGGCGATGTGTTTTACTTGGTGGGCTACTGAAATCCACTGTCAGGTCTACCCCCATGCTGAGCTGCTGACTACCAGCTATGGGCTGTGCTCTTTTGAACCCCTTCTGTTGATACTGCCTTGCTGTAGAAGGATGGGTTGGAGCGAAAGCGTGGGGTGAGAGGTACAGTTCGTGGATTTTCATTTGTTTCTCTGTACTCTCACCTCTCTTCTGCCGTGTATATAAAATTATGCTGGAGGGGAAAAGCAAGCTTTAATGAAGGAGACAGCAGTTATTTGTGGTAGTGTGCTCTCCAAGAGATGTGGCACAAATCAAGCTCTCAGACAGTCTAGCCTTCCATTACACCGTAGATGGAGTGCTGTGTGCACAC
Organism: Phoeniculus purpureus; assembly: GCA_028565055.1. Taxonomy (NCBI): domain Eukaryota; kingdom Metazoa; phylum Chordata; class Aves; order Bucerotiformes; family Phoeniculidae; genus Phoeniculus; species Phoeniculus purpureus. The sequence continues at coordinate 6,864,529 of JAOXOE010000632.1, read as the reverse complement.
CCCCATCTTTAATGAGTGCACATGGTGCATAACTCTAACCTGTCTTTTCTAACTTTTTCAAATCAAGTGGCATTAGATTCCATGCAAAATTTTCTGTGGTCATTCAAAAGTTTTGGTCTGAAGATTAAACCCAAAAATTGGTATGGATTAAGCCATTTGACAAAGAAGTTGATCAGGGGCCAAGTCGTGTTGGTACTCACATGGTAGTTAGGTAAGCTCACTGGTACATCAGGTAACAAAGAAACAGCTACGGGATGACTTGAGACATGATTTAGTGTTGTTGACTGTCTCAAACACCTTGAAAGAGAAGGTATCCCGTCTGGGAGAGCAATGCCTGCGTAGACTCACAGGTCTCTGCGTTGCCCAGAAAATGGAAATACAGTTTCTTATGGAAACTGCACACTTCAGAAGGCAAGAGAAGAACCACCTACTAAAACCACGTAAAACCAAGACTGCGTTTGTTCCTGTCATTGTCACATTACTTGAATCCTATGTGGCATGTCAGAGCAACGTGCAGGACAAGGAAAACCATGCTTTGGTAAAAAGATAAGGCTCCTTCTGAATCACCGCAAGGGAAGGGCGGAACTCTGCAATGTGAAACTTAACTGTAGCTGTTACTGAAATGAGTGATGGGACTTCCCGTAAGTCTTTGTGCTCCCCATGGAAAGGAAGGAGCTAGATTAGCCATGACTTGGGTCTTGGTGAAAAAATCACGAGCACGACGTTTTTTTCTCAAGTGGGAGGCAGATTTCAGTGCAGGTGATCCATGCAGAGTGATACTTAGATCTCAATGGCAATCAGAGCCATGTTGGTCCAGCTGAAAAAAATCGCTTCAAATAAACCAGCCGAGTCCTTTCAAAAACAGAGCAGAGGACTATTTGCTAAGAAGCCATAAAAACAACTGACAGACTGCTGTTCACTTTAGAGAGAATTGTCTTCAAAAGCAGGTTAAGCCATGGACATACTTTTTTTACCAGTTTTTGCACCTGTCCTACCCTTTGCAGTAGTCCAGTGGGGCTGATATTTTCAAGTAAGTTGGAAGTCCAGCAACACAAGCTGGGTAAGTGGACCTGTGTGAACCTCAGGAGGTTCAGCAAGGCAAAGAGCAAGGTCCTACACCTGGGTCAAACATTATTTGATATCAGTACAGGATAGGGGATGATGTAATTCAAAGCAATCTCACAGAGAAGTGCTGGGGTACGGTACCGGTGTGCAAAAAGCCCAGCATCAAAACAAATGTGGCCATCAGGTCAAGAGAGGTGATTCTGTCCCTCTACTCTGCTCCAGTGAGACTCCTGCTGGAGTACTGTGTTCCCTCTCTGGTGTCCTCAACACAAGGGCATGAACCTGTAGGAGCGGGTCCAGAGGAGGGCCACAAAAATACTCAGAGGGCTTGAACACTTCTCCCCTGTGACAACAGGCTGCAAGAGTTGGGGTTGTTCAGACAGCTCTGGGGTGACCTTACTGCAGCTTTTCAGTACTTAATGGGAGCCTGCAAGAAAGATGGAAGCAGAATTTTTAGCAGGGCTTGTCGTGATAGGAGAAGGGCTATCGGCTTTAAACTACAAGGAAGCAGATTTAGGCTGTATATAAACGAGATACAGTGAAGATTGTGAAACTCTGGAACAAGTTTGCCCAGAGGAGTGGTAGAGGCTCCGTCCCTGGAGATGACAAGTGGAGTGGGGCTCTGAGCTATGTGGTCTAGTTAGAGATGCACCTGCTCACTGCAGGAGGGTTGGACTACATGTCCTTAAGGGTCTCTTCCAGCCCAGTCTGTTCTATGATTAAACCACACATGTACTTTCTGACCTTCAGAGTGTGGTTCTAGTAGGTCTTTATTACAACTTTTTTCATGAGCGTGTTTGGGCTCCATGTAGTTAAAACTGTGAAGAAATTAGAAACTCTGTTTGGAAATGGCAGAGGGATAAATTACCAGGAGTTTGCACCTAGGCATCAATGACATGTATGGTCATGAGACTTCAGAGGATAGGGTGGTTATATTTTTATTTATCAATTGCAGCAAATCAACTTAATTTCCTGGAGGTAGTTTGAGACACAGCCCCTTATTTTGATGTTTCTATTTACAGGTGCTGGGAAATCCAATGGCAAATGCTAACAATCCTATGAACCCAGCAGGAAATCCCATGGCTTCTGGGATGACTACCAGCAACCCTGGAATCAATTCTCCTCAGTTTGCTGGACAGCAGCAACAATTTTCAGCCAAGGCAGGCTCCACTCAGCCATATATCCAGCAGGGCATGTATGGGCGACCCAATTATCCTGGCAGTGGAGGCTTTGGTGGCAGGTAAGATTTACTCGTGTGAGGTGGAAAAGGAATGTAAATAGTTGGTGAAGCTTGTTTTAGAGACCTGGCAGAAGTGTCATGAGCTCATATTAATTATATCGAGTCTCAGTGGCTATTTCATGCTGGTTAACAGAAAGGTTTTTACAGCTTTAAAAATCCCCTACTCAAACTGTAGTGAAATTCATCACAATAAATGGTAATGGCTTAGGTCAATCAATTATAAATCCTCCCCAATTAAAGTTTTAATTAAGACGTATCATTAAGCAGATCACAGGGTTAGGAATGATTAACGTTTAAAAAGCCTAGGAGATGAAAGGTAGCAGCACCGGTTTTATGTGCATGTGGAGCAATAAGCTTAAGTTTTAGGCAGAGTAGATTCCCATGCAGTGGAATATTTCTGCCCAAGGAAGTAGCAGGAACAGTAGCAGGACTTTGGAGGGTAAAGATGTTTGTTAAGGTCTGTGTTTATTCAAGGAAGTAAATGCCTCATTAGTGCAGACATACAGAATGCAAGAAATAGATAGAAATGAGGCGAGATGGAGAGTTTGCTACGTTTTGGCTTTCCGTGTCTCTGCTTTGCAAACAAGAGTGGGAAGTGCACCTCACTGGAACCACTATTTATGGCTCCTCTGCAAAGCTTGCTGAAAATGTTATTAGCATAGTCAGTCTACTGTGAAAAACACAAGACTGGGACTCAAGGAACGTGTCTCCGCTGGTCTACTGAGTGACCTTGAACAAGTCAGAAGGTTCCTTTGACTTTGTGTTGGCATCTCTAAAATGGGGTGCAGTGTACTGGCCCCTATTTGTAAATGTAGTGGATGTCTTGGAGTGGGGAAGGCATAGGCATGGTTTAGCTTCATTTATAATCTATAGAAGAGCCAGATAAGAACTGCAGACTAGTGTGTGGGATTTGGTAGAGGTAATTGTGTCTCTCCTGGCCTTTCTGCGATGGTTCAAGGAGAAATGCTTTTACAACGTTGAGAGCACTTGGCATAATTCACCGCTGAGGCAGATGATCATGCTGTATTAGAGGAAGCTTTCTGTTCGTGCTGCTGTGCAGTCTGCCCCTACACTATTGGGAAATGGAGCATGCATTAGCTTTCAGGATTTCAGTTCAACTTCACAGTAAGCTACAGAACTGCAGAGCAGTTCTCTGCCCCTGAAACAACTGATGTGCCTTGCGGTCCTAGTGGCAGCCCTATGACTGTTGTACCTGAGCAGCACTGGCATATCAAGCACACACCTAATTCCCTGGCCTGCTGGCTTTCATTAGACATTGATACGTGGTTTTGGAATAGTTCCAGAGGAGGATCACACCAGCATTCAAAACAAAATCCACCAGGCATATCTTCATTGTGTCTTTTTATGTTTTCTCCCCATTAGTTACCCTGGAGGCCCAAATACTCCTGCAGGAATGGGGATCCCCCCCCACACGAGGCCACCAGCAGATTTTACCCAGCCAGCTGCAGCTGCTGCTGCTGCTGCAGTTGCAGCTGCAGCTGCTACAGCAACAGCTACAGCTACAGCCACTGTGGCAGCCCTTCAGGAGACGCAGAATAAAGATATAAACCAGTATGGACCGGTAAGAGAGTGACCCTTACAACCCTTAATGTCTTTGTATCTCCCTGATCTGGACGATTACAGTAAATGGGTCTGTTTGTTTAGGTTACCTACTCTTATTTTATTTTATTATACGTAAGCATGGTTGTAAATATTTGTGAGAAACTACTTGGGATGTGTATGCAGGTACCAGTCAGTCCTGTGTGTTTTTCCCAGTAGGTCTTGCCTAACTGCA